>OZ010799.1:421436609-422036609 GCA_963932465.1 Maratus speciosus | reverse complement strand
TGGTATACCGGTTAGTTATGTTAAGCAGCTTCCCTGATTACATTTGGAAGATCATTATTATGTATAAACGGGGGGAAGGGGGGCAATTGCCTCTCCGCTTAATTTAGATAAATGCGTTTTGCATGTAGAATTATTCGATTAACTCAAATTTGGTATACTGGTTTATTATGTTAAGGAGATGGCTTGATTAGATTTGGAGGTTCATTAGTTAAGTATAAAGGGAGGAAAGGGGGCTACCCCCCCCCCCCCCCCAATTAATTTAGATAAATGGGCTTTTAATGCAAAATTATTCGAATTGCTCCAAATTTGGTATACCGGCTTATTATGTTAAGGAGCTTCCCTGATTAGATTTGGAGGTTCATTAGTTAAGTATAAAGGGAGGAAAGGGGGGCTAGACACCCCCCTTAATTTAGATAAATGGGTTTTTCATGCAGAGTTGTTCGATTTGCTCCGAATTTCGTATACCGGTTTATTATGTTAAGGAGCTGCCCTGATTAGATTTGGAAATTCATTAGTTAAGTATAAAGGCAGGAAAGGGGCTAGACCCCACCCCCCCTTAATTTAGATAAATGGGTTTTTCATGCAGAGTTATTCGATCTGCTCCAAATATCGTATACCTTTTTATTATGTTAAGGAGCTTCCCTGATTAGATTTGGAGGTTCATTAGTTTAGTATAAAGGGAGGAAAGGGGGGCTAGACCCCCCCCCCTTAATTTAGATAAATGGGTTTTTCATGCAGAGTTATTCGATTTCCTCCAAATTTCGTATACCGGTTTATTATGTTAAGGAGCTGCCTTGTTTAGATTTGGAGATTTATTGGTTAAGTATAAAGGAGGGACAGGGGCTAGTGTCCCCTTAATTTAGATAAATGGGTTTTTCATACAGAATTATTCGATTTGCTTCAAATTTGATATACCAGTTTATTACGATATGGCTTCTTTCATTTGATTTGGAGGTTTATTGGTTAAGTATAAAAGGGGGGAAAGGGGGCAATTGCCCTCCCCTTAATTAAGTAAATGAGTTTTCATGCAGAATTATCTAATTTAGTTTAATTTTTTTCCTATGTTCATTCTAATAAGGAGCTTTTCTGATTAGATTTGAAAGTTCATTGGTTCAGCATAAAGAGAGACATGGGGGAGCTAATACCCCCTCCCCTTAATTTAGTGAAATTGTTTTTTCATGCAGAATTATCTGATTTGCTTCAAATTTGGTATACCAGTTTATTATGTTAAGTAGCTTCCCTGATTAGATTTGGAGGTTCATTGGTTAAGTAGAAAGGGGGGGGGGAACGGGGATTAATCCCTTCATTTATTTTTCGAGGGGCATTATTCTTTGAAATAAGAGTATAATATACAATTAGTGTGAGTAGCCTGTGAGTTCAATGCCATCAGTTTAACTGGGCAATTTTCTTTTTATTAGGTTTATTAACGCATAACCCTACCCAAACCCGAAATATAAATTACAACAGACCGTACCCCGATAAGAGCAAGACAAAATAATTTCAGTCTACATGCAACCCGACCCGAACATGAGAGTTCCATTTGAAAAAACCCGAAATCCCGAACCAAATCTGATAACCGACAAAAATATTCCAAAGATCCATAACCGGACCCAAACAAGACAAATTAGTTTCCGTGGACACGTAACGCTACCAGAATCTAAAAATTCCATTCGAAGTCAACCTGAAACCCGTCCCGAACCAAATCTTAACCGACAAAAATATTCCAAAGAACTATAATCCGATGCAAGCCAGACAAAATAATCTCCGTCCACCGACAACCCGATCCGAGCCTGAAAGTTCTAATTGAACTCAATCCGAAACCTGGTTGTGGTCGATTTTCGGGTTGACTTCAAATGGAACCTTCAAGTTCGGACCCGGTTGCAAAAAAAATTAAACTAAATTAGATAATTCTGCATGAACAACCATTTATCTAAATTAAGGGGAAGGGATATTGCATCCCTTTCCCCCCTTTTATACTTAACCAATGAACCTCCAAATCAAATGAAGGAAGCCTTATCGTAATAAACTGGTACATATGATTTGAAGCAAATCGAATAATTCTGTATGAAAAACCCATTTATCTAAATTAAGGGGACACTAGCCCCTGTCCCTCCTTTATACTTAACCGATAAATCTCCAAATCTAATCAAGGCAGCTCCTTAATGTAATAAACCGGTATACGAAATTTGAAGCAAATCGAATAACTCTGCATGAAAAACCCATTTATCTAAATTAAGGGGGGGGGTCTAGCCCCCCCTTTCCTCCCTTTATACTTAACAAATGAACATCCAAATCTAATCAGGGAAGCTCCTTAACATAATAAACCTGTATACGGAATTTGGAGCAGATCGAATAACTCTGCATGAAAAACCCATTTATCTAAATTAAGGGGGGAGGCAATTGCCCCCCTTTTTACATAATAATGATCTTCCAAATGTAATCAGTGAAGTTGTTTAACATAATTAATCGGTATACCAAATATATTGCAAATCGCATATTTCTGCATGAAAGACCCATTTATCTAAATTACGGGGGGGGGGAGGATAGCCCCCTTTCCTCCCTTTCTATGTAACTAATGAACCTCCAAATCTAATCAAGGCAGCTCCTTAACTTAGTAAACCGGTATACCAAATTTGGAGCAAATCGAATAATTTATCATGAAAACCGATTTATCTAAATTAAGGGGGGTAGCCCCCCTTTCCCTCCTTTATATTTAAATAATGAGCTTCCAAATCTAATCAGGGAAGCTCCTTAACACAATAAACCGGTATATCAAATTTGGCGCAAATCGAATATTTCTGCATGAAAAACACTTTTATATAAATTAAGGGGGGATTAGCCCCCTTTTCCCCCTTTATCCTTAACCAATGAACCCCAAAAACTAATCAGGGAAGCACCTCATCAGAATGAACATAGAAAAAAAAATTGAAGCAAATCGATATTTCTATCAAGAGTTATCGCGTTACGTACATACGTACGTACGTATGTACACACGTACATATAGAATCGGCGGGAACATAAGCTCTCAGGCTTTGATAGCCTGTGAGCTAAAAATATCACCCTGATACTGATAATAAGTGGTCATTTTTCAATTAGCCTAACGCTTTCTAGGCTCTTTGCAATAAGCCTGAAAAATATCAGGCTAATTGGAAAGAGGGAGATGGATTCTCAAATTAGCCCGGCTCTTTGCAAAGATCCTAGTCTGTTTGCAAAGAGCCGGATTTCTCAATTAGCCTACGACATATACATTTAAAGCTTTTAAGATTGGCAGGAATAAAGAATGGGTAATGGGTTAAAAACATTGAATAATTCATTAGAACTGTTGCCATAATGTTCAGGTTTCTCAAAGTTCAAGATAATTAATTCAAATTAAATTTATAATTGATAATTAAATTTATAATTCATAATTAAATTTATAATTCATAATTAAATTTCATTTTTCAATTATTAATTAAAGCAAAATGATATATATATCAAAGTAATAGGATAAGCAAAAAAATTAAAGATGAAAATTTAAAACATTTAATGAATAATTTTAATTTTAAGAAATATTGTTTTACATTATTATAATTTCAAACATGATATATGCAAAAATTAACATTTAATTAAAGGATTACCAAAATTAGTTAAAAAAGCAATAATACAAATTAATTTATTAAATGAAGGGAGGGATAAAATGGGAATAGTGTTAGCAAAATATTTAAAACATTTTATTCTAAGGAAAGCCCTTTCGACATGAACCCTATGTCGTGATACTTTTTTATTATTTTTCCTCTCTAGTATATTAAATTGAATCTTATCTTTTAAGAAATGGGGCGTATAAAGCTGACACCCTCTGGCTTCAATTTCTTTTCGGATTAAGAATCCTCTATCGGCTAATATAGCATCGCCTTTCTCAAATAAATCTAACATGTTACTATTAAGGAAAATCTCTTTGTCAGAGATTGAGCCCCCCCAAGCATCAGAAACAAATGAAATTCCACCAGAGGGCGCAATATCTATTAAACATTTGATTGTATTTCTATTTTTATAATTGCTGAAAGTTAGCTGTTGATTTTTGGGATCTGATGGTTTTTGTATGGGGAATTCAGTAGTATCAATAATAACTCTGCAATTTGGGAAATTTTTTTGAAATAAATATGGCATAAAATTTTGAATACTTTTTCTTGATGGCCAAAAAACAATTGCTTTAATTTTTGCATATGTCATATCTGTCATCATAATAATGGTTCGTGAAATGGAACTTTGGGAATATTTGAACATTAATGCCAGCAGTTCTTCTGATATTCCTGTTTTAAGTCTGACCAGAAATACATATAATTTAAATTTCATTGAATGACCACAATGTTCACCTACATTTTCTTCAATATGGAAAAATTTGCAAATGCCACTAAACTGGTGTTTATTAAAACCTGTTAAGGTTTTCATGTCAGAATCAGTGATAAAATCTATATTTAATGAGTACATCTCCAGTTTTTGAATTAATCTGCAATTTTCATCTTTTAGACGTTCATTTTCTATGCGCAAGTCTCCTTCTGTCTGTGTTTCGGCATCACGCGCAGTTGATGTTGATACAACAGGGCTTATTGTTTGAACATCAGTTGAGCCAGTCCTGAAAATAAAATGTATTTTTTACAAAACAATGTAACAAATCAACTGTGAAAAATTATTAATTTATTTCAAAAATAAATGTATTAAGGTTTAATTGTCATAGCTGCTAATGTTTATATTTTACTTTTTATAAAGTGTGTCCATTCTAACTGCTGGCCAATAGCTAATTTCTGAATTATTTGTTTTACAAGAGGAAGATGCAAACAACTGACATGATTTTATTTTATTTATTTATTTTTTAATAAGTAGGTCTTGTGTCCCTAAGTATGGCAATGTGACCTAAATGATGAAAAAAAATAATTCAAGTGAGTTACTATTTAAATACCATTTCAGTTTTTTCCCCAAGCTGAGTTTTTCATGGCTCAATGTAAGAGCCCTAAACACCACAGCAGAAGTTTGGAGGGTTGAATCCAATGCAGCCACTGTTTCATTACACTATATATGTATATCTATCTATATTATATTAGACTGGGAGGCGGCTGCACAAACCATCACCTCATTGAGTTCATGGATGGAATTCTAGGATTAGTTAAAACTCATTGCGCATATTAAAACGCAACTGATCTGCCAAGTCCTATCTTGGTGGGAAAACACCTTCAGACCAGATTTTAGTGGTTGACTCGTAGGTTTATTCATTGTGTTTTCCTGCACCCAAAGATTAAACATGGAGGAAAGACATGGAAAAAAGAAAACATGGAGGACTGGGAGCAGGAAAACACAATGATAAACCTACGAGTGAACCTCTAAAATCGGGTCTGAAGGTATTTTCCCACCAAAATAGGACTTGGCAGACCAGTTGCGTTTTAATATGCGCAATGAGTTTTAACTAATCCTAGAATTCCATCCATGAACTCAATGAGGTGATGGTTTGTGCAGCCACCTCTCCCAGTCTTATATGATCTGTTATCAGGAATGCTTGGACCTGAGGCATTTTGGATAAGAGGTTTTTCCATAATTCAAAACACTTTATATGTAGTATTAAGATATATACAAAATATTATATAATGTATGAAAGTGCACATATGTGCATAATGCATTAAAATACTAATTTCACAAATAATGTAATAAATATAAGTAATATTTATTATTTTAATGATTCACTGATTCAAAAAAATTGATTCAGAATATAGAAAGCATGCAATAATCTTCCGTAAATGGCAAGAAATAATGTGTTTTATTGCATCATAATTTTTACTTATTTATTTCTGCATAATTATTTGTTGATAACTAAGATTAATAAATGAAAGCAATATTTTTTTTAACATAAAGTTCATCTTTTACATTTTTGAAATGAAATGAATTAAGTTTCAGTTTCTGCTTTGCATTATGGTTTTCTGAACATGAAGGATAACAAATGCATTGGTAAAAAGTGCATTATGAGTCCTACGAAAGTATTTAGCATCTCTGTATCTACTCTGTGGTAATAAAGAAGCGAAAGATATGGATATCTGATCAGGGATTTCATAGACTTCATTTAATTATAATTTAAAATAAATTTAGTTTGTAAACTGGCATATAGCCTTGGGTAATTACGGATTAAAAAAAATAAGATCTCAAAGTCTAACAAAATAAAGCTATATTTATCAAATTTGGCATGGAATTAACTTTGTGCTATAGTTTTTACATAAAACATTAGCTTTATCCAATTTTTAATGACCTATAATTACCTAGAAATGAGAAAGATGTGGGTCACATCTGGGGTAATTATAGGTTATTCTGTTTATAAATATATATGTTTGTTTTTTTAATAAAATAATTTTAAGATACTAAAACTTACTTCTTAAAGAAAAAATTTTAGTCATTTAAAAAATCATAAAAAATAAATTATAGTGCAATTTTATATCGAATGCTTACAGAGGTTGGCTATGTCAATTTATAATCATAATTTTTAACAGAATCATTTATAACCCTTGTATACAATTAGTGCTGACTCTAAGAGTAAAGGGATGACAGGGTGTAAAATGCAAGAGAGGAGCAATATGTGTTCAAAAAGAGCAAACATAAAGGGTCGACATGGAAAAAATTATATGAAAAGTTCATCAGGTGCTTAAAAGGCACATATAAAGGGTTACCAGTGGGGAAACTGGATGAAGACAGCCCAACATGGAGATAATATACCATGTCTACCTCTTGAAAAGGAGTGGAAGAAGAGGGCATTTTTTTTTTTTTTTTACTTTAGATCAATTTTGCCACCCCCATGCAAATTAATGTGTTGTATTACTGATAAAGGCAACAGGGTGGCCTAAAAGGCTATTGGGTGCATAAAAAGGATTCCAAGGGCGGCCGGGTGCTGCACCCTGTTAAATCGGCCTAGAGCCAGTATTAGCAATATTTATAGCATCACTATCAATATTACCCGTATCATAGTTACCCTAGTGACCCATATTACCTGAAACATAATTGGGTACTATACATTTATAGCTTAAATTAAAAAAGAAAAAAGTACATGTATTTAAAACAAATCATAATAGGGTCACCGGTTTAATTCCTAGTCAGCAAGTTTCTGGGATAATTCCTGGTCACAGTCCTTTTTATTTCAAGAACGCTTCACAAAAAAAAAAAAAAAAAAAAGTCATAGAGGTACTCTGAACTATCCTCATTGGAATTTATTACTTAACTTAATTATGAGTTTATTGATTTTGAAAAAAAAAAAATCTTTTTGAAATGGCTTGTTAAATTTCTGTAAAATAACATTGGCTTTAGTTATGATACATTTTTACAAAGATCTTTGTCACAACTCAAATTTTAGATATTTTTCTTTTCTTTCTTTTTGGTTCAATTACCAACTACTTTAGCTATTAAAAAATAGTCTTGAAAATTTTTATACTATTTTAAATAATTTATAGAAATTGGTCAAATATTGCTCCATGTACCTGGGGTAAATCTTGGTCAGTGGGGTAATTCCTGGTCAATGTTTTTATCATCCTTCAATTCCTTTTTATTGTCATATTTAGTGATTTTAATTGTCGCAAACCCTTTGAGAATTAACTGCAACCACACTGTTCACCACATTTTAGTTAATTGTAGTTCTTAATAAAGTAGAATCACCTGTGGTAATTCCTGGTCACTGAGTTTCTGAGGTAATTCTTGATCGTTTGCGCTTTTGTTATAAAAATAACAATTTATGAAAATGTAAAAAATCTCAAAGATACTTTGAATCCTTTGCTTTGAAATATATGCCTTAATTATTCATTTAGTTGAAATTAAATATTTTAAAAAAAATTATATTCAAAACTGCTACTTGAATTTTTGCAAAACATCGATCTTGATTTTTACACATTTTACAACAGATCATTGTAGTTCTTGAAGTTTTACTTATTTTATTTCAACTAATGACATATCACAGTCTTTAAAAAAGATTATAAAATTTTCCTCCACTATATTAAACACTTTTAAAAGAAGAAAACAGTAAGTGCTTAGAGAATGAGACACAGTTTATGACTGAACAATTTAAGTACAAATACTATCCCATTGCAAAATGCTAAAATAGTACATTGCAATAGAGGAACCTAATTATTATGCTGTGTATTATATTAAAGGTCTGTTTGAAAATTTCTTGAAAAGGGAGCCGAAAATTTCAGTTGGCCTAAGCAAAATAAAATTGATAACAAACATTCAGTTATATTTTATATGGACCAATAAATTTGCAAGTTATTAATAAATCCATTCACAGTGGATACTAATGAAGTAATAAATACTGCTTATAAATGTTGTACAAATGCATAAAAATTCTTTGGCTTATGTTTTGTAAAATGTACAAGAGTCTTTTGCACATCAAATAACTTTGTATTTATGCCCAAAACAAAGTCTATGCTTTATTAATTTCACAATTATGAGATGAACAAAACTTTTAGAAGATTGATTCTACTTATTTTATTACTCAGTCATAAAAAAATTAACTGTACTACTTTATTTATATTAAAAGGATGCTGACCGATAATTACCCCAGAAGTGACCAAGAATTACTCCATTTCCGGGGTAATTCTTGGTCATTTAAAAATTATAATTATTCTAATTATAAATGCATATATATTTAAGTAAGCATTTTATAATATAGCCATCAGAGGGGGCTTATTCCACAAAAAATAATTAGGAACAATACCTTAAATAGTTTTTATAATAATTAGATGTTGATGTTTTTTGACCAGGAATTACCCCGGGTGACCCTATCTATATTTTAAAACAGTATTTAAAAAAACAAATACTTATGTAAATGTGGCATTAACCTTAATAATATGTGCAATTTTTGAAAAATGATTTTATAGCATGTTATAAAATATTTGAATTCATGCTATGTAACTAAGTTAGAATTTTTTTTTTTTTTTTTAATAGCATATATAATTAAGTAGACAAATGAGAACCTATCTACTATTTTAGAATTTTTCTTGTTATATAATATAGAATTATAAACTAACTAGGCAACCCTTAATTGCCCTGAAAAGACAGTGATGAATAATTACCTCCAGGTTATCCTAGTGTACTTTATTTTAAACATATAAAATTTCATTTAGCAAATTATTCAAATTACTGTTATAAATTTTATTTTTATTATACCCATTTCATAGTTGACATCAAATGACTGCAAGAAATATATTGAAATTACTGTTATAAATTTTATTTTAATTATACACATTTCATAGTAGACATCAAATGACTGCATTAAATATAATATTGAAATTACTCTTATAAATTTTATTTTAACTATACACATTTCATAGTAGACATCAAATGACTGCATGAAATATATTGAAATTACTACTATAAATTTTAGGTACTTTTCGCTTAGCCAGGCGCCAGTGTTATATATACATGTATATAGTACATGACATACATATATATATATACATGTGTATCTACATATTTGTATATGTAGTTACTACATAACATACGTATATATAACACTGGCGCCCGGCTAACCGAAAAGTACCAAATTTTATTTTGATTATACACATTTCATAGTAGACATCAAATGACTGCATGAAATATGTTGAAATTACTGTTATAAATTTTATTTTGATTATATACACATTTCATAGTAGACATCAAATGACTGCATGAAATATGTTGAAATTACTGTTATAAATTTTGATTATATACATTTCATAACAGACATCAAATAACTGCATGAAATATATTGAAATTACTATTATACATTTTATTTAAATTATACACATTTCATAGTTGACATCAACTGATTGATTTTTTTGGTGGCTTTTTAAAGATACAAAAGCTTTAATCTTTATGGGTGTATTCGAAAAAATATTGTTCCACCTTCAACAGCTCGAAATTTTCTGAGACATTTTCAGACTCATTTTTAAAAGTAAAAACATGAAACTTCCTGAGGTGATTTTTGAAGAGATGATTAAGAGGCCGTGTTATTTCATTTTTCCCTCAATTCATTAGAATTTGAGTTTTAAATAATTTTTTTATCAGTATGACACTTTTTTTCATTCTCAGATTTCTTGCTGCGGAAAATTCGGTTCAAAACGCCCACTTTGACAGCATTTTTTAAATATTTTCTGCATATATCAAAAAATCGAGAAGCACAGCACATTAGGTAGTTTCTAAATAAATTAATTTCTCAGTTTGATGCGTTTGAGAGCAAAAATGAATTTAAAAATGAATCAGAAAATAAGCAGTTTGGATTGAAATACACCCTTAACATGAATATCTTCAAAATCATGTTTAATTTATTTCATTAATAAGGCATGCATTCAATATGTTTTCCCTTTTTACTTTATTCGAGCTGTAAAAGGTTATAAAATTTTTTTCGAACAATGCACTGCTGTCATTAATAGTGAAATAACTCAAAATTATCTCAGTAGAACAAACATCAGATTAATGCTTTTATTAGCAATGAAAATATAGTACACATACATTATATATATAGCTATGTATGTATAAAAAGCTATCAAAAGCTATGATGGACTTGTTAACTACATTTGTGACAGTTTTCTATTGAAAACATATACTTCATTTTCATTGCTAACATCAATCTAGGAGGTGGCTTGTTCCATTTGTGACAGACATGACACTGGACAGCTTTCCAGACCTTTAATTCATATTAAATTTTGTTTTATAGCAACAAAGTTTTTTTCATGAGCTGATATATATGGATCTAAACTATAAGTACACACATAAAAAATATTACACATATTTTCATTATTATCTTGAGGGTAAAAACTAACTGTGACATAATTATGTCATGTATGCCAAATTAAAAAAAAAATTAAAGGTCTGGAAAGCTGTCCAATGTCATGTCTGTCACAAATGGAATTATTGAGGTAATTATGAGTTATGACTCTATCAGTGAAAAAAATTAATGTCACATTTAAAAATGGATGGTTAAATTAAAGGGCAAGTTGTGTGTGATGTCAATATGGAATGCAAAATTTGTTGCCTTTAAATATCTTCAAAGACATACTTTGTTTCGTTCATCATAAGATTCTTATTTATTTTCAAAATAATTAAAAAAAAAAACTCTCCTGTGAAATTTAGGTTTTTAGAGTTGTGTTGCTGTCTAAGCAAAGCAGCGGGGTCATTCCATGTCAAATCACCCAGGGCATGGCACCCACCATCACCAATTTTGATAAAAGTCAGTGAATTTGCAGAGTTTTTAATGCTGATTCCAAAAATGTCAATCATATTGAAATTGATCAAACGGTTTGTCAGATATGAGCTTTTAAATGTCTTCCAAGATGGCCGATTTGTCGCCATTTTGAATGGCACATGTGACAACATAAAGGTCTATAACTTCTTTCAGGTTTAAGCTAGAACTTTCAAATTTTTTTTGTTCTGTTCAGAATAAAGTAAACTTTCATTTAAACAGATTTTTGTGCAATTTATTCCATTAAAATGCTGTCAGAAAATGACTTTTTGCCATTTTTTTAATTAAAAAAAGGTATAACTTCAATGGCCGATTTCCCCCATTGTTCCCCCTTCAATTTTCATCTAATTGCATAAATAGACAGCTCAAAGTGTGTTTTGATGCCTGATAAAAATTTTTTAATGGGCAGTTTGTAGGTTTTTTGTTTAAAGAAGAATTTCAATTTTACCGACTTCCATAAGTAACGGAAAGTACCAGAATTATCATACATATTTACATCTAAAAGTTTGGTAAGGTTTTATCTTTCATAAACTCATACATTTTTTTAATGTGGCTAAAAAGAAGGGGAATGCCTCAGGAATTATAAATAGGAATGCTAATAATGAATTCCTGCAAGACATAGAAGTATTTTCATGACAAATTGAAATCTATTGCAAGGTTTCAGTAAATTTTAAATAAAAGAAATGATGGAAAAATTTCTACAAATTGTCACATTTTATAGCAAAATCATACTTGCATATTATGCAAAATGATAAAATTACAATTGTTAACTAAATACAATATGTAAAAATTATCGTACTTCAAAATTATACAAAATAACATTTAGCACATACACAGTAAAAATACTATTAAAAATATATCTACATTCAAAATAAATATAATTAGTTAAAAAATTAACTCTGTTGTATTAATATTGCAGCTCAAAGTGTGTTTTGATACTTGTTAAAAAAATTTTAATGGACGATTTAAAATTTTAAAATTTAGTTCAAAATAAAAAAAAAAAATTATATACTTTATTTCACTTTGGTTTATTTTTTAAATGTAAATAACATTAAAGCTGTAATTATTGTTGAAATATAAATCAAAAATTGCTGTCCAAAATATAAAATTTCTAATTAATTAATTGCTAAAATTATCTGATTGGGTTAATTTATTACCAGAACTTTACAGAAGACAGAATTTTAACCAATAATATCACTTTGGTTTGCCAGAAAGGGTTTTTTTCAACCAACCAGATAGATGTACTTACCAGAAAGAGATTTTCAACGAATCGGACTAAAATTACTTTTCAGAAGATTTTTTCAACCAACCAGATTAAGCAGAATTTTACAACTTGTTATGTTAAAAAAGTTGTCTGTTATAAAAGATTAAAGTTTCTCTTTTGATCTTATAACTATAAATGATGCTGCTTTGTTGTATTAAGTTAGATGTTTTCTTATGGGTAAACAAAAAATGTACAATATTAGTTTAAATATTAATAATCCAAATTGTGATTTAAATAATCCTCAAGCTATCCACCATCGCAATGAGTTATCCATCAAAAATAAAGAACTTCTTGCATTAAGATGCAATTTAGAGGATAGCGAAAACTCAACAATATGCTTTGCTCACAGAGAACACTTTCTGCATATGTAAATTCAGCAAAAAAAATGTTTTCATTTATATAATCTTCATCCTAACAAGACCAAGAAAAGTATCCTTACATGTGATAAGTGTGGATCAAGCTAAGAATTACAGGCATAAGCTACATAATGATGCCATATTATGGATCTACAGAAAACTTATTAATAAGTGGAAAAAGAATAAATACTGATGAAAATTTTTCTGTTTGTTCATCTTTTGATAGGAATATTAAAGAGACTTTGCATGTTCCATCTCTTAAAAATTATGTAGCATGTATGCATGAATGGAATTGGTATATAGGCTTAGTGTCAAAAGTCCACAAAAAAGAAGGCGATGCAACTGTTAAATTCATGCATCCACAATGGCCCATCACCTTCGTATTATTGGACAGAAAATGACAGTTGTGCTGTGCCTTTCAGTCATATCCTTTGTGCATGTGACAATTGGTACATACTACGAATGGTAGAATATATAAAATTTGTGATGCATTTAGTGCTTTAATAAACACCAAGTGCGCAAAACATAAAATTAGAAGGAAGTAAAATCGAAATATAAAGAGAACAAATTTTATTAATTATCTTTATTTTTAATTGTTATTGATGTAGATATGTTTTCAATAGCATTTTTACTGTGTATGTGCTAAATGTTATTTTGCATAATTTTAAAGTACGATAATATTTACTTAATATGTATATATTTTTTAATTATATTTTGTATTATATACAAGTATGATTTTGCTATAAAATGTGACTATTTGTAGAATTTTTCCCATTATTTCTTTTTTACTTATAATTTACTGAAACTTTGCAATAGATTTCAATTTGTTAGGAAAATACTTCTATGTCTTGCAGGAATTCATTTTTAGCATTCCTATTTATTCCTGTGGGATTCTCCTTCTTTATAGCCATATTAAAAAATATGTGTATGTTTATGTAAGATAAAACCTTATCAAACTTTTAGATGTAAATATGTATGGTATTTTTGGTAATAAAAGAAATATAAACATTATCTTGTACTTCCCATTACTTATGGAAGGTCAGTAAAATTGAAATCCTTCTTTAAACAAAACACCTGCGAACTGCCCATTAAAATTTTCTTATCAGGCATCAAAACACACTTTGAGCTGCCTATTTATGCAATTAGATGAAAATTGAAGGGGGAACAATGGGGGAAATCAGCCATTAAAATTACGCCTTTTTTTTATTTAAAAAATGACAAAAAGTCATTTTCTGACAGCATTTTAATGGAATAAATTGCACAAAAATCTGTTTAGACGAAAGTTTACTTTATTCTGAATAGAACAAAAAAAATTTGAAAGTTCTAGCTTAAACCTGAAAGAAGTTATAGACCTTCATGTTGTCACATGTGCCATTCAAAATGGCGGCAAATCGGCCATCTTGGAAGACATTTAATGGCTCATATCTGACAAACCGTTTGATCAATTTCAATATGATTGACATTTTTGAAATCAGCATTAAAAATTCTACAAATACACCAAAGTTTATGAAAATTGAAGATGGTGGGTGTCATTTTTAGGAAATTCTGGGTGATTTGACATGGAATGACCCAGCGATATAATAGCCTTAGAGAAATAAATGCAATTAAGACAAAAATATGCATAAATTAACATGCTTACCCAAATTGATACGAAGTTCTTTTTCTTTTTACTCCTCCACATTTTGAAAAAATAAATTTTGAAGGGATAGCGTCCTTCTTCAGAACTCTTCTTTTGTTAATCGGGGCAATATTTTCAAAATTATCTGATTCAAAATGTTCCGAACATAGTGTGGAATGTTCAGTAGGTGTAAAATCTTCCCGTTTTACATTTGACAGCCACTGATTCAGTCGATCAGTTTCTTTCAGTGGAAATTTGTGAAAACTGATATTTTTTTCTTTGCAATGAGCTTTGTCACTGCGATTAACACAGCCAAATGCTTAACAAAATTGTGGCATTTTTACAAAAAAAAGGCAAACAATGTGGCACTTATATTCTACTACTCTCAATTGTGACGAAGAAAACTAAATCAAACGGCTTGATTAGGATGCTTTGCTTTACTCCTCTCGCTTAGAGAGAAGCTTCGTGAAGCAGGGTTGACAGAATTGGCGAAACGCACGAATTGGCGAAATATACGCCGATTTTCAGTTCGGCGGCGGCGGCGGCAACGGCGGTGGATACCTACTGAGCAGACGCTATATACCTACGTGGGTAATGTCCATGGCTCTTGAGGAATCGTACTCCATCTTTCCCTTTGGCGGTATGACTGTGTACATGCACTGGTCATAGCTGAATACTAGACTGCATTCATCCGCCCAGGTATGGATCTCCACGAAAAACCCACCGGCCGGTGTCCGCAAATCTGTAAACAGCTGTGCTACGTGATAGGATAAAGACATCGTCGGCAAAGACCAGAATACTCCATGCCTCGTCCATTCCTAGACGTTTCAGCAGGCCTATGGATAAAGACCAGTCAAAGAACCGGTCCTAGGCACGACCCTTGCAGCACTCCGACATTAAAGTAGTTATGAGGATGGTATAATACAAATCCACATTTCTTGCTTTTCTATAAAAAATGGAAAAAGAATTGCAAAAGAAAAAATATTTATATGTTCTTTGTTTTTACCATTCTCAGAAAATGGTAAAAACAAAGAACATATGAATATTTTTTTCTTTTACAATTTTTTTTCCATTTTTTATAGAAAAACAAGAAATGTGGATTTATATTATACAATCATTAATAAATAAAATTGCTTATTGGATTTTTCAAAGACTCTGAGTAAAATTATGTTGATTCAGATTCAACTCTCTATTCCATGTTCATCAGTGACATCAACTAGATGTACCAACCCTGCAATTAAGACAGAAAGGATATCAAGAGAAAAAACTTGAAATGAGGCTAATTTCAAAAGAATCTGAGTTAAATTTAAAATATGAAAATTTGGTTTTAAATAGAAGTATTTAATGGATCAAATTTTCGGCTTAGTATTTCATAATACGCTTTTGCAAACTGAATAAAATCTATTTATTTTTGAAAGATAAAATAAAAAAAATTGACTTCATAAATTTCAGTTTATTGAAAAAATCTTTGTACCATTAAAACTAAAGTTAAATTTGTTTTAATAATTATTTTTATGAAACAAAAATAATTCAGCCAGCTATTAGAAACATATATTTTGATCTTGAAAGAAATTTATTTTTTTTTTAATCCCAATCTATTTCTCAATTTAAATTTTAGAAGACCAAATTTAAACAGAACTTTTTTTTATCAGCATTAGTATGCTTTTGCCCTCAAAAGTTGTTAATACTTGATTATTAAACTGGTTAATTTCATTTTTTTCCCTACTATTCATATGATGTTATTTCAATTGCAGTGGTCTGTTTTACAAAAATCTTGAAAATACGAAACATTTTCCTTTACATTTTATTATTAGGAACATCAAGAAATATCAGAACATTTTTGTATCATAATATTTAAAGTATAACATCCTCCTACCCTGGTAACAGGACTTTTGTGTTTCAAGTTAGTGAAACATGTGTGCTAACAAATGTAAAAGCCATATGGTAGTGAGCATTAAGGTACTGTATCACATTTTTGTCTAACTTTTACTCTTTTAACTCTTGTCTAAGAATTTTCTAGGTACATAGAACAGCAGCAATGTTGCAGGTATTGATAAGTTATATTGAAACATTATGTTGGAATATCTATTTAATAAAATTTATTTTGTCTGTATTCAACAACTAATTTCATATACAAAAATTTCTAATATGCAAATTTTTGTTTATAGGGAGCTTGAACGAAATGAAAACACAGTATTTACAAACAAAAAGAAATAAAATTATTAATATAAAAAGAAAACACATTCGGGAAAAACTCAATTGTAAAGAGGAAAACTCAGATACAGGAAGGAAAACTTTTGAAAAGTCACAAAAATTTTACCAGTTTCTGCTTTTTTCCTAAGCAAAATGTGTTAATTCACACATGATCTATTCTTTTAAGGCAACAGAGTGAAACATCTCAAAGACTCTTATTCATTCAGTCACTTAAGGCAACAGACTGAAACATCTTTATTTATTCAGTCACTTAAGGCAACAGACTGAAACATCTTTATTTATTCAGTCACTTAAGGCAACAGACTGAAACATCTTTATTTATTCAGTCACTTTTAAATTGTTTATTTTTATTATTATCATATTTATTAAAATGCTAAGGTAAATTTTCAGTTCAGTGCAAAATGAACATAAATGCACATAAGTAAATGTAAATCTAAAGCTTGTTATATTTTAGAGGAAATAAGAGCAAGATCCGGTTAAACCAAATGTCAAAGGCGTCAGTTTAAAGCTGTAAATCTCTGTAGCAAACCCGTGTTCTATCCCAGCACCCAGAAAAATTATTTCTGTAATATGTTTTGGCGATAATTTATTTCAATTATATCATATTTTATTTCAGGAGAAGTTATGTGAATTGTATTTCTCTTATTATTGTTATTTGAATGCTTTATAATTAAATAAAATTGAACACTCAAGAATATTTTTTTAAATATTTATTTTATATTAAAAATGTTTAAGATAAAATATTTTGCAAGCAATTATCAATAGATAAATTGAACTGATCTAGATTTTTTTCTCCATTTTCTGATCATTATCAAGAACATATGTGTGTGTGTGTACAATAAAATATTTACCATTCTTTTCCATTAAAAAAAAAAAAAACAGAAAGAAAGAAAAATATACATATAAGACCTATAAATGAAATTACCTTGATATTTATGGTTTAGTAATTAAATAATGTGTGAAAATGTAGAATAAAATTCAAATAATTAAAAAAACATTTATTTAAAAACGTTAGCTTCTAGCATCAAGTTTTAAGTTTAATGTTTTAGAATGAGACAGATAGAAATAAAATTGTTGAAAACTCTTAATAGTCATTAGTTAAAACAAAGTAGAAAAAACTAAATATTGTTGTTTTTTAACCCTTTAACGGTCGCATTAAATTACAGTTTAAAAATTCAAATTGCTTATTAGCACGACTTTTTTGAAAAAGGAATATTCACCTTATTTAATGACAGGTAAAATGATACTATAATAAAGCCAATTTTACACTATTTTATAAAACTGGTTGGAATCAAACAATCTGAATAAAAGACACAGGCTGTAAATATCACGGGAGTGAGAATTAAGGGGTTAAAAGAAATGAGAGTGTAGTAAGTAAAAATAATTGTTCTACACTATATTTTAAGTTAAACTTCTGATAAAAAGCAAGCATAATCTATACTAATATTATAAAGAAATAAAAATTGTTTGTATGTTAGAGGTAATCTCTGGAGCTACCGAAGCGATTTAAATATTAAGGTATCAAAATGATGGTGTTAGCCCAACTTAGAACATAGGCTATTATTTTATGTCGGTGCCACTACCACAAACGGGGTGCAGGAGCAAAAAACGTTCTAAAAATGCAATTTTTGTGTTATGGAAGGCCGAGAATCTTGAAATTTGGAATGGTAATTATTTATAAGATATAAGGGAGAGTGGTAATGAGTGGGCCAATTTTTGTTTTTTAATTTTTGTAATTTTTTCTAATACTTTTTTTTTTGCTCAGAATTGGCTCTTTAGTTACTTTACTTATTTGATTATACAGTAGAAGATCTTTATAACACAAACCTAAAAACGCAAGGTTGTGCGTTATATAGAATTTTGCGTTATATGGATCACATCATTAAATTCACCTTGTAAACATGGCCACATATGTCTGAAACATATCAAAATACATTAGAATATCTTTATACTGCATTCCTTGTTATCAAGAGTTATCCAAATTATAAATTTTTGCATAATATAGGTCAGACATTGTTAAATTTACTTTATAAACATGATCCAAATATAACTGTCACAACCATCCCTTATATTAGGCATTTTCAAAAACATTTATTGTTATAATAACATTTTTTTTTCAGTAAAAAGGTCTTAAATTAAAAAATAAAATTGAACTAATATATCAAATTTAGTCCTCTAGAGAGTAGCAATATTTTACAATGTGAAAATGCAGGTGCTTTTTAACTGCAAAAATCATTGTTTACATCTGAGAAGTTGTGCGTTATATGGAGAATTGCGTTATATAGAATTGCGTTATAAAGATCTTCTACTGTATAAAAAAAGTCATAAAAATTGGATTAGAAAATGTCTATAATGAATGATAATAGAAAATAAAAATATAGAAATTTGGTCCATTCATCCCCACCCATGGGGCTGAATGGGCCACTAAAGGAATTCAATGAAAAAATGCGGAATTAGTCTTTCATTCACCAAATATGACAAAATGAATGGCACTTGACATGATATGATCAAAAGCATACTGAAATAGTAAGTAATACACGATGCTTATCAAAATTTATAAACATCAAAAGTGATATTATTAAATAACATAATTGTAGCAGAAAAATGACAAAATAATGATATTATAAGAAAGAAAGAACATAAAATAAGCAGAAAAATGATAGATAATACACATTATGATTTAATGAAATTTATATTTTTCAAAATTAATTTAGACGATATGGTTGTAACAGGGTTGGAACTGCCTATTAATTGACAATTTAGTGTAAATTTCTGGTATTATTTATTCTACTCATCAGATTCAGATTACAAACAATTATTCTAGTTTTATATCAAATGGGAAAATACTGGAAGGTGTGGTCAAACACTGAACAGTTCACCTTAATCTTTATACAATTTAACTTATGTTTCTAATAAATAACTCATACTTTTTAGGGTGAAAATGTGCAAATTATAAACCTCACTATAAACCTATTCTAACTAGGCAGTAATTTAATCTAAATCCATGACAGCCAGTTACGTTTCATATAAAAGAGAAAATCAGAAAAAAAAAGAAAAACCATATTTTCATGATCAGGAAAGATGGCCCATTCATGACCATGATATAGTGGAGTGGCCCATTCAGCCCCACCTATACTTCTGGAATATATTCAGGTCTTTTTAGTACATTAAATTCAAATAACATCTAAATACATCCTAAAATTAGTTTACAGATAAGCAAAGACTTGCTGTACACGTATTTGCAATGAAATAATATATACATTTTAGATTATTTATTTTACTCAAAAGGGAAAAAATTTACTTTTCAATCAGATTCTTGACCATCCCACTCTAGTGGGAAAATGGCTTCTCCCAACCAATGGAAAATTTGATGAGTTTGATAGAACAAATACCTCTATCTATTGGTGGCATCTAAAATACTTTTATGCAAATACTTTTTGATATTTTGTTAATGGCCCATTCATCCCCATGGCCCATTCATTACCACTCCCCCCTAAATGATATCTAAGAACATTTTCTAAACAATTCGAAATTTAAAAGACGTTAAAATGCACAAAAAGCGTTCTAAAAAATTTTCTAAATGGCGGTTTCTACACAATCTCAGGAAATACCAAACCGATTAAAAAAATAATGGTGTCAAAATGATGGTGACAACCCTTACTCCAAAATAGGCTATTTCGAAATTTAAAAGGGTTGAAAATGCACAAAAAGCGTCCTAAAAAACGTTCTAAATGGTGGTTTCTACACAATCTCAGGAAATACCAAACCGATTAAAAAAAATAATGGTGTCAAAATGATGGTGACGACCCTTGCTCCATATAGGCTATATTTTATGTCAGTGCCACTACCCCAAAAGGGGTGCAGGAGCAAGAAACGTTCTAAAAATGCAATTTTTGCGTTACGGAAGGGCCTAGAAATATGAGGTTTGAAATATTAGTTACTTATTAGATATAAATGATTTCTAAGAACAGTTCTTAAAAATTTCAAAATTTAAAAGGGGTGATAATGCGCGAAGAGGGTTCTAAAAAACATTCTAAGTAGTCATTTCTACTCAATTTTGGGAAGTATCAAATCGATTTCAAAAGTAATGGTTGTAAATTGATGGTGACAGACCTTGCTGTAACATGGCTCTGTTTTATTTTTGTATCACTACCACCTTGGGGTTGCAGGAGAAAAAAATGTTCTAAATTGCGGTTTTGTGTTATGGAAGGGCCTAGAATCATGAAATTTTGAATGGTAGTTACAGGGGTGTAAAAATACCAGGCACCAGGTATCCCGGGCGACTAAATTTTCGACACTGGCGCCTAAATATGTCTTAGGAAATGAAAAATAATTCATATTTATAACCTTAATTATTTATGGATTTTTTTTTTTTTTTTTTTTTTTTCCATGCACAAAGAAAAAAAAATAAATGAAGTTCTCTTTCGCTGAACTGGACTTATTAAAATTATTATTAAATCATTTCCAGAAATATTTTGTCACATTGAATGTTGATTTGGAAACAACTGAAAGTATTGCTCTTGACGAATGGTACGAGTTTAAGGTACTATGCAAAGACATGAAATTTAGTGAGCTTTTGATCAAATCGATGAAAAATGATTCTAAATTTCCAATTTTATCAAAGTTACTGCAAATTGATTGTATCTGTAATACCTGTGGTAACTGCATCCTGTGAGCGAGGATTCAGCACAATGAATTTTATCAAGAACAAGTTTCGCTCTAATTAGACATCACAAAATTTAAATGATTTATTATTAATAAATTTAAATGGACTTTCTGTAGAAGCATTTGATCCTACAAAAGTAGTTGAACGCTAGTACTTTACATCATAAACAACAAGACACATGAGCGGTCATAAACATCATAAAAATTTAAAAGCAAATGAGGACAAACAATAAGTTAACACTATTGATTTATGGCATACATTATAGTCCTCGAAGTGAATTACATATTTGTACTTTTGAGGTGTTTAAAGAAGTTTTTAATGATTATTATTTGTATTTTACATCAGCACTTCCAATTTTTTATATCAATATTTATAATTTTATGTAGCATTACTTGTTTATACAAGAAAAATTTATGTCATGTGTCAGATATATTTAATTAAAAAGAGTAACTTGTATGTACTATTATTAACTTATACTGTAATTTCATTTTACAAATTTGTTATCGACAGTAACTGGCTCCTAGATTTTTCAGCTGGCTCCTAGATTTTTCAGCTGGCTCCTAGATTTTCAAAAAATTTTTACACCCCTGGGTAGTTACTTATAAGATATCAATGATCTCCAAGAACATTTCCTAAAAAACATCGAAATTTAAAAAGGGTGAAAATGCGCGAAAAGCGTTGTAAAAAACATTCTAAATTGCGATTTCTATGCAATGTCAGGAAGTACTGAACCGATTTCAAATAGAATGGTGTAAAAATGAGGGTGACAGCTCTTGCTCCAAGATAGGCTATATTTTATGTCTGTTTCCACTACCCCAGAGGAGATGCAGGAACTAAAAACGTTCTAAAAATGCGATTTTTGAATTATGGAAGGACATAGATTCATGAAATTTTGCATGGAATATATTTATTAGATATAAATGATCTCTAAGAACATTTCTTTAAAAATTAAAAATTTAAAGGGGATGAAAATGCGCGAAAAGCGTTCTAAAGACGTTCAAAATTCCGATTTGTGAGCAATCTCAGGAAGAATCAAACTGATTTCAAAAGTAATGGTAGGCAAATTGATGCTGACAGCCTCTGCTCTAACACAGATGCTATTTCATGTAAGTGTGACTATCACCTGGAGGTTGCAGGAGCAAAAAACGTTCAAAATTTCGATTTTTGTGATCGGTAGGGTATAGCAACTTGAAATGAGGCAAGGTACATATTTATTAAATATGTATGATCTTTAAGAACACTTTCGAAAAAATTGGAAATTTAAAAGGGTTGAAAATGCGCGAAAAGCGTTCTAAAAACGTTCTAAATTGCGATTTATACGCAATCTCAGGAAATATCAAACCTATTTCAAAAGTAATAGTTGCCAACTGATGGCGACAGTCCCTGCTCCAACATATTCTGTATTTTATGTTGCTGTCACTACCATGTGGGGATGCAAGAGCAAAACATGTTCTAATTTGCATTTTTTCATAACTGAGGGGTCTAACATTTTGAAATATGGCATGG
Source organism: Maratus speciosus (assembly GCA_963932465.1). Classification (NCBI taxonomy): domain Eukaryota; kingdom Metazoa; phylum Arthropoda; class Arachnida; order Araneae; family Salticidae; genus Maratus; species Maratus speciosus. Next base: position 422,013,767 of record OZ010799.1, on the reverse strand, counting down.
TATTTATTTACAAGATACAACTGCTTTCTAAGAACAGTCGAAAGAAAATTCCAAATTTAAATGGATGAAGTGAGCGAAAAGTGTTCTAAATTACAATTTTTATGCAATCTTATCAAATACCAAACCGATTAAAAAAATAATCGTGAGAAATTGTTGGTGATAGAAACTGCTCAAAGATAAGCTATATTTTATGTCTGTGCCACAACCACCAGAGGGTTGCAGGAGCAAAAAACTTTCTAAATTGCGAATTCTGTGATACTGAAGAGGCTAGAAACTTTAAATATGCATGATAGTTACTTATAAAATATAAATGCCCTCGAAGGACTGTCAAAAATAAATTCGAATTAAAAAGGGGTGAAGCGAGGGGGAGGTACGAAAAGCGTTCTTTAAAAAGTCTTAAATTACGATTTCTATGCAATTTCAGGGAATATAAACCGATTATAAAAGTAATAATAGCGAATCAATGGTAACAATCTCTGGTCCTACACAGGCTATATTTTATGCGGATGATTCTACCACCTGAGGTTCACAGGAACAACAAACGTTCTAAAAAAGACCTTTAAAGTCTTCTAAATTACGTTTCTGTGGAATATTAGGAAATAACAAACCGATTTCAAAACTAATGTTGGCAAATTAATGGTGACAGTTCCTATTTCAACATAGCCCTTTATGTTGAGAGAGGTGTTAGGACTTGGAATTTGACATGATGCTTAGTTTTAAGATGCAAGAAGGTAGTTTCTAAAAAATTGAAAACTTCAAATGAATACTGAAATAAGCGTATTAATTGAGCATAAAAGTTTCAAAATATTTTCTAGTAATTATTTATTTAGTTTTATTTCTTTTTATTAATTTAAATCTAATTTTAGCCTAATGCAGTGTAACAATGAAGTTTAGTCAAACTATGTTTTAAATAGTAATTTTTGAATTATTCCTAAAAGTATAATTTCTTTTAATAAAAATTAGACATATAAATATCACTTGGCATACTTCAAATATTACGTGAGCAAAGCCGCGGGGTTTGCTAGTTGGTTATAAATTACAAATTTAACATTCTTTCACTTCATTGAGTAAGTTAAGACTGACAACGCTATCTATCACCTTAAATCTATAGGAATCACTTATACAATTTATCAAATTCATCAAAATTTCAATACTTAATTAAAAGGAACCAATTAAAAATTCATGCAATTTTCTAATGAAACATTCAATTTGTTGGCCTTTAAATCTTAACAGGTGCTATCTAGTTTGCTTTAAGCTATTAAACTGTTAGAAACGTCAGATATACAAAAAGTAGCAACAGACCAATATTTATGAAAATTATGTAATGTTTTTGTATTATTAGCAGTTATAAGTTTTGCTCATGAATACATATTTTATGGATATTAATTTTATTAAGAAATTGAAAAAAAAAGCAAATTTTATTTGAATGCTGCCAATTACCTATTTTTGACGACTTCTTTTTCTGGTGTCCTCCTGGGTCATTTTTCCGGGTGTTTTTTCAACTAGGATTTGCAACAGACAAATTTCAATAATAGAAGAAAAATCCATCCATACTCAACACATTCCCAAACGAATTATTTTAGGAAAATGAAAACGAATATATGAATAAAAAAACACAACGTTAAATCACTGTAAAAAAAAAAAGTTTAAAAATATTTCTTTCTAATTTATTAAATCACGTTACTAATATTTGTATATCCGAGACAGAAATTAAGCATAACACTGTTTTCAAGTGAATTGGAGCTAGTTTCTGATACATTTTTAAATTCACTTTTTTTTTTTTCAGAAATGCATAAAACTGGCAGGTGTTGTTATTCAAAAACTTTGTAATCAAAAGAAGTTCCCTATTTTTTGGTAAAAGCAAAAGACCTGCCAGAAATTACTGTCAAAGTTGGCGTTTTGAACCGAATTTCCAAGCGTGACAATGGGAAGAAGGTGAAAAACCAGTTCTCACATACCACAATTGCTTATAACTCAATAATAAATTTTCTATCAAAAAATGGAAAATTCATTTCGATTCGAAATTGCTTCAATAAGCAGGCCTGCCAATTCTATGCCTTTACATTTAATGATGTGTCAGAAAATTTTACATTTTTGACCAGGGAAGTTGAGACTGCCTTAAATCATAAAATGGATTAATGAACAAAAAATCATAAAAATGACATTTCTTACAAGATCATTCAACACCTTTTTTTCGCCATCTGTCACAGTGTCCAATAGTTATACAGTAGATTCCCTCAAATCCGCAACACAACCCTAAAATCTGAAAAAGCCTAAAATCCGCACATTATCACAGATGTAAACTATGAAATTTTCCATTCAGGTGCACGGAAAAAAATTACAGATATTTTTAGTTTTATATCACTCCATATGTATTTTGAGATGTACTAATTCTCGAAAATCTAACTAAACTCACAGTTTTTTATGAAGAAAGTATAAATTTTATTTATGAAAATAATCAAGATATTATTGATATCCCTGCTAATCACAATCTTTTTACAAAATATATTTATGTATTATTCAAGCTTTTTTGATTATTAAGACTTAACTAATATTAAAATTAAACTTCTGTACTTTATGATTTTTATGTGAATTAATGGGGTACCTTTAAGAGGAATGTTTCATTGAATAATTCAAGAAAAATGTATCCCATCTATATTATGCATATTTAATTATACCTTATTTATTATTTACTTGACCTTAATTGACTTAATCCTTTTTTTAATTATCTTACTTTTTATTACTTTAGTTTATTACTTTACTTAAATTATTTTAATATTTTACTATATTACAAGCATTTATTATAATTTCAATTGCATTATTACATGCAAATTACTGTTTAAAAATGTAAACAAAGAAATGACCGAAAATCCAAAAAATTCTAAAATCCGCACAACCTCTGGTCCAAAGCTGTGTGAGGGAGTCTACTGTATTTAATTGAAAAGTATGATTCGGACAATTGGAACACAGAATATAAAAAGACAGAAAAGAAATAAGAAAACTGCCCTATTAAATGATTTTATTTACGTGCTAGAGTAGCAAAAATTAATAAATACTTATATTTTTAAGTTTAAATTATATTTATTAGGATATATTTTGCCTGTTAGTATTCTTTTGAATATGTAGATGCGAGTGACTTTTAATATTTCCAATTACATGAATGTATGTATAATTTCATTAGGGGGAGGGGAGGAGGTAGTTGAAACTGCCTACTACAGTAGAAGATCTTTATACGCAATTCTATAGAACACAATTCTCCATATAACGCACAATGTCTCAGATGTAAACAATGATTTTTGCAATTAAAAAGCACCTGCATTTTCACATTGTAAAAATATTGCTACTCTTTAGATGACTAAATTTGATACATTAGTTCAACTTTATCTTCTAATTTAAGACATTTTTGCTGAAAAAAAAAAATGCTACTGCAATAAACATTTTTGAAAATGTCTAATATAAGAAATGGTTGTGTCAGTTATATTTGGATCATGTTTATAAAGTAAATTTAACAATGTCTGACCAATATTATGCAAAAATTTATAATTTGGATAACTCTTGATAACAAGGAATTCAGTATAAAGATATTCTAATGCATTTTGATGTATTTCAAATATATTTGGCCATGTTTACAAAGTCAATTTAATTATGTGATCCATATAATGCAAAATTCTAACGCACAACTTTGAGTTTTTAGGTTTGCATTATAAAGATCTTCTACTGTATATAAGAATAATGAAAAAACAGTTTTGGTGAAAACATAAGAAATAATTTCAAAAGTATTGCACAGTCCTTGTCACAATGAGTCTGGAGAGAAAAAGGCGGGGGGTGGGGTTACTTTCCACAAAATAAGTTAGAATTGTTTTATTTATACATTTTTACATAAGGCTATTCTCAAATGCAAAGAGGCTAATTTCTAACACAGTTTTTAGTTAATTCTTGTTCGAAAATGCATAAAATTGGCGGTTTTCTATTCAGAAACTGTGTTACGGAAAAAAGTTTTCCAATTTGAATACTAAACTTTTTTATATTAAAAAAATGATGCTTTCATTTAATTTCAGTTCAGTAAAAAAAAAAAAAAGATAAATTAGAAAATGATTTATGTAAACAGTAATGGTTTAAAGTTTAAATGCTCAGTAAGTAAAAGCTACTAATACCCCCCCCCCCCCCCAATTAAGTATTATTTAAAACACACATAATTCTAAAACATATCTAAAGACATATTTAATAATCAGTTTCAAAAATTAAGTTGCAATTTATGAAAAAACATTTTCAGACCTAACATGAATATTCCATACATCATTAGTGTTATAAACGAAAATGATTTGAAATTGTTATTTGTCACATTTTTTAACAGGGTTCGTGATTTTTTTAATAAAAATCAAAATAATCGATTTTTTAAAATTAAAATTGGATTTTTTTTTTAAATCTCGCATATTATTAGTATTTTATGACTTTCCTTTCAATTAATAAAATAAAAATTATATACACATACACACATTATAAGTATTACCAATATATATTAATAATACAGTAGACTCCCTTAAATCCGTGACCCTAAAATCCACGAATGCCTAAAATCTGCGTATTTTTTCAGATGTAAGCAATGAAATTTACAGTTAAGTTGCAGGAACAAAATTTAAGATGGCACCAAAATCAGCGACTACTGCAATGTTTTTTTCTTTACTAAATTTTTTGTTAATCATTCTCTTTTGGGTATTACAGTTGATTTATTACTAAATAAATTTACATTACTTATGATTTTGATATAAATTAGCATGTCTGTATGATGATTTACGATGTCTTTACCACTAGATGGCAGCATAGGACTTTTGGAATCGAATAGAATCGATTTCGTCGATAATAATTTAATATTTTTCTAAATTTTTATTTTACATAATTATTTTAATTATTACTTACGTTTAAACTAATAAATTATTTTAATATTTTACTTATTTTAATGTTTCACTTTATTGTAAGCATTCATTATAATTTCCCTTGCTTAACTACTAATCATACTAATGGTTCAAAAATATAAACAAATCAATGACCAGAAATCCACGAAATTCTAAAATCGGCACAACCTCTGGTCCCAAGCTGTGCGGATTTGAGGGAGTCTACTGTATTACACAATTTACTTAAATGATTAAAAGGTAACATTTTCAGACCTAACATCAATATTCCATACATCATTATTGTTATAAACAAAAATGATTTAAAATTGTTATTTATTACATTTTTAAGAGGGTTTGTGATTTTTTTTAATAAAAATCAAAATAATCGTTTTTTAAAAATTTAAATTGGATTTTTTTTTTTTTTAAATCTTGCACAGTATTAGTATTTTATGGCTTTCCTTTTAATTAATAAAATAAAAATTATATACACGTACACACATTATAAGTATTACAATATTTATTAATAATATTACACAATTTACATAAATGATTAAAAGGTAACATTTTAGGCTATGGAAAAATCTTTATTACACAAAATGCATTGAAAACTACAAATCAGATGTTAAAAATGCATTCAACCTTAAGTTTTTTAATTAAATTAAAACTAACTGCAGGACATAAGAATTTTAAACAAATTTGGAAGCAAATTAAGATGTTAACTTTTGGTTTGTTAAAGTACGTGTACAAAAAAACGAGTTTAGCAGCTTTATCAGTTGACCCCTAATATTCGAATGCACCAAACCAAAGGCAGAAAACATTCGTTCTACTGAAGCAGATGAAGCTATTACAGTAAAATGCTAGTTGATCATGAATTCTATATGTTTTTTAGTACAGTAGACTCTCTCAAATCCGCATAGCTTGAGACCAGAGGTTGTGCGAATTTTAGGGATCTGGTCATTGCTTTGTTTACATTTTTTAAACAGTAATTTGAATGTAATAATGCAATCAAAATTACAATGAATGCTTGCTATTTAGTAAAATATTAATATAATCAAGTAAAGTAATAAACTAAAATGATACGAAGTAAGATAATTTAAAAAATAATTAAATTATTAAGAGTAAAAGTCAAGTAAATAATTAACAATGTGTAATTAAATATGCATAATAAAAATGAAGGTACACTGTCACACACCTGAAAAAAGATGCACTTCCCAACTTATTTTAGGCAGAAAGTAACAATTCTCGCAGAGTCAGTAATTTATAATATATTATTTCCTGCATATAATACAATATATTATTTCCTGCATATACATAGACGCCAACATTGTAAAGACTGTATCAGGAGTAAACCAGTTAAATTTCAGGAGTTTTGGACACTCTTCAGGAGTAAAATGTTCACATTTCAGGAGTCATTTCAGGAGTTGTACATATATTTTTACGAGCTATATTTTTTACAAATATTTTCAGTCCTCTTGCAGCTTTTGCATTTATCAGCACAAACATAATTTAAATAAAGGTTACTTAATTTACTTTTACTATTAATGTATCAATAATTTTTTATAATAAATTTATAAAAACGGAATTTTTTTCTTTATCTCTACGGAGCAAAAAATCTGTGATTGATGTGAGTGTGAAATCCCGCGACCAATTAACAAAATTCTCGATTTTCCGCCGAGATTGACTGACGAAAATCGCGAATTTTTCGCCGTGACTGACGAACGAAAATCGCGATGTTTTGCAGCGACTAGCAGACGAAAATCGCAATGTTTTGTCGCGACTTGCAGACGAAAATCGCAATGTTTTGTCGCGACTTGCAGACGAAAATCGCAATGTTTTGCCGCGACTTGCAGACGAAAATCGCAATATTTTGCCGCGACTTGCAGACGAAAATCGCAATATTTTGCCGTGACTTGCAGACGGAAATCGCGATGTTTAGCAGCGACTTGAGGACGAAAATCGCGATTTTTATCATTGGCCGATTACCGGATTTCAGGATATTTCCCCCCCAACTGATTAACGCAATTCGCGATATTTTGCAGCGGCTGCGATTTTTATTTTAAATTTTCGATTTTTATCAACGACCTATTGATGAATTTCACGATTATTTGCAGCGACTGATTGACAAAAATTGCAACTTTTTTCAACGATCGGTTGGCAAAATTTGCGATTTTCTGCCGCGAGCGATTGTAGAAATTGGCGGTTTTATCGATTAATAGACGATTTTCACGATATACTTCAACGAACGATTGACGAAATTCGTGATTTTTTGCCGCGATCAGTCGAAGAAATTCGCGATTTTTTTGCCTCAAATTTCCGTATTTTCTACCTTATTACCGTACTTCCGTATTTTATCCTACATTTCCGGAGAAACTCCGGAATTTCCGGAGATATTGGCATCTATGCATATAATACAATATATTATTTGCTGCATATAATACAATATATTATAACTTGTGATTACCAGTGATATCAGCAATATCTTGATTTTTTTCAGAAATAACTTTATACTTCCTTCATGAAAAACCATGAGTTCAGTCTTATTATCGAAAATTACATATTGAAATACATACAGAATGATATAAAACAAAAAAATTCTGCGATTTTGCCTCTACATCCGAACTGAAAGTCTTATTGTTATATCTGCGATGATGTGCAGATTTTAGGCATTTGCGGATTTGTAGGAATCTACTGTATTTCAGTGTTTTCAAATACTACCACATAACAAAATTTTCTGAGGTTTTTTAATAAAGCTAATGCTTTTTTAAATTTTTTTATTAAATTAAGAAAATCAATTGGAATTGCCTATCTTATGCAAACAAAGTGGCAAAATTTACGATATTGTTTTATCTTGGCAAAAAAACAAAGGTACAGACATATTATCCGTGCCAGGCAGAATGGTTGTTGATCCCCAATTCTGTTTATTGTTGTGAATTACCAATTGTGTTTAAAATGGTAATTTAATGTATATTTAATAAATACATAACACAGTTAAAAATGGTGAATGATGTAAAAGGAAGCTAAAATAATACAAAACAGTTATTTAGTACACATGGATTAAATAATACGAAATTGATAGCTTTTAGCAATAAATGAGACGACTAACAATAAAGATTTTATTTCCAGAAGTTTTTTATGACCATCAGAATGAATATAATGTAAATACTAAGTAATATAAATATACTATATCAATGAATATAATATACTACAGTAAAATTTCCTTAATGGACATCGCTATTTTGTTGACAATTTTTCAATCTGCAACATCTATATATCTGTACATTTTAACCTTTCAATGGCAGACAAATTCTGCCCTCTCGATGTGTCTGTTATTCAGAAATTTCGCTGTATATCTCTTACATCATATTGTATGGTTATACAAATACTTCCGTCACTGTCTGGAATATGACAACTATATATTATTGATTACACAGTTAAAATGAAGAAAGCAAAATAAAAAAGGGTACTGTAATTAATATTTTTTACTCTATTGTTGGCTCAGTGAATATGACCTGGCCTGGATAATATGTAAATTAATATAAATACTATCAGCTTTTTCAATAACTATAACAGGTTCCTTCCACCATTCTAAAGGAATAAGATACACTTTAGATTCAAACAAATAGTCACTAAATGGTTAATTTTTTGCTCAAACTTTAATACAATAGGTATCACCAAAGTAGAGCACATAAAGTCACATAATTTTATTTTATCTCAACTTGCAGAAGTTTTTCTAAGTACGTTTATTTATTAAGGAATATTTTTCCTTCAATATTCATTTTGGAATTTATTTATTTGTGGTACAGTGAAACTTGCATAATTCGAATTTTTTGCTTGGTCCCTAGAATTTGGTATTAAAATAATGTAAAAAAATCATGGATATTTCGAATTTTATTTTGGATAATTTGAATTTTTCGCATGACTGCCCTTAAAATTTTGCGATAAAAATTTTCTTGAGATTTTTTTCAGCTAAGGTGCAAAATATTTTTAAAGTTTATTTTAACGGTCTTTCTAAGTAAAACAAAGCGATGGTTTTGAATGTTACTATTTGGCGATTACCAAGGAATTTTGTGACCCAAGCAAAATCCCAAGACATGGCCACACACATTTGGTATTAGAATCTATTGTAGAAGATCTAAGTAGTCTAATGTAGAATTTTCTATTTTTGTATCAAGTGATAGGTTGGAATCACTGTTGAATTCAGGAGGTGGCCCGGCGGGTATTCCCCCCCCCCCCTTAACTCTGTAATGTCCCCCCCCCCTCTCAGAGACACAGAAATCCCTCCTGGAGAAAAGTGTCTGAATTAAACACTGGTTGGAATCACATGCTATGACTCAAAAATTGCTTTCAAAGAAGCAATCAAAAATATCTGAATTTTTCTTAAAAGTAATGAATAATTAAGCTAGTAAAAAAGGTTTGATTTAATGAAAAACATGTAGCAGTATTCTTAGATAAAGTTTATGTGTTAAATCTTTCATCGTGGAGTTAACCTTTTTTATTTATCTCTTCTATTTGAGAAAATATATAAAATTTGAATTTTTGGATATTTCGAACTTTTCTCTGGTCTTTTCAACTTCGAATTATCCAAGTTTAACTGTACAACATATTCACCTGATGAGCAAATAATTTTTTTGCTCATTGTGCATGTTTTGTTGCACATACTTTTAATGTTATGTGTTTTAAAGTATATCATAAAAATATGTCATAAAAATTCCAAAGTTTTCCAAATATGATATGCTGCCGTCATAAATAAACTTACCTTAAAAACATATTTTGATAAAAGCATCAAACACTGCAATAATCTACTTTTAAGAGAAGCCAAGTGATTGATTCAATTTGAAAGAATCATTCATGAGGATTTAGCTGGGAAAACACAGTTAAAAGTATTCGATTATTTAAATAAACTCACTTATCGATTTATTTTTCATATTGGAATTTTTATTCAAAAGTATTTTTTTTATTTTTTGCGTCTAAATTGTCTTTTGAGCCCTACCCCATGTTCCAGTCTCCTTTGCGCTTTCCAAAAACAAAATCAGTTTGTTATTGATTTTTGAAACGGCGCATGCGCTTTTTACAAGTAAATCCTATGCGCATTGTAACGAATATGATTCATTCCTATTGAATCAATAATTTGGCGTCTTTTAAAGGCAGTTTAATAGATTGTTAAACAGTATCGTATCTTATACTTTTTATCAAAATAGGTTGTTTAAGGTAAGTTTATTTATTACATACCTGCCAACAAGACAAATTTGAAATCTGTAAGCTTTTTACGATGTACATTTACGACGTGCTTAAAAACACGTAACACTGAAATTATATGCAACGAAAAATGTATAGTTTCAAGTTATCTGAATGTTTTATTATAGCAAAAATGTTATTTTATATTACTCCTACTTCCGTGAGAAAGAGATCGGTATTCTCATACAAGAGATTCCATTATACACGAAAATTCTTTGATGTATGATTCTATGAAAACTTGTTTATACTCCTTCGGTTTCGCTTTTCCAATCTCCATTCATTTCTTTTCATTCAATCAAGCAATAGTACAATTAAAAGAAAATTAACAAGAATACAAGGTTTAAGAGACAGAGTTTCTTAACAATGTACAATTTATGTTTAAAAAAAAAAAAAAAAAAAAAAAAGGGATTTCAAGAACATCATTGCATGAATTAGTATTTAATGTTTAACACAATTTAACAGTTTTTAAAAGTTATGTTCTCTGAGTCTTGGCGAAACTTTAGTGTTCATAAATATATGCAACTTAAAATAATTAGATGGCAGATTGTAGGATATAAGATATTATGTAAAGTTGTATAAAAATAGCTGACGATGAGTCATTGGTCGGCAGATTTTCTAGTATGTTATACATCATAATTAATCTTGATACAGACGTATCAGAAGCACTGGGATATGTATTTGCTGCAATTTGTAATTGAAATTTTATGCTTGGGCAACCCTGCGATTTTGGTGATATTTGCTTCATGTGGTAAGTGGGCAAAACATATTGTGTGTGTTATATTTTAAATTAAGCATTATGTGTTTTATAGTAAAATAATTTGTATGTTTGATCATAAACTTGTGTTTTCTATAAAATAAACTGTTTCATAATGAAATAAATCTAACATGCTGCTTCCACAAGCTAATTCTAACAGTGTATTACCGTAATTTAAGGTAGATAAGAAGCCCTGGCGTATACGCCATCACGTCTGAAAATGGTAAAAAAAACTGAAATTTGATCATATACGCCACACCGGTGTATAAGCCGCACTTATTGAAAGTGATGTACGTATTACTATAGATGCCATCATGAAGATTTTCACGCATTTTTTGAAACCATTTTAATTCAAATAATGAAAATAAATAAATAACTTTTGGTTTGTGAATTTATCCAATTGCATCGCACATTTCAGCCTTGGATCGGTAAGTAGAAATATATTTGATGGAATTCTTAATATAAAACATAACGCTAGAATTACAAATAACACTACTTTTTATTCGAATCCATCAGTTAAATAACACAACATAAAATTCCGAAAATAAGTAATGATGAATAATCATTTTGACAACATGAACTATTGGCAAAAGTTGGGAGAGACCTATAAAGAGAATTTTTTTGAAAATCTCTTCCGTACAAACTGTAAACATTAAGGTCTATTAACAGAAATTAATTGGTGCTCGATTTGATATATTCTGTAAATATTTAAAATAAAATGTTCTAAGAAAGTTTTAAAATAAACAAAAATTAAATACATACGTTCATTATTGAAAATGAAAAATACAACATTTGCAAATGCGCACACTTAAAGAAAACAAGAGAATCTACTTTCTTTTCTATTAAAATGCCGCGATTATGCAAAACTCAGCATAAAAGGGATTCCTTAAATGTGTCAGCAACTTCACTTTGGGTAAGTGCAGTAAAAAGAAATTATTGAGCTGCAAGCAAACAGAAAAAATAATTTAAAAGAAAAAAACGAAAAACAAAACTTGTTTTTTCTTAGCTATATAAAAAAAATCTCCATTATTAATTGCCCGATTTTGTTCAAATTTTCAGCAAGTTGCAATAACATTAAATTAAGCTGTGTAACAAAAGTTTATTAAAATATAATAAGTTATTTGAAAATTACAGCACTCCCCAAAACCCCTAGTTTATAAAAAGGAAGAGAGCTATCTGCAGTTTTTTTATTCAACTCTGCGGTGTGGAGTGGGAAGTTGAACGTTATCAGAATGAGATCATTATCTTTGAGTAATACGTTTCGTTATGCAGAAAGAAACCATGCATAGATTTTTTTTTCTTTTTTAATGAAATAAAACAGAACTTCCCGATATTTTTTTAATGATTGTTATTTCTAATCCGTGAAGCATTTTAAATATTGTTTTTCAGATTATCACTCTATAATATTACATGATTTGATTTATTTTTTTTTCTGGAAAACATCGTTATTACTTCGTATATGCTGCACTGGCAGATAAGCCGCGAAAGGTAAAATTTAACTTTTAAACACGTATAAGCCACGGCTTATCTACCCGAAATTGTGGTACATGAAAACAGTATTTTTTCCCCAGAGTAGCTCAAAAAAACATTTGCATCAATCCTGGAGCATCTGAGATATCAGTCATATGTGCCCTAATCATTGCACAAAAACATACAGAGCTACTGTTCACTCTTTAGAACTTTACATATAGAACACTGTACAACCAATCTGTACAAGTTGGCAACCAATGTAATCATTGTTGCCCCAGTCTTGGTAATGATTCTTTGATGTTAAGTTAAGCCAGCTTTTTTTAGTCATTAGTTCTGTTAAAATGAAATCGGTAAAGTGTTTTTCCTTCACTGTCTTGTGCTTAGTTAAACTTTGCATATTAACAAAGTATACATTAAGAATGGTATAAGATTTTATGGATGTGGGATCTTGCATTTTAAATATATTCATATAAGTTTTTCAATGATTATTAAAGGTATGTCACATTTTTGAATAGATAGATCATCTCATAAAATACAAAGTTTGAAATGGTACTATAGTGATTTTTTAAATACAGTTGGACCTTGTTATCCCGACACCCAGTTTTTACGTCACTCCGCTTATCACGTCAGTTTTTCAAAGTCCCGATTTTCTGTATGTGATTTTAATGTAAATATACTCTGGACTTTAGGTCGTTGAATAATTTTCAACTCTGGATATCCCGGCGGTTTAGGAAAATTGTCCGTTTTATATAATCCATCTTATAAGCAACGAAATTAAGCTGTCAGAAATGTCTTAACCAAACTTTTCACAAAAGTGTTTAAAATAGCCATTGAGATAAATGAGAAATTTTACTTCAATCCTTTACCGGAATAAATAAACCCACACACTATGAATAACCCACTTAAACTGCAGATAGACCTATCAGTCTATTCGCGTCGTGGTCTTTTTGTTCGGGTCAGGCGGCGGTTTATTGTGGTTACACAGCGTTTTTCATCCGGCTAAAATCAAAGCATTGCATTGCATTGAAACCATCAGAAATTATCAAACATCCATTTCCGAAACAATGAATATTGATTACAATTCATTGTATAATACAGTAGAAGATCTTTATAACGCAAACCTAAAAATGCAAGGTTGTGCATTATGGGTCATTCCATGTCAAATCAACCAATGGTCTGAACCTTGACATCTCAGAAATTTATAATTTTTGGTGCAGTGGTAGAGTCAGTCAAGTTAACTAGAAAAACCAAAATTTCCGATTTTTTGCACTTTTAATTTTTGAGTTATTGATTTTTGAAAAATGAAAAATTGTCGAAATTTGACTCCACTTTGACACCTTTAAACAGCTGTAGATAAAAAACTATTTGACTTAGAGAGCTCTAATTGGTGTCATTCTCTTCTGTTTTTAATGATCTTTAAATTGATATACAACATCATTAAAGTATTTAAAATTTAAATTTTTTATTAAAAAATTTAAATTTTAAAATTTCCAAAACACCCCTTTTGATTTTTTTGAAAAAAATATATGTTTTAAAGACATCAATTGACTATGTGTATGCCAACTTTCATAATGGGATGGCAATGGGTTCCTACGGAAATTAATATTTTTGTATTATTATGTATGAAATTTGCTTGTTTTCCATGTTTAAAGCGTAACTGTAAAGTGTAAACTCATTGGTTAATGTTTGAATGAATACGACGACTAATCTATTGAGTAGTTTTTGTAATACAAATAAATATGAAAATTTAATCTATTAAATATAATATCAAGTTATAATTTGTAAAATGCTTGTTTATTTAATGACAGTAGAGCAGGCATTCTAATACATGGTTAACTTTTAAACAATAAAAATATGCAAAAAAAAAAAAAAACTTACAGGCTCTGTGTCTAATTAGCTCTCTAGTCTTTATAATCAATTTAAAATTATCTTAATGGAGATCAGGTACTTGTAACACACAGTCCACTAAAATTGCTTGACATATTATATATAAACGTATTAGCTAGCTTCAATGGAATTTGATATTTGAAGCTTTAGGTGTAGTTATCAAGAGGTAGGACTCTTTTAACACCTGCTATCCAATTGTGTTTAATTCATGAAGCAGCTGTTTGAAACATTCAGTGCACATATGACTTTATTAATTCATAATATTTGCTACACAATTAATATTTTATAAAATGTTATTAAAAATTGAAATTTCTTTGTAATTAAAAACATAAATATGCAAAATAATTTCATTTCAAGGACTTTTACGATAGGAATTTTACAAACGAAGTCAACTTCATTACTCAGAATATAAACTTTAATAGTTGCAGTAACAGCTCAACTTTTTGCAAAAAGATGTCCCCTGATACATTTAATATATCATTCGATTGTGTATAAAAAAAAATGAAATTGTTGGTCCCTTTGAATCTAGGAAGCTTATTTTATATTCACTTGCAATTGATTATACAGGGTTAATTTTACACTGAGCCTGTAAGTTAATTTCCTTTTAAATATCTTTATTGTTTAATTTAAAAGTAAACCATATATTAGTATGTCTACTCTATTGTCATTAAATAAATAAACATTTCGCAAATTGTTATTACCTGATATATTTAATAGATTAAATTTTCATATTTACTTGTAATACAAAAACTACTTCATAGATTAGTAGTAGTATTCAAACTAGAGGTATGGGCTATTTTTATTCACGACACTCGGGCCGGGCTAGGCTTGGGCCTTACTTTTTTCTGAAGGATCGGGCCTAACTTATTTTTTCAGAACCCAGCCAGGGGGCTGGCTTCATTCTTCCAAGGTCTGCACAGGTCAAAATTTTCAGTTCTTGTCTCGATCCAACCTGTATGAAAATCATTGTCTCAGCGTGGTCTGGGCCGTGCTATCAGTAAAATTTGTCCCAACTTAAAAATTTTAGCAAAAAATGCATATATTTTTAAATCGTCATTCTACAATTAAACTTTAAAATTTATTCCTTTTAAAGAATAGTAAATTTCTAGGCAATAAAATTAAAATACAGCAAAACCTGTTGAAAAGAATCTGCCTATGACAGAATCTTGTCTTAAAAGGAAAAATGTGAAAGTCCATGCAAAATTAATACAGTAGACTCTCTCAAATCCGCACAGTTGGGACCAGAAGGTGTGTGGATTTTAGAATTTTGAAGATTTCTGGTCATTGCCTTGTTTACATTTTTTAAACAATAATTTGAATGTAATAATGCAATCAAAATTATAATGAATGCTTGCAATATAGTAAAATATTAAAATAATTAAGTAATAAACTAAAATGATAAAAAGTAAGATATTTTCAAAAATGATTAAATTATTAAAAGGTCAAAAAGATAATTAATAATGTATAATTAAATATGCATAATAAAGATGAGATACATCCCTTGAATTTTTCAACAAAACTTCCCTTTTAAAGGTACTTTATAATTTCACATCAAAATCATAAAGTAAGGAAGTTTTATTTCCGGTTTAGCCAGTCTTAATAACCAAAAAAAGCTTGATTACTGCATAAATATATTTGGTAAAAAGATTGTAATTACCAGTGATATCAGCAATATCTTGGATTTTTTTCAGAAAAAAAATTTATACTTCATGAAAAACCACGAGTTTAGTCATATTATCGAGAATTACATATTAAAATGCATACAGAATGGTATAAAACTAAAAAATTCTCTAATTTTGTCCGTACATCTGAACTGAAAGTTTCATCGTTTACATCTATGATGATGTACGGATTTTAGGCATTTGCGGATTTGAGGGAGTCTACTGTATAATAATACTCGTATGCGAGAAAAGAATATAATACATTCACACCTGCTAAGAAGGGAACCTGTCTATAATGTTTTTTTTTTTCTTTGCTATGCGATTCCGTCTTAGAAGATTTTACTGTATAGCATTTTTCAGATTTTTAAGCCTCCAATATCTGGAGTATGGATTAATAATATTAATGATAACTGAAACATTTAGAAGCAAATAGAGATTCATAAAAGAAAAAAATCACACCCTAGGGCCCTTCTTTAAAAATAAAGATTATAAACCCGAATAATAATAAAAGGCTAAAATAAATATTTTTGATCAGAACTTCTCGTACAAGACAATTTTTAATCACATCGACGTAAAAATCCATGTTTTGTAGAAATTCAGTTGGGTTGGGCAAAAATTTTAACTTTTTTTCCCAGCTGGGCTGGCCAAACTTTTAGCTTTTATGCTGGGCCGGGCCATTATTTTTGTTGTATGGGTCGGGGCTGTGCCCAAACTGTTAACTTTTATACAGTGCCGGGCTCAGGCCAAACTTTTATACTAGGAAGTGCCATTAATTTTTTTTCTATGGATCAGGCTCAGGCCAAACTTAATTTTTATACCAGGTCCGGGCCTGTAAATTTCAACCTGTGCAGACCTCTAATTCAAACATTAACCAATGAGTTTACAGTTACGCTTTTGACATGAAAATATAAGTATAGCAAATTTCGTATATGATAATACAAAAATATTAATTTCCATAGGAACCCATTGTCATCCCATTATGAAAGTTGGCATACACATAGTCAATTGATGTCTTTAAAACATATATTTTTTTCAAAAAAATTAAAAGGGGTGTTTTTGAAATTTTAAATTTTTAATTTTTTAATAAAAAAATTAAATTTTAAATACTTTAATCATGTTGTATATCAAATTAAAGATCGTAAAAAGCAGAAGAGAATGATACCAATTTGAGCTTTCTAAGTAAAATAGTTTTTTGCCTACAGCTGTTTAAAGGTGTCAAAGTGGAGTCAAATTGCGGCAATTTTTCATTTTTTGAAAGTCGATAACTCAAAAATTAAAAACTCAAAAAATCGGAAATTTTGGTTTTTCTTGTCCACTTGACAGGTACAACAAATAAACAAAAACTTATAAAAATCTGAATCTTGAAGGTTCAAAATAATTTTTTTTTGGTTGATTTGATATGGAATGACCCTTATATGGAATTCTGCATTATATGGATCACATCATTAAATTTACTTTGTAAATATGGCCAAATGTGTCTGAAATATATCAAAATACATTAGAATATCTTTATACTGCATTCCTTGTTACCAAGAGTTATCCAAATTATAAAATTTTGCATAATATAGATCAGACATTGTTAAATTTACTTTATAAACATGATCCGAACATAACTGACCAAACAATCCCTTATATTAGACATTTTCAAAAATGTTTATTGTAATAATAGCATTTTTTTCATTAAAAAGGTCTTAAATTAGAAGATAAAGTTGAACTATTGTATCAAATTTAGAACTAATGTATCAAATAGAGAGTACAATATTTTTACAATGTGAAAATCTAGGTGCTTTTTAATTGCAAAATTCATTGTTTACATCTGAGAAGTTGTGCGTTATATAGAGAATGGCGTTATATAGAGTTGCGTTATAAAGATCTTCCACTGTATTGAAAAAAGAATCATAGGAAGCACATCTAGGTATAAGCAAAGCTTAATTCATCAATATTTCATGTAACATAAAAAACAAGTCTTCATAAATCTGATTTTTATTTTTTTCAATTTTGTTTTTGTGTGTATTTTGTGTAGTAATAATATTTTATTGCTTAAAACTGCAAGAACAGTTATTAATTTAAAACTGCCTTAAATTAATTAAAAATACAGCTTTTTATAAATATATTTTTCTCTTTGTCAAAATTTGGGTTTTCATTCCCTGACATACTGACAAAATAGACTATTTTCTCATCTTTTGACGAAATTTATGATATTTTCCCTTGATTGTTTATCAAAACTCTGATTTTTTTCACAACTGATTAACAAAATTTCTCACTTATCCAATCTACCAATTAACTAATTTGATTTTTTTTCTGCAATTGATTATTGAACTTTTTACAGTGAGCAATTGAAGAAAATCTTTAGTTGTTTCTTAGATATGTGACGAAATTCCTATTTTTCCACAGCCGTTTGAAGAAATTCTCTTTTTTTCCTTCAGCCGTCTCAAGAAGTGATTTTGTTAAATTCCAAAAAAATAAAAATAAAATTACAGATGTACGCAAAAAAAAATCTTGGAAGAATCGAGCAATTTTACACCTTATCTCAAAGAATCCGCAACCCCCCCCCCCTCTCTTCAAGAAACTCTAGAAATGGCACTAAACCTACTGAGATAAGAATTTATGATGTAACTATTCACAGAAACATGAATCACTCCTATATAGTAGGGTGGGCCGAAAAAAACTTTTTTTTGATTTTCGATGATGGGTAGTGCGGAAAAGTGGCCACTAGTGGGACTAAGTTCACACAAAAAATTTGAGATTTTTAGGACAATTCCTATATTTGCCGCTTTTGGCTTGAAGTTTTGCTAAAATGCTGATTTTTGAACTTTTTTAGCAAAAATTAAAAAAATGTTAAATTAAATTTATTTTAATTGTATTTACTTGAAAAGGCATATTTAATGTGCCAAATGTTTAAATATGCTCTGATTATGCACTATTTTTGTGCTACGTGCTTTTAAAATGCACAGCTTTTAGCTTGTTTTGCGTTCGGTACCAACGCGAAACTACGCGGAACTCACCGCGAGGAGGTAGCTGTACTGCGAGTTCCACCCGTCCTCCTACCCACAGAATATTATATTCAAAGTGCATAGCTTTTTAGGTTACGAAGTCCTTCTTAGAAATGAATTTTGGCATCTTTTTCTGCGCTTGCAGTTTTACTCTAATGAAGGCATCTCTTCCTTCACTCCCACATTTCCTTGATGCAGCTTCTGTCACAATTTTAACGACTCTTTCCACAGCCTGGGAGTGACTTGGAAAGCAGATTAATGCTTTATTCAACATGGATCCTGAAATTATATTTCCTTTAATTTCTTCTAATGAAAGAGTTTTTGTTATAGGAGGCTCGCTGATTTCGGTGGCTACCCAGTCGATGGAATCATAGTATTCCGTTGCTTTAAAGTTCAGCTTTGGAATCTGAAATTCTCGCATTTTGTTGATTTTTATCTTTTTTTAAATTGCGGCATTTTTTTATTCTTTCCCATGCCATTCTTCTAACTGCTGCACAAATATCAAATAAATATTTTTGAACAGTACTCAGATCTTCAGTCTTTTCCATTTCTGATGTCCATGAAACAGCAATAGGTTCGAACAAAGTGACACGTAGATTTTCGCAACCTGTTAGTCTAGAACCGATTGGGCCGGCAAAGGACTTAGGTCCCGTGGTTCCGCCATCAAGTTTAGACAGTAGATGTCGGAGTGGAAATTCGTTCGTATGAAGAATACATATCAAATGTTGCAGCTCTCTTCTTAAATTTTTTTCAAGACAGGCAATAACACCATTGCGTTTTCCTGTATTAACAGCGGTGCCATCACACCCGAGTGCTATCAGTTCAAAAATGTCCACTTTGTTCTGACATAGAAAATTATATAAGGATTTTGCTATTTCTTTTCCGCGGAAGGAACGAGGTGTCAAGTGACCCAAATATTCCGAACCAGGTTCAAACAACACGGTGATATGTTCCTCGCTTTTCTCTCGACGGTGTCGCTTGTTCACTTTTTTTCTATCACGATCGTTTTATCCTTTCTACCATCAAAGAATATGCTTTTAATTTTCCTTCCTTCAAGAACTTCATCCTCCCGTATCTTCTGTTCAAGTTTATGTTTCTCTCTTCTGATCTTGTTTTTATCGATGACGAGATTCTTATCTTTTTCTGTCACAATTACTGCATCTTGAAGCACGGATGAAGCTATTAACGCAACTTCCCTCTCTGATACACCAGTGTCGGGCGCTGTGTGAGACAGGGATATGCGTTTAGGAGTGTCTGGCTTTGAAGGGCCTGGTTAAAATTCAGATTCAGTCGAACTGCTTGCTTGAAAGCTCCCACTACTTGAATCTTCCAACAATATATCTGTCTTCCTTCTGCATCTAACTCCACTCGTTGAAGGCTTTGTCGCAGAACTACTATTCCTCGTTGAAATTGTATCCCTATTCATTTTCCGTGATATTTTATTTACAAGAGTTTTGCTTGTTTTAAAATCAATATTTCCGATAAACATTTTTCGAAAAGTCCTTTGATCCTTCAAGAAATTCACCTCTCGATGTGGAACTTTACGCCTGATGTCACAGCTACAATTGTTCAAGTCTCTACACTTACAAGCTGCAATGTCAAAAAGAGAGGTTTCCACATTTCGTACGAAATCTTCGTAGATCGTCTTGCCTTTAATGCCCGTATGATTACAGGATTTCTCCAATGATCTACACTTATTGTAATAGTTTTTAATTTTTCCGTTAATTGTTCATTGGGAATCCATTGGTATGTAAGCTTTTATCCAGATTTCGGAAACTTTTCACCTACCATTTTAATAATATCATCCACTGGTTGAAGATAAATATCTCGATTTTCTTCTATATCGCTTCGCAACCAATAGTAGTGACGCATGATGTCAGCATAAGTAGGCAATTGCAAGTCTTTCAATTTGAGGAGTTTTGGGGGATTCTGCTGCCCGTCACCTAAATGTATGACCCTTAAAGCATCGAAAAAAGTAAGGAAGACCAAGGAACATAAACAAGACAAAAGAGAGAAACCGTTGAAAGATTCAAACAATACATGCAACTTTTGCTCACTTATACGCGAAAAGGCTATAAAAATCGTCTAATTTAAAATACACATAGCAATTAAATAATACATTATCAGAGCTTATTTATACATTTGGCACATTAAATATGCCTTTTCAAGAAAATACGATTAAAATAAATTTAATTTAACATTTTAAAAAAATTTTCTCAAAAAGTTCAAAAATCAGCATTTTAGCAAAACTTCACGCCAAAAGCGGCAAATATAGGAATTGTCCTAAAAATCTCAAATTTTTTGTGTGAACTTGGTGCCACTAGTGGCCACTTTTCCGCACTACCCATCATCGAAAATAAAAAAAAAGTTTTTTTCGGCCCACCCTACTATATAGCATACATTAAGAAGGTTTTATAGTTAAGAAGTTTGTTTTCTTTTCCAGATTTGAAGAAGTTTGTTTTCTTTTCCAGATTTGAAGAAGTTTGTTTTCTTTTCCAGATTTTTCTCTGGGGCTTTTTTTTATGTCTGCTTTAAAGTTTCAGAATCAAATGACTTAAATTTTTGGAAAATTTGGAATGGAATCACTTTTATGTTATCTATGGTGTACTATTTTTTATTTTATTGTGTTTTAATTTGTATGTTTAATTTCAGCATAAGAGTTATGTTTTAGATTATCATTCCTTTTTTATTATTAAATTCAGCAATTTGATTTTCGTTTATTTGCACTGGGGGAAAAATGCATTTTGTATGCTATTATATTGTTTTAAAAAGTATTTTTTAACAGACCTCCAAAATTCGGAATTGGCACGGATTCCTGATTTTTGAGGTTCAACTGTACCATGTTCATATCATGTAAATTTGGAATGTTGCAAAATACAGCTAATTAGTAAAAAAAAAAAATAAAGCTTTTTCATGTCCTGATATTGAACCACAAACTGGGGATATTGTACGATAGGGCGTCGTTACAAACTTGATTGCTTTTATACAGGATTTCTATGGATTCTCTTATAGTGGATGCATAATAATTGGCTGTTGGGAATATAATTTTTGCCTGATCAAAATCTATTGCGATATTCTGATTTAAACTAAACGAGAGAGAGCTATGGATTGACGACAAAATTTCATGTCAGCTTTATGTTCTTTTAATCTTTCTTTGAGAAACATAAAGCATAACATAAACATAAAGAACATAAAGCTGCCTTGATGCCTGGTGCTGAGTCATCAGCATCACCATCACATACTTTCATCAATTCTGATGGCACAAAGTAGAGCATAAACGAAGCACTGATGCAAATAGCAAATCAGGAAAACACCTAAAAATTTCTAAGAAAAAAAACTCATGCTTGACATGTATTATACTCATGAATCGTACCTATATTCGTCATTTAGCATTTCCATAAAAAAAAAGTTAAGTTTGACTTATAAAATCCAGCAAAGTTTTGTCTAATTTTTGATCTGTGCAATTTTTTAAACTAAAAATATAATTTCACGCATTTTTTTTTGCGCTTGTTTCTAATTTTCAGCGAGTAACTTTAAAAATCTATATCTGAATTACATTGTCAAACATACATCTCAGTTACACATTAGTAGTTAGGAATAGGAATTACAATACATTTCTCTAAACTTGAAGTTGCAGGAATCCAAGATTTTTTAAAAGATAGCACAACAGCACCCCTGTTCGATATTTCAAACTAAAATTGAACAATTATACATAATTTAAATTAATAAATATACAATAATCTGTATTTTTACAATAAAAGCGGAAATACAGCTACACCTGTAATTCTCATTGGAAATCGCATATATAGGATAACAGCTCCCTCACCCCTTGTTGAGGGATCAAAAACAAAATCAAATTGTCTCGGTTTTTATCAATAAGCATTACACATATTAAGTTTGTGCAATTACATACCAAGAGCATGAAGAATGCATAATAGCAGTGCCACTTGCGAGGCGATTTTTACAGAATATAATTCTTGCAACAGTTTATATTAATCTACATCTTTCTAAAAAGGAAATTTATGTTATTCTGTGCATTAATTTGGAATTATAACACCCACAAACTTTGAGTAACTCATAGATGTATAATGATCCAAAAATAATCAAATTGTGCTTAGGACATCCTAAAATGTGCAAATCCATTAAAAATCTGAAATCTGAAATTTTCATAAACCATTGTTTTTCAGTAAAAATATGAAGGAAAAATGTGTAAAAAATTCTACATTGAACATAGCTAAAAAAAATTGTCTTTAAATGCAATACATTAATGTTAAAAAAATAATTAAGTGTGCAACCTACATTATTAATTCTAAATATTTTTAATTTGTACATTTATATTCCAAATGCATTTTAAATTGATAGAGTTTTATCTATTTTTTTTTTTTTTTTTTTTTTTTTTTTTTTACTCTTTAAAACATGAGTTCAGATTCATTAAATTTATAAAAAGTACCTTTTTGCAATATTTAAATAAAATGCATTTATTTATAATTTTATCACTTAAAAATTTAATTCTTGACTTTGGATTGGAAATCTCTTTCAGAAATACCAAAACATTGTTTTTCTACATTTAAGTAAAATGCATGAATTTATATATTTTTAATTGGTTATTGCATTTAAATGGGTACATTTAGAACTTCAGATTGATTTCAACTGAAGACAGCTGCAGCAATTGGAAACCGACCACACAAAATTTCTTAATTTATTCTGAATTACACGTAACTGTAGTTCTTAATAATGTAGTATAATGTTCTTAATTCTTAGTAATGTAGTTAAGTAAATATAGTTCTTAACATACATAATGATCATTTTATCGCTTGGTAAGCTTTAAATAAATACATATAATAGAACATCTTTGCAATTATTTATCTGTTAAAACATTTCTCTGGTCAATATGACAGTTGCTTATTTTGTAATATTTGGTACAACACTGTTTTAAATTTAAATACACTAAGGATAAATATAACTGCAAGGATAATTTTGTCAGAGTGAATGATATTTGATTAAAAGTGTTTATTTAGTCTTTATGTTTTTGGGAAGGAATGGAGCGTTTTGCGTTCGAAGTAATATTGGATTGAATATTTATTATGGGGAAGCAATAGGAAATGATTTCATGTGTTTTGATATTGGAAGGGTTGAACTAAAGATACTTATGGGCGGTTTATTTGAATATTTAAAAGGATTATTACTACTACTCATGGAGTTTTTTTAGGGGGGAGGAGTAGGGGGATTCGGGCACTATAAATTTTGTTTTTTGGCCAGTGCTTTTATTAATTTTGTTTTGTCATTGCGTTTAATCGGGGTTGTAAAACATTTAAGTTCTATGATTTTAATTTGCTAAAAAAAAGAAAGAAAAATAGCCTCCTATAGTTTGTGAGAAAACTTAATTTCAGTACAATTGTAATTAATTTGAAAAACATATTTGTACGAACGAAAATTCTTTGGATGAATTGCATTTGATTAAAAGTATATAATTAATTAATATTCTTGTGAAATTAGTTTTGAATATGAGCTGATAAATATGGCTGGTATGAAATCGGGGATCATATTTCTCTTTTTTAATACTTTCCAATGTAGTTGAAAAGTGTTTATGAATTTGGTCCGTCTGTCTGTCCTTGCTTTAATTCGCGTAAATATTGTTCGATCGCCATGAAATGGATATATGTTATTGGGGTTTACTGCGGCATGTTCGGTATTGTAAAGGAAGTGTGTATAGAATTTTTGGTTCATTTACAGAGCCACTCAAAAGAATTCCGTCACATTACGGTATATGGGGGAAAATCGCTTCACGTAAATTTTAATGAAATTACAGTATTTAAAAAATATTGAAATTTATATACATCACTGAGGTGTACTAGAAGGTTCATATTGTAGAATATGGTGTGTATGGAACTTATCTTTATTTACAGGAACACGTAAAGTATTTGGTTATAGAAGAAAATGAGAAATAATTGAACTCCGAACAATAATTGATGGAAGTGCGTTTTGATTTATGGTATGCCTTTTTAAATATAACTATTTTTTAAATATTACTAGGTGTATCTAAATTCTAGATCACATACAAGTTCAACATTCGTTTATTCGCTGAAATTGCTGAGCGGAAATTTTAAAATGTGCTATGCGTTTCACTGAACTAACATTTTGCATACTATGTAATGTAGTATGCATACATATCTGAAAAATAAGATCATCCTTCTTACCTTCTTTAGATCATATATCTCATCATCAAAAAATCATCTTCAAAAAATCGTATAATATTTTAACGACTATTCATGGTAATAGCAGAAATCGTGTTTCGAAATGTATTATGCGTTTTCCAATTTGTTCATTATCTTCCACCTTTGCAAATTGTGGATTTTTTTTATAGTATTCTGAATGTGTTGCAAAGTGCTTCATAATCCATGCTGTATGCATGTTTTTTTTGTTAGAAATCGTGTTGTTAAAACTGTTTTAATTATTATACAAGGTGTCTCTTATCATTTACCAATAAATAATTTTTAAACCGTTAGTTTTAGAGGTATAGTTCCATTGCAAAAATATTTTAAATTTTGTTCTGCATCACATAAAAATCGATTTACATTATAATAATTACTTTGCAAATAGATAAAAAAATTACAAATTTTATAAAATGCACCGGTCCTATAAGTTTTATTTAGAAAAGGTTTTTCCATGTTCTAAAAAGTGAAACAGCAAAAAATTATTCTTGTGTGATCAAAACTTACTGAGTTATAATACTTAGAATTTTATGAATTTTCAATGTTTTAATTACCATAACTGGAAAAACACGTTTTTTAGAGACAGAAAACGCCAAAAATGCATGAAATTTAAAGTATCATAACTAGGTAAGTTTTTGTCTTGCAAAAATGAAGTTTTTAACCACAAACTAATTTTGATTCATCTCAATAGAAAACAGCATTTATAATTATGTCAAAAAATTATTCCAAACATTTTGTCTAAAAGGCCTACTAATTAAAACATCCGTTTACCGCATACACAACGATTATTAGTTATATGTTATAAAAATAACTGATTGTTGGAACCTGTTAGTAGTACAAGTGTGAAACGATGTAACCTGTTAACCAAAAGTAACTGTATTTCCCATTTCTAATAGAATGATATAAGAATGAAAAAATTCTTGAATTTTCCTCCTCCTTTATCTTTACTGTAAATTTCACTGTTTACATCTACTACCTGTGGATTTTAGGTTTACGGATTTGAGAGAGTCTGCTGTATTTTTACAAAGCTGTTAGAATGCAAAACTATGCTCAGATCTATATTTCTTACTTTTTCTCAAGCATAGTTTCTGATATATTGTAACTTTAAAAAAATAACAATTAAAAAAGTGGATAAGTGTGATCGAATTTCGCAGAAAGGATTTCATTTAATATTTATTTCAAAACACATTGCCTTTTATTAATTAAATATTAAATCCTCAATTAAATATTAATTTTATAATGATTATGTACGTAAGCTTTTTTTTTAAATAAAATTTAAAATATTCAAGGACTGCTTTTCAGACAACTGTATCAGCACATGTTTGTATATTTGAAAAACATATTTAATCACATGATTTTATTTTAGCTAAAAAAAAGTAATTGTTAAAATGGCAAAAAAAAAAAATAAGAAAGTTCCTTTGATTAAAACCATCGTACAATGAAATATCATCCAAGGGTAAAAATCGAAAGTGACGTATCAGCACTAATCATTAATGACAACTAGTTAATTTAAAAAGGAAACAATATTTAAAAATAAAAACTAATAAAATTATTTAAAGAAAATCAAAATTCCGAGATTTCAAATATTTACTGGAATGTAAAAAAATGAAAAATTCTTTAAGCAAAAATTGTTTAAACGAAATTTAAATTCTTTTCACAAAAATTTCTCAAAAAATTTGTGGATTCTCAAGCAAAATTTAAAATTCCGAAGTTTTCTCAAAACAGAACAAATTGTCTAAACGAAATTTAAAATTGGGAAATTTTAAAAGTTTAGTGGAAGTTTCAACAAAATTTTAAATTTTGAATTTTTTTTTTTTAAAAAAGTGATAAAATATTTTAAAAAAACTTTTGGCATTAAAATGGCAAAAGTATGTACAAAAATTCTGTAAAATTCGATCTATTAGATAATGAAATCTATTCTGCAAAAAATTTTTCGAACTCTGACACCCAGCTTCGAGCTAGGAAACTTTTGAATAGCAGGCAAATGTGCTATCATTGAGCTATCTATAATGCACAAAAAATACAGAAATTAGGATTCTTTTTTAATCTAAATGTCAGAAATGGTCAGATGTCATTAAAATAATTAATTAAAATAATGCGAGTGTTGTTCAATAAGTTTTGCCTCCACGTCTGTAACAGCTTTATTAACAGAACAAAACGAAATATTTTAAATATCCTGGAATAACTTTAAAATATCCGGCTTTGAAGGGGCACCTTATTTTATGATATAGTCACCAATGGCAGCGATGCTCTTACACCATCGGTACACTAGTTGTTGCAAGCGGTCACAGAAGGAGACCAGCTGTCGACAACACAAAGGATGCATCACATGTGTGATTTATTCGTCTGCCTCAAAGTGCGTCCCTTAAGATGTTGCTTCAGCTTGTTTTATTTCCGTTCTCAACATGCGAGGCATCCACCAGGAGCACACTTTCTTGAAGCCAAGTTCGTCCTTCACGATGTGATTCAATGTTGCATGCGATATTCCAACAATGCTGTCAATCATCCTGTTCTTAATGCGCCGGTTTTCACAAATCAGTTCATTGACTCATTCTCCATGCTTTGCACTGTCTGTATTTTTCGGCCGTCCACAGCGGGGCTTATCGTGCACGCTTGATTTGCTTGGGTTCTTCGTCTGGCTTCCACGTACCCATCTCCTGATGGTGCTTCTGACCATACATGCTTCGTCATACACAACAATTATTTGCTTATGGATATTTATAGGTGCAACACTTTCCGCTTCTGGAATTCGATCACCGCACGCTGTTTTAATCGCACTTCAATATAGGGGAGGTAGGGATAATTAGAATCAAGGGCACTTCAGGGTCAATCTGTAGCAAATATAAAAATGACCATGCTAGATATGAAGTATGACTAATATTCTACATGTTAAATTTTTTGGGGTGAAAATGTATGTTCCTGTAAAAGTTGTAATCACTATTTTCCCAGAACACAAAGAAAATGTTGTCCGTCAAAGTGAGAATGTTTTAGTTAAAAAGGTTCTGTGTCAAAAGAAATCGAGGAATATTGAATTACAGCTATGGATTTAAATTTAGAAAAAAAGGTTACATTTTGCAACAAACAAAGCGTAATATTAATAATTTGCATGATTCTAATTATTTCAGAAATAGCATTTTCTGAGTAAATAGTATCACACAGTTTTGGGGTTAAGGGTAAATGGAACTGCATATTTTATTTTCCACTACATCAAATTGTGGTTTAGAATGCGTTTTTTCATGTTTCAAATCCTGTGAAATAACCCTAGTTTGTTTACTTTATTGCACATTTTGCGTTAGCAAAAGTTTTATTTTGCATCTATTCCAAATTTTAGCCTTGATTGCATGTTTTAGGCCTCAACACTTTCAATGTAAATTAAATTGTCCTACTTCACAACGTATAAGCTTTGACCGATCTTTTTTTCCCGTTGTATGCCTTTCATGTTATTTGAAAAAAAAAATAAACTTTAAAAATTCGTTCTTTAATAATACAACAAGGCTATTAATTTCCAGTAGAAAATTTTGCATTTCATTTTGTTTTGTATGCAGGGTGTAAAATATATAAATATTGAAAATCCCTTAAAAAACTTTTTTCCCGCCGTACTCAACTTTCCAATTCTGTATCTCTGAGAATAGTTGTAGCTGTAAAACCAAAAATATGTTGCTGGTAAGCCCATACTGAGATCTTTTAATCCCAGTTACCCATGACTGTGTATCTTGTAAGGCATGAGAAAAAATACCACTGATCTCAGTTACCCCGTTTCATGAGGTTAAGTGGGATGAAAGAGGTAGTTTTTGAAAAAGACACTTGTACCAGGTAATATGTTACATTGATAGTAATTCTTCACACATCTCAAGGGACAATTACATACTGAGTAAAATTATACGTAATATTAGTACGTCCACTTCATTCTCTGGCAACTAATTGTCAAAATTCAAACTGTCAAAATGATATTAATTACACCTCCCCTAGTTCAACATTCTTCGTTTCTCATTTTACACTTCCGTGGTCCCACCTGCAAAATAAAAACATCATGAGATGAAGGACATTTCAAAGTTACTTGTCAGTGTAAAATACTTCATTTTTTCTGTTAATAAAGTAGTAACAGACGTGGAGACAAAACTTATTCAACAATCTTCATATAAAACTTTTTCAAAATTTTATGATATGTCGTATAATCAGAGGTATTCAGCTATAAGTATATAAAATTTCAATTTTCTAACTTACAGTTTTCGAAAATGAAATGTATGACAGACAGAGGAGTGGGAACTATAGAGTTACGTAGATGGATAAAACCTTAAAAATAAAACTGGTAATGTCTTTTAAAACTATCACATTTTCAAAATTTTGAAACATTATTTAAGAGACTGGTGAATCTTGAATACAGATTTAAATCTAAACCAACCTCTTTCCATAAATCAGCAAAAAATTTTACTGTGCATTTCTAAAATGGTCTCTTTCTGTAATAAAAACCAATTGAAACATTTTACATTTTAGTAGCTCAAATTTTTAATAAATAAAAATGACAGTGTCATTCCAGATAATCTACTATCCATCTAAGAATATTTTATTATTGAAAATCCAGTTTATTATTGAAAGATCCAATAATTAGGCATGAGTAATAATACTCGAAAAGTAACTCACGCACATTATACCTCTTGAATTTTATTTTTGTCAAAAAATGATAAAAGATCTGCAAGAAATAACAATTGAAACATAGTTTGGCATGCCCCTAACAGCTTTGCAACAATAATTAGGATGTGATTGTAGTTGTGCAAATGGCAGAAATAAAGGTAAAATGTACCAAAAATGTATTTAATGATTATTTTTATTTTATAATTGACATTGAAATAACTTTTTCTTTATAAACTTTTGAAAATTTATAAACAGTTATGTGGTATATATACACTTTCTTTTCTATTTCAGGTGCAGACGTTTGTGAGATCTATTCTGAACATACAGTGAAAGGATTTATGAAAATGAATCACGCCCGAAGTCCATATATTTTCTCCCTTTGATGAATGCTCTCATTAACAAAACTTGTTCAGTAAGGATTTTTTTAAGGTTGTGCTAGTGCAAATTAGCATGATTTACTCCATTTTTACATGCAAATTACAGTATAGAATTAAGACAATTA
This sequence comes from Maratus speciosus, assembly GCA_963932465.1. Taxonomy (NCBI): domain Eukaryota; kingdom Metazoa; phylum Arthropoda; class Arachnida; order Araneae; family Salticidae; genus Maratus; species Maratus speciosus. The sequence goes on along the minus strand of OZ010799.1, from coordinate 421,983,529 downwards.
TTTATTAGGATATCAAATATTGTTGATTAACTTAAAAATATACTATTGAGAAATGTTCATATATGAAATATTTTTTCAGGGTGTTTTCTCTTAAGCGAAAGATTCCTTTTTAAAGCACCAGTAAACAATTAATTTCATAAAACTGAATTTTTGTTGCTATTTTAAACTTAAGTGTAAACACCTTATTGCAATGTCTAATATGCATTCGCTAAAGTAACAGACTCTGTCCATTAAATGCGGCTGTATTTCTATTAGTAAGAAACGAAAATTAAATGTATATCTGTGTACTTATTTAATGAAATCTACATAATACAATTACTGTTCTTTTATAAATGTAGTCTTTAAAAAACCCCTTATTCATCACTTTAACGAACACTTTCCATTTCGTAGCGAAAAGAATGTAACTCACACTTTTATTGGTTAATAATCTCTTCTACATGTCAGACGTAAAATAAAGGATAGTATCTCTAAAAATTAATTTTTAATTTGAATCAAGAATGCAATTTGAAAATTTTGCACTACAACATTTGTACAGAAATTTAGTTTTAATAAAAATCACCTCAACTGGTAAAAAAAAAAAACAAAAAAAAAACATGATTTCACGTGTGATATCTGCAATAAGAGATGTTCTAGCAAATCAGCTTTCAAAAGGCTCTTCTTTCATCGCCTTTTTGTGAAACGAACCATTTCTCAAAAATGTTTTTAAAATGTCCATCTAGGTTATTCTGAAGTATAGCCTTTTTCTTCTGGTGTATCTAAAAATGATATTCTTGAAAACGTAAATGATATAGACAGCCTGGGATTCATACTAATCAAAAACCTTTTACTTGTAAAATGGATATTGAAGAATTTTCTCAAAACATTAATGTTAGGGCTTGCAGTAGGCTTGCGCAACATTGCTAAGAATATTTTTAAATCGATGGGCAGTCTACTAGGTCATTCATATTCTGTTCACTCTCGAAGAGCAGCAAAATTTTATGAAAAAATAAATTATTTTATTTAGCTATTTTGATATAATAAATACTTCTACAACAAAATATTTGTATTTTTATATGCATAAAGTGTCCAAAAACTTTAGTTGCATATATGCGTACAAGAGATGAGACGAGTTCACCACCACTCTTTATGCACCAGTTTTCAGACTCGAGCTTACTTTTTCGGAAAATGACAATCCTATATATTAAAACGAAAGACGATTTAAGTAAGACCACTTTCTCTAACATCAATTTTGAGCCATATGCGCATGTGCGACTAGCTGAATGGGTTCGCTGATTGGGTCACGATTCGCTGACACTGAAAACGTGACCACCTGTGAGCTCCAATGGGAGTTCAGTGACATTCCTGTCTATATACAGATATCGTCACGCGTATTCGCCGATTTCAATAATACGTTAATACGTATTTGCTGTCGTTATATTGTATTAACGGGTTTATAGTTTCTTTGGATTACACCTTATTAGGTATTTTGTTAATTTATTGTTTTTTTTTTTTTAAATTTGATTTACGATTCCATTTTTAACTTTTCTTTTGATTTACTTAGATTTAATGTGTCCTTTGTATTTTCCGCCGATTTAACCTAAACACGCTATCGTTATGTAGATATTACGAACCGTTCATTTTCTCTTGAAATATCTCTTAATGTTTTAATATTCAGCATCAGTAATTATTTTAACAGTACCTTATGGCTTCATAGTTGAAAATTTATCTGCTGAATAATACCTTCTTCTTAAAAGGGCAACAGAAATTTCTGAAAACTTTTGTTTACATATCAATTACGATAGAAATGTTTTAATATCCAGCAGTAATGATTTTGACAGTGTATCTTATAGCTTCATAGTTTAAATTTTTTCTACTGAATAACACCTTCTTCTGAAAAGGGTAACAGAAATGATTTTCTGAAAACTTTCGTTTTGATTACATATCGAGTAACAAAAAATGTTCTCTTTAGAAAATGCAACTGAAATGATAATTTTAACAATTGAATCATTAATAAAAAATTATAAGTTAAATTAAGCCTGAAAAACTTAATACTTCGAAAGGCAGAGACAAATATAATTTTTTAAAGCAGATATCTTACAATGAATGTTTAATCACAATGTTTTAACTAAAATAACTTTAAATATTAACAAATTTAAACAAAATAAAGTTCTTAATTCTGATGATTGATTTTTCGCGAAAAAAGGTACTAAAAAACTTAAAACTATTTAGCTAGAAAAGACTAGAATGTTTCTGTTGACAAATAAATGGATTTTTCAATGCTTACATTAAAATAAATTTAAAATTCAATGTCAGAATTACAAATTAATTAAATTGTTTATTGTGGGATCCCCATAACTCAAAAAATATTTGAAAATAAGTTATCACCGTTTTTCATACGTTTGTTGACAGACGATTGCGATTTGTGTTTAAAACTACCAAAGTAACATTCTCTATGCCCTATCATATGATAAAAACAAATAGATTTCTAAACAGTTTCCACTTGAAAATCTGAAGATCATTTATATTACTAAATCAAAAGAAAAGTTCATGATTAATTCCCAATAGGTCAGAGTGAATAAATTTCAAAATACGTAATATGTGTAATCCTATTTTAAATGCTTTTTCCATAAAGTAGAAATTCATTCACATACACTCACAATAAAATTATCAATGTTCCGGTTGGTGAGAAAACATTTAATGTATTTTATAAGCGCTGTCTAGCATGGCATGATTGGGTGGGGGGAGAGCACAATTTAGTTAAGGGGCAAGATTTACAATATCATGCATCTCATTTCATGAATCTTTCGAAAATAGAAAAATGCTGTATAATAAAAAATGCCGTGTACATGTGACTCTTCTTGATTTTTTCCCCCCGAGAAAGTGATTTTTATTTTTTTGTACGATTTTGCAAAATTATTTTCTGAATTTCTTCAAATGATGGCAGAAAAATATTGTGAATTTTGCCAGTGAGTCACATATTGAAATGACAAGATTTCCTAATTAACCACAACTACCAATCGACAGATTTTGCGATTTTTTGCAACGACTGTTTGAAGACTTTCTGAGAGTTTACCGATGAACTTCACAATATTTTAAAGCAACTGAATAAAGGGTTTTGAGCTTTTTCCGATAATCAACTGGCAATCTTTACGATTTTTTCTGAAAATTGAAGGAAGAATGTTGCAACTTTTTCCCCTCAATTGATGAATTTTGCAGTACTTTTTTTTACCGATTGGGTTAACTTTGTGTTTTTTTATGCGACAAATGTCATGTTTTTCCCTTCACAACCAACTGTCGATTTTTCTTTTCCCTCTGCTACTGATTGTTGAATTTTGTGATTTTTTAAATCATAGATGGACAATTTTTTTTTTCTGCATGACCAACTGAAGAATTTCCTGTAACCGACTGGTGAATATTTTGATTTTTTTTTCCTTCACAAGAGCGATTTATAAATTTTTGTACATACATTTATAATGAATGTACAGTAATCATAGACAAAATTCATGCATTAACAAGATTCCTGTTTGCTGAGGAATTCTGTTCCCATTATTTTCTCTCTTTCTTTCATTCCATTAATGCAGAAATATATAATACAGAGAACCCGACTTGAACCTGCAAAATCCATTTTACAGACATGTTATTTTCCGCGGAATTGCGCTTTTTTGGCAGCAAATTTTACTATCCCTTGGATCTATGCATATATGCATTGAAATTTTTTGACATTTTTATGGGGGGGGGGGGGGGCAGGGATAACGGAAGAAATACAAGAAAAACGCGAGTACCAACCGTGCCAAATTGAGCAAATTTCTTCAAAAGATCGCTGGAAAATGCAAATTTTTTAAAAGATCGCAAAAAAAGCTGAACTTTCACAGCCTCACGAATTTTTCATGAAATTCGCATTTTTCGCAACATTTTGAGGAAATTTGCATTTATTCTGCGATTGTTTGACAAAATTAGTGTCAAAGGGTCGCGGAAAAATCGCGATTAATGTTAAAAGGTCGTGAAAAAAAAGTGTGATTTTCTTTAAAGGATCGAGGGAAAAATTACTTTTCCGTCAAAGAATCGCGGGAAGAAATAAGATTCCCGTCAAAGGATTGCGGAAAAACGCAATTTTTGTTAAATCACGAAAAAGACACGGCTTTTGTCAAAGGATCGTGTAAAATATACGAATTTCGTCGAAAGATTGCGGGAAAAACGCGAATTACGTCAATGCGAATTTTGTTTAAGGATCGCAGAGAAAACGCAATTTTTGTTAAAGGATCACGAAAACGACACGATTTTCATCAAAGATGCAATTTTTTTCAAAGGATCGTGTAAAATATATGAATTTTGTCAAATATCGTGGAAAATATGCAAATTTGTCGAAAGATTATGGAAAATATGCAAATTTTGTCGAAAGATCGTGGAATAAAACACAAATTTCGTCAAAGGATTGCAAAAAAACGTGATTTCGTTAAAGGATCGCAGAGTAAACGTGAATTTCATTAAAAGGACTTCAGAAAAAGTGCGATTTTCGTCAAATGGTCGCTGAGCGGAAAACACTAATTTTGTCAAAGGATCGCAGAATAAATGCAAACTTCCTCAAAATGGTGCGGAAAAATGCGAATTTCATGAAACGTCCGTGAGGCTGTGAAAGTTCAGTCTTTGCTGAACCTGTACTACGTCCGATTTTAAGTCAACACGACCCGAACCTGCAAAAATAATTTTCGAAATATGAAAAATATTGTCAATATTTTGTTTTTGATACACACAAAAACACATGTATCATATTTTTGATAGTTTATGTACACATACACATGTTACATGTGTTTAAATTGAGAGATGCCTGCTATTTAAACTTATATAGACGTTCAAATATATAAATTTTAGGAATTAAAAAGTGTTTGCTAAATAGAAATGTCTGCATTTCGGGAGAAAAGCCATTATAGAGGTCTTATTGTGCATAGATCTTTAATCTGAAAAAATACTTTGGATATCATTTGAAATACGGGTCGACCCACTGGAATCAAAATCCAAACCGAAACAATGAAAGTGAACCCCACCTGCAACAAAAAATCTACCATTGATCCGACCCGAACTAAGAGTCGGGTCGGGTAAAAGCAAGTAACCCGACCTGATGCAGGACTCTAATGCAGATATTTTTCAGTTAGTGTAGTAAATTTTTGTACATGCTTCCTCAATTAGTGTGTGAAGCACAAAACTTATTACGCTATTTTTTCCCAGCAAGATGGTAATCATTATTCAGTAACTGTAAGTTTTCTATAAAATAAATTAACCAGTTTGTAGGTATAAAAAATACCTACTGTAATTAAACTGTAATGCAAAATTTTTTAATCAAGTCGTGTATTTAAAAAAGTACTTTCTCTTAAATAAGCTAACATAATTAAAGAATTGTTGTAATGCAGATTAAAAATTAAGAGAGTTTGTACTGTTTCTTGACTGATTGTTTATATATTTAAAATTTATACATTAATATGCGAGTGCTTTATGTGTATCAGGTGCTTGCGAGTGCTTTATGTGTTATCAGTATTTTTTTTCTGCATTTGCAGAGTGGAACAATACCTAGCCGAAACAGTACTCAGTACAATATTACTCGGAAATAAATTAAAAACATAATAAAATTAAGAAATATTTAAAAATATATATTTTTAAAATATTGCAATCAATAAATATAAAGACATTTGATTTGCATTGTGTAATAAAAAAAACTAGTGTATTTATACATGTAAGCATTCGCTGTCTTCTGTGGTAAAAATCTGTATGTATGTACTTCAATGCTAAAAACTTAAAAGCGCTTTTCCATCGATCAGCATAATACCGATATATATTGTACGGTACACTTTTGTTATTATCTAACAGTAGTGCACAAAGAATGCATTTGTATGCACTACATGCTTTATCATCTACTGATTCTGATAAGGATTTTATGATCATAGTATATATGGATGTATTTGATATGAAATTAGTACCAAATAATCACAGATTTACTGAAGTTGTTATGTCAGTAAATTATCAACAAAGTACATTGATAAACTAGAGATTTATTTACTCTCGAGTGTTTTTAGTTATGTGGCCAGTTTACCATGTAGCAACGTGTTGGGTGCGTTCGTTCGAGAACTTACAGGTTCAGACACTATCAAAAAGTAACAGAACACTGTATGTAGCGTACAAAGAAGAAAATTAATCTGCACTGTTTGTTTTTGAGCATTTTGCATATTACAGGTCATCTCTTTAATCATTGTTTATATTTTTAAAATTTATACTTTAATATATGAGTGCTCTTATGTGTACAGAATGTTTTTTTTTAATTCTGTATTTGCTGAGTTCATACCACTTGGCCGAAACATTACTCAGAAATAAATTTAAAAATATTTTACCCCTCTGAGCGGTTTGAGCATATTTTTCAGTTTCCCAAAGACAACTTTAATCTGTTGTAGACAAAAATATTTTCAACAGAATTGTATTTCAAGATGTCTATCAAATAAAGTTGCATGAAATGTACTTTAAAAAAGACAGAGAAAGGAAATTTTAATTAAAAAATTTTTTATAAGCCTTTTTATGGAAAGCCCCCAAGACGCTCGGAGGTTTAAAAACAAATTATAAATGCAATCAATAAGTATAAAGACGTTTCATTTACATTGTGTAGTAAAAAAATTAATCTACATTTATGCATGTAAGCATTCGCTGTTTTCTGTAGTAAAAATCTGTTTGTACTTCAATCCAAATAACTTAAAAGCGCTTTTCCATCGATCAGCATGATACTGATATATATTGTACAGTACACATTTGTTATTATCTAACATTAGTGCACACAGAATGCATTTCTATGCACTACATGCTTTATCATCTACCAATTCTGATAAGGATTTTATGATCATAGTAGATATGAATGTATTTTATATGAAATTAGTACCAAATAATCACAGATTTATTGATGTTGTTATGTCAGTAAATAACATTTTAAAGAGTTAGACTTTTTTGTTAGGTGCCATCAAGTTGTTTGCCGTCAAGTTTTGATGGGTTCCATCTAGGTATCTTATTTATAAGAATTCAATAAATAATACAAATCACAAGAATAACAGACATATCATGAAAAATATTGAAAAAAATTTCTGAAAATAAAAAAAGTTATAGTGGGGAATTTAAATAAGACTTACAATTAAAAAGTAACTTTATAATTACATTAACACATTTAAAATAGTGATGTAAAGCTAATGTCTTAAAATATATATATATATCGAAGTAAATCACAAATTAAAAACTTAAAGAAAATAACAATAATAATAAAATCAAATTTTGTGATGTTTTGTCACCATCTCCTTATCTTTGGAGAAAGAAAAATAATAAAATTACCTTTAATTCTGAATTTTTGCAACTTAATATTAAAAAAGCCACCTATATTAATTACATATGTAATTCAAAAAACTACCACAATTTTGAAATCGGAAAAAACAACTGTAGTAAATTAGGTAGTCTCTTTATTTTTCTTAATCATTTTTTGAAACTCATTCATATATGTTCTATGGCGCTATGTATGATCTTTAATTGAAAATAAAAACGAATAAGCATACTGAAATGTCCGAATTACAGAAGTTTCCGGGTCAGAGATGTCCGGATTAAAGATGTTATTCTGTATAACTTAAAGCTACTTGTTGGAATGAGTTGTAATTTTGGATTAGAAATTCTTAAAAATTATAGGTATTCAATTCATAGTTTTCTTCGAAAGTAATTTTTGACCTATGATTTTTTTAACAAAAAAAACTATTTCTAGAAGCATCAAATTTGTAAATAAAAAATTATTGCCCCTTCCACCATGTAATTTTTGAGTTATGTTTAAAAAACTACCTACATTGCAATCTGTTTTTCAATGATTAAAAAGGAATTTAAAATCACCAAATCCAAAATTTAAGACTTCATAATTTCTGAACTATTTGATTCAATTGCTCCCCTTTGGTATCCGATAGTAAAATGTACTAGAGATGGGCAACATCGTTCCTTTTAAGGAATCGTTCCAGCCGGAATCGTTCACCGAAAGGAACGAGTTCTTTGGAGCCGTTCCTTTCGGAATCGTTCCGAAAAAAGGAACGATTCCGAGAAAAAAGAACGATTTTGAAAAATAAAGGATTTCATGGGGAAAAAACACTTCCGAGATAAAGAGAACCACATGCAATCCATAATATTTTTTACTAATTTATTTTCTTATGTACCCATCCATTTTCTTACGCATCCAGTCGCCTTAAATTTGTAATGTTTTGGACAGATGATTTTGTTTTTAAAGTTTCATTTCATTGATCAGTGTGTGCAATTAATTTGCAGTTATTTCTGACTTTATGATTTATGGTATAAAGCATAATTCCTCTTGGAAATTTAAGGGCGGCGCAAGCCCTAGTAGCAAAATGTATATGGCCCTTGAATGGCCGCTTATCGAATTCCGATGACACGATAAGTGGCCGATTATCGCATTCTCATCGGAGAGGGATGAATTTCATCGGCAATTACTCAGAAATGTCTCATCGGCCTTAGATCTATGGATGATCGTAATCTGATGAATTTTAGAAAAATATATGATGAAACACCGAGGAGTACGATTTGATAACGATGAACTTGCGATGACTTTTAGATGAGTTATGAAGCAAATTCTGATTAGAAAGCGATGAATTATAGATTGGTTGGTTGGGTGTATAAATGAAAGCGATTTCAGAATATTTATTTTCGAAATATACATACATTAAAATTTTAAGCGTCAAAAATGTAAATACATTCTTTTAATTTCTATTAGCTTTACTACAATCGTTTGAAACAAAATATTTAAACAAAATTATCCAAATTGTATTTTTATTTTTTGAAGGAGGGGGAGGGGTGAGCTGAGTTACAAAGAGTTCCATATTTTTTTATTTCTTAACAAATACTACTCCTTCATTTAAATAATCCTATTAAATTCTATTATTTAACCTCTTCCTAAAGCCTTTTATTTTAAATCAATTAAGTTTGCTTGTTTTCAACAAACTGATTTAAAAAAAAAATCAAATGCATTTTTTAAATATTAATATTCGACTAACAATTACCACTCTTATTGTTTATCATTATGTTTGATAGAAATATTTTAAAAGAATTTTATTAATTCTAAATTATTGTTCTGCTTTGATAAGTTTTTGCCCCTTAAATTTTTCATTATAAAATATGAAAGGTTATTCCTTTCATTTTATTAGACTTTAAAAGACGAAAAATGCAATTGGGCCTTTTTCTACCAAGGTACATGAATAATTCAGTAAGTTATACTATTGTATAAACACTCATAACTCAAAAGAGTATATATTTTTAACTAAGCATATTTATTGGAAAAGGGGGGGGGGATTCAGGTGTCTAATTAGGTAGAATTTCGGTCTGTTCAGAGATCCTTGACAAGAGGCGTACAAAAGCAAAGGGCATCATACCCTCCTCGTTTAAATAAAGACCATTTTTTATCACACGAACTGTCCAAACACATACCCATATTTGGCAATAAACCGTTTCTCCCAAAAATAAATACTTTGAACCAGAAAATTTATTTAATTAAATGTGCCTTGCCTCTATTTAGTAGTGATTTGAAATATACTTTATTTCATTAAATAAATTTCTGGTTTAAAGTTTTTTTCTTCTTTCACTACGTGGGAAGGTGGTAATAAGTATACTTATTACAATTTCTTTGTTAAATATTTGATAATTCATATCTGTAAAGTGCAAAAAAATAAAACTCTTGAAGAAGCACACTGTAATAACAGATTATATTTCTAAAACAAATGTATGAATTAGGTTCAGCTTTGCAAGTCCCATTTTTAAGTCAAATCAATTTCATTTAACCCCTTGAGAGGCAAGTGATTGCGTTCCTGTAATGTTGAATTCACACCGGGATCTTTGAAAAATTCCGTTTCAAAATAAAGAAAAGCAATTTTACAAGTTTTTTCCATCAAAGTTACAAAAATAAAATTTATTTAAAAGTTTCCGGTGCAAATCTCGATTAAACTTAGGTGGGATAAAATATATCCCATCGTCCCTCAAGGGGTTAATATTCACAACTTTCACACCTACGGTTAATTTCTTTTCTATTAGTCTTATGTCATGCTGATACTTCACGATTGTATTGTCTGTGAAAACCCTAACTGTAGGGAAGGTAGGGGATTTCCCCCTCTGAAATATTTGTATCTTAATATGATTTAAGAAAAATTGACAGAAAAACTATTTAAATTAATATTTTACTAATTATTGATCAATCTAATTGTCAAATGTATTTGAAAATAACTTTTTGAGACTTTCTGATAATTTTTTTCCCACAACACTGCTGTTATGATTTTTTTCATTCAAAACATTTACATAAATTTATATTTATTATGGAATTGGGCTTCATTAACCCCTTGAGCTCTGATGGTTGAATTTTCTACCACTTAATTTTAATTAAAAAATGTCACAATGACACCGGAATATTCGACCAAATTTATTTGAAAAAGGTTTAATGCCTTTTTTCATGTATTTTGTAAACCGAATTTTTTCTTAGAAAGATACTGGTGCCAATGTGACAGTTGGAATTTTGAAGAAATTTACCCGCCAGAGCTCAAAGGGTTAACCAGCACAGGATCAACATTCTCTGGAAGTGTAGGAAAAAATATTTTCAACACCTAGACTTATGCATCCCCATAGGTCACAATAGTTGAATGCGGACAAATCCACACAAAGTGGAATAAGCAAAGGCTTTAATGCTCGTGATATTTAAAATGTTTAACATTTAACTGATTTTGTTTATTAATCCATAAATTTCTGATTGAAACAAAATTTAAAATACTATTGTAGTAGTTATACAGTCAAACCTCGTTAACATAAATCTCAAGGCAAATTAAAAGTTTTTTCCTCATGTTATCATCAATAGTTTATATTATTATTAATAAAACCATTGTATTAATTTTGACAGGCATTGTAGGAAAAATTCATATTAAAAGTACACCAGGTTAATTCTGTACATGTTAATGAGGTTTGAATGTACTTTTTGTTGTTTAATAGCAACAGCCATCTCCTGTTACTTTCTGTTTAGATATTAGGGCAGATAACTGAAAAAAATACATTATCTTAATTAGATTTTTTTTCAGTTTTATATCTCTATGCCTATATAAAATATCACATTAATGTTAGCTATTTTATCTTATTGTTTCTAAACTTGAAGTGTTGTTTTAAGAATCTACATATACTATCTGCATTTTTTAATTACTAAATGAATAAAATACCCTAATTTCTAGTGCATAATCTGCTGAGAAATTTTAATAAATAAGATTTATGTTATTTCTATTTTTTACATATTATGCAACATATTTAAATAAACTTTATTGGTCTAAAACTTATTTGATTGGCTGCAAACTATGTACATCTGAAATTAGCGTACACAAAAAGTACTTAAATTCTGTTCAATTAACTTACTCATTTAATATAAATGTATTATTTGAAAGTTTTATTAAGGTTAAACAATGACAGAAAAAAAAAAAAAAATGTTGTTGCTTCTTCCTGTAACCCTTCGTATAAATCGAAACAAAAATCTTCCAAGTTAAAAAAGTTTCTGAAGCAATTAATTGTCACAGATGACTCAAATGTTGCCTTGTACATTCACATCCCATAAAAAGTAGAAATAATAAAATATTTATTGAATATTCATGCATAAGAATTTAATGAGGACACCAGTTTCAAAACTCCTTATCTAAAAGTTAAAAAATAGAGTTTTCTCTGTCATTCCATTCTACTGGTACTGGTGGACATGAATCTGGAAAACAATACCATCTGCAAAACACTAGCTTTATTGTGTATTTCTGGCATTGTAAAATCTTGGTTTACAATGAAAACCAATGGACGCGATCAGAGGTTTTTCACGATTTCCCAAAATTTGATTTACTGGATAAGGCAAATTTTGAAACTCACATACTCAAATATAGCTAATAATTTCCAAATCAAACATGAATTAACTCATTTGATATAAATTTAAGATTTATTTATTTTTAAATAACACATAACATACACATCAAAAGAAATTCAAAGTAAGATTAAATATATAAGTGCATCATTTACACTGTTTTTATTTATAAATAATGTTCCAACAGGAACAAACAAAAACTAATGCGTTTAAAATAACTTTGGAAAAAAAATTCTCAAGAGAAATTGATCTTTATTTTGTATCTGGAGAATTACATGAAGTATCTTGTTTTAGAAGTGTTCTGGTCAAAGTATCAAACTGTACGGAATGGCACCTTTTCTTAAGCGTAGGTAACATATTCCATTTTCTGCAGTATAGAGGGGGATCTCATGAATGTCAGCAGATGTAAAATGCAGTTCACAAAGCTAGACAAAAAGAGAACAAAATAGTAAATTTTTATGCATAATCATGTGTATGTATATACATATAAAAGTGTGGTTTATTTCAGTTAGCTTTATTAAGTACACTTGTAGTATTTTATTTCCATGGGAGAGATATGGGGTCATTCTTAAAAAAAAAAAAAAAAAAGTCCATTTTGAAATTTTTAAGAAAGAAAAAATATCTTTTGAGATGGTTGAATACTAATTCAAAAATAGAAACTGAAGGTGGATTTATGATTTTGGCCCCAGCTTAGCATTTTTTTTTTTTATTTATCTTGGATTTTTTGGGTCTGCACAATTTGAAATAATTGTAAAAATTTTGGTCTGTGCAGACCTTTAATGCCTACTGTTATTTAACATCTGTTAATTTTTCTATATACAAGCTAAAATTAACAAAGATAAAACTTTCCAATAGCAACCTGCAAATTTACAAAGAAAGAAAAATTAAGACTTCATATACAAAATTACACTTTGTTTCTACAAACAGTTTCAGCGTTATTAACCATTTTACAAAGAAGCAAGATGGAGATTTTCTCCATATTGAAACCTGGCACTTATATCAATATACCCTACAGATTTCACCCAAAATATTATTTCAAACAACAACAAAAAAAAAACAGCTTTTTGCTATGAAGAAAAGGTGGTTTTATGATTTCATTGGATTTTCTATAATTTTCTTTAAAGGCAGTATACCATTCATTGTGTCGAAAAGTAGGTCAATTTCTTTTCTTTTTTTACATAGAAAGAATAAAGTAACATAAAAACTGAATTTACCCAGTTATTATTCATAGTTTGTAGTATAACAGATATTTTTATTATACAACAACAACTATTATAACTGATAGAGATATTGTCAGTTGCATATACAACATTTTTAGCTTGACATGTAAAATTCGATTCGAGACAGATTGCAGACAGTTTGAAGCGAAAATTTTACATTTTTGGCTTTATTTTCAGTCACACAGATTAAAATTTTACAATATCTGTTTTATTTCAGGCCCCATGTGCAGAAACCAAACAAACAAAAAAAATCTACAATTTTGTATAATTTTATTCTTGCAAACCCGAGGAGAAAAAAAATGGCCAAATTTTCACAATTTGTGTTATAAAATTTAAAATATATTTCAAAATCAATATTTCTAAGTGGAAATAATGCCCTTCAGAGAAACACTTGAAAAAGCTAGCCCCCCACCCCACCCCCAAATTGGCATTTATCTTTGCATTTTCTAAAACTTTAATTCAACCAAGAATTGATTAATTAAAAATATTCTTTAATTAATTAAAAATCAAATAAATTACTTTTAATAAACTCTTGTTAAAATTATGTTCATTATTTTACTTAGATTAAATAATGATACAGTTGTGAAAGCATGAGAGAATTTGAAAAAAAAAAACGACAGTGGATTTTTTCAAGTAGGCCTGCTCACAAACCTTCCAATTGATAAGAATAAGTGATTTAAGATAACACTATGTCCAGTAATACTATTATGTAGAAAAGTATTACTCATCCTTGTTGAAATTATGATTTTAAAAGGGATAAAATATATTGAAGGGTTTCGGTAATTTTTGCTTTTTACAATTCTCCCTGAAAATTTTAATAATGAATTTTTCATATCTGTACCATGTTTGAAAATTGTCCGACCAATGTTGTAAACCGCATTTCAAAATTTCCAACTCATTTTTCATCAACTCATTTCCAACTCAACCAAAATTAGGTGTCCTTTTTTAATGACACCACCCTCGAAAGGGTTAAACGCTATATATGAAAACATAAGTTTTGGCTACTCCCCTTTTACCAATTTTTCTGTAGCTGTCATATTAGCATCTTTTTGTTTTCTATGGACTCTTAAAATATTATTTTTCATGTTTTCTCCAATGCTGAAGCTGGCATTACTTGCAATAAATCCATTTTTCTATACTAACTGCTTTAAACAATGCTTTCACATTTTTTCCAATACCGAAGTTAGTCGTCACTAGCAACAAATCTACTTTTTCCTATTTTCTACTAAGCCATCTGCTTTAATCTATGTTTTCTCTTTCTGCCAATGCTGAAACCAGCCATCAATTGCAACAAATCCACTTTTCTCCCATTTTCTCTGCTAAATCATCTGCTTTTTGTCACATGAGTAGACCACTGACTCTTGCATCTTTTTTGCCGATTGTTTGAAAACAAAAATGTCATCATCTTTTCCACTTCAGTTTGTAATATTCTGTATTACCATTCTTTTCTTTTTTTTATTAAAAAACTTTCGATTTTTAAAGATTTTGCACATAAGACGTTGAATAATTTTTTATTGAACTGCAGCATTGTGTTGGCTCATTTGAGGTAAAATATAACAATGTAAAATCTATTTTTTTTTTAATACTTAAATCCATTTGCTTTTTATTCATAGTAGCCGTTGCCATTGACTTTCAAAGATAATTGAACAATATACAACTTACCACAACTGGTTGTCTGATATAGGTCAAAACTGGGAAATTTCATTAGCGGCCACTGGCTGGTAGAACTAGTTTTTTAAGTGGCCACTTTTTTATTTAAAAATACTAAACAGTAAAATTTCTATAAATATTCATCTAAAACTGAACAGCCCAAATAAATATGTTAATGTAAATATATTGGAACCCAAAAAAAGCAGAATCCTTGATGAAATGCAAGAAAATTTTATTCTCTCCTTGTAAAAAAGTGACTGGAAGGTGGCCGCTGATAGACAATTTTTCACTGGCCACTTTTTCTCATTTACTGGAACCTGTGGCCGGTGGCTAGTGCTAATTTTGACCTTTATTGTCTGACTAGAACTTTATTTGATAACAAAATAAATGGTTACGTGACGCTGCTAGCAGGTACATAATTTTTGTTCCCATTCCGAGGTTTACTGAAGCTTTGCCCTTGCAGCAGCTGTTGCGAGCTACTCACCTACATTCCTTAATTGACTGCATATTCCCATGTCATGCATGCATCTGCAACGTGATCACAAAAAATTCATAGGGATAAATTGCTACATTTTTTCTTATTTAGAATTCATGCCTTGAAAGGGCTTTTTAACAGAACTTCGCTTGTAACTGCTGCTGAAAAGGCAATACCATTAAACAAAGTATTTATCACACAGAGCGATGCTTTTAGCATGAATTGTTAGGTCGGGACATGATGATTTTGATAACACTAACAGGCTGATATTACACATAATCACATTAAGCAGCATCTGCTGCAAAAAGTAGTTTCTTTAGCATAAACATAATTATAATTACCCTTAGATTTCTCTTAAAAATCACGATGCAAGGAAACACTGTTTGCATTCTCAGAGAGTGGTCTCATAGGAATTTCAAGAACATCCTAAGGATAAAAAAAAAATTAATATAAAAAAATAAAATGTATTGCATTTCATTAAAGTACCGAGACACAGAAAAAAAGCAATTGCATAAAATTTCTGGATTTCTTGATGTTTTTCAGGTGCAACGCTAAAAGTTAAGAATCATAAAATAGAATTCTTTTTTTAAAGATAAGGAATTTTAACGTACAAATAGTATTGACTCTAGGCTAATTTGGAAGGGCATAAAAAAGCACAGTGGACCTTTTCAAACTACGTTATGCACCCAGTGGTCCTTACTGCTCTTTTGGATGCACCCTTTTTATTTAATTTCATTGCAAAGTACGTCAATCGGCTGCAATAAAAAAATTTAAATTTCACTAATTGGCTGAGGGGAAAAAAATAGCAAAATTCATCGAATATGGGAAGGGAATGCGAAATTTAACAATTGGTCATAGAGAAGGGGGAAAATCGAGAAATTTGTCAACTCCATGCAAGAATATAACTGCAAAATCAATTAATTGTGATCGATTGATGGGGAAAAAATATCAAATTGTCTATCCACCTCAGAATAAAAAAATCATGCAATTTTTCAATGCAACAGAGGAAAAACAGAGTAATTTTGTGAATCAGTCAGAAGACGAAATGGCAGGATTTATAAATCGGTCGAAAAATTTGATAATTGGTCAAGACAGGGCTTGAAATTAAATTTTTCTTAGGAAGAGAGTCTCCCTCCTAACATTTATAAATGGAGGTGGAGTTGAGCTGTTTAAGGGAGGAAGGGGAAAAATCTTTAAAATTCACTGTTATTTTACATGCTATTTAAATTAATACATTAACACGGAGATGACAAAATACCATTGAAGCAATTTAAATCAACAATTCAGAATAATTAGTATGCAAAATTTTTTCAATAAGGAAGAAAATCAAGCTGTTATACAGTCTATTATTCAACTTTCAATCAAATGTCATGAGTTCTTACAATGGGGTTGTTAAATGTAGTTCAGAAATTAGTTTTTATTCGATTTTGTGCCCTGAATTTCCTTTCAGAAGGTAAAATTGTGACAGACAGCACAAGCTCAACATTTATAACTTTGGAAATTATTGAAAACGTATGATTATGCTCGCTTTAAAAAATTTCAGGAAACTTTGCAATATTTAACGTGCCTCCATTTTTAACTACTTGCATGAACAATGTATATTCGCTGATGGCATCATGAATATCCATTTCAGAATGAAATTGTTTTATTATATCCTTAACGAAATTATAGTCAAAACAGGACTCCCTCGCATTTTCTTTGATTAACAAACTGACTGTTGAAAAAACAGAATTTCGTCCAATCTATGGCAAAAAGTAACCGTTAAATTTGCAGTTGATTCAGAATAAAAAAAAAAAATCAAAATCTGAAATTTACAACAAATTTTCTGAAAGGTTACAGCAGATAGGTGAGGGGGGGAAGGGAGAGCAATCAATCCTCTTCTGTAGCTAATTATTTTTGTTGCAAGTTGAGTAAACTTTGTTTTTGGTTCGGGTCGATTTCAGGCTGAGCATACATTCCTGCAAGTTGGGTTCAGGTTAAAACCAATTTTTCAAAAGTTAGTTCAGTCTATTATTTCAGATTAACCCCTAGGGGTCGAGCGATCGGTATATGTGCCACTTAAGGTACTCAGAATCCTTCATTATTCTCACCAGTTATTTTTTAATGTAAAATTTACCTTATTTAATCAGAGCATTTTCGTGATTCAACTAAAGAAAATTTTCTGTTTTTAAAAACCGGTGGTAAAAGATTAAAATTAAGCCTCAAAGGGCTCTCATCACCAAGGGGTGAAAAACTATACCTATAATAATAAACAAATATTTGTATGTGTGTGTGTGTGCTGTTTTCTAAAGAAACCGCAACTTTTTTCTGCGAACCATTCACAAAATTTGCGTTTTTTTGACGATGACCTTTGATGAAATTTGTATTTTTTAAGAGGACCTTTGACTACTAAATTCAAGTTTTTGGCATCCTACGAAGAAATTTGAGTTTTCGACATCCTTCGAAGAAATTTGAGTTTTCGACATCCTTCGAAGAAATTTGAGTTTTCGACATCCTTCGAAGAAATTTGAGTTTTCGACATCCTTCGAAGAAATTTGAGTTTTCGACATCATTCGAAGAAATTTGAGTTTTCGACATCATTCGAAGAAATTTGAGTTTTCGACATACTTCGAAGAGATTTGAGTTTTCGGCATACTTCGAAGAGATTTGAGTTTCCGCGATCCTTCGAAGAGATTTGAGTTTCCGTGATCCTTCGAAGAGATTTGAGTTTCCGCGATCCTTCGAAGAGATTTGAGTTTCCGACATCCTTCGAAGAGATTTGAGTTTCCGACATCCTTCGAAGAGATTTGAGTTTCCGACATCCTTCGAAGAAATTTGAGTTTTCGACATCCTTCGAAGAAATTTGAGTTTTCGACATCCTTCGAAGAAATTTGAGTTTTCGACATCCTTCGAAGAAATTTGAGTTTTCGACATCCTTCGAAGAAATCTGAGTTTTCGACATCCATCGAAGAAATTTGAGTTTTCGACATCCTTCGAAGAAATTTGAGTTTTCAGCATACTTTGAAGAGATTTGAGTTTCCGTGATCCTTCGAAGAAATTTGAGTTTCCGTGATCCTTCGAAGAAATTTGAGTTTCCTCGATCCTCTGACAAAATTTGATTTTTTGCGATCCTTTGACAAAATTTGAGTTTTCGCGATCTTTAGACAAAATTGAAGTTTTTGCAATCCTTTAATGAGATTCATGTTTTTTCTGTGATTCTTTGATGAAATTTGTGTTTTATTCATGATGCTTTGATTAAAATGTTTTTTCTGCGAACAACTGACAAAATCAATATTTTTGGTGACCATTTGTCACTTTTTCAGTTATATATTTTTTATGTCTGAATTTCCAGACTGATGACTGATTTTTCATAATTTTTTGAACTTAATGCCTTAAATTTTCAAAAATTCGAATAAGAATCCCCCCCCCCCACCCGAATTCATTAATTGGCCATGAAAAATAACACAAAACTTGTCAATCAATCTTGGGGGAAAACCCCACAAAATTTGTTGATCGGTCAAGGGAAAAAAAATTTAATTTCAACAACCTTTCATAGTAAAAAACTCGCAAATGTATCAACAATCGGTTGTGCAAAAATATCACTAATTTGCACTCATTTTTTAAATAATTTTTAGCATTTTTCTGTTGTTCAGGGGGGGGGGGGTGTCATTATCCACCTTCTTGGATCAGGGCTGAAACTAGCCTTTTTTGCACCCAGGGCAAACATGGATTTTGACGCACCTTCCCCCCCTCTTCTGCAAAGTATATTTACGAAGAGAATTTTACTAATTTTGTTTTTTTATCAGACTTATTTTAAAATTTAAAATATGAAATCATAAAATATGTAATACTGAACTACGTAATTTACAATGGCAGATCCCAGGGTGGGGCGATGGCCAACAAAAATATTCTAAATAAACTTTGATCTCCTTCTTGGTGCGTTTCCAAACAAAAATCACCAAATTGGCACGTTTTAGCATTTTGTCTCCCAGATTTCCAAACTCTTGGAGACACCACGCAAAAGTGTGCCTTTTAAGATGGCGACAATCAAAATAAAGCAAAAATACATATTTTAAAACACAGAAAATACACAAATGTTGAAAAAAAAATCATACATGAACTGTTCGTTAATAATTTTACTACCTGTACAAGAAAAATGTAGTACACACACCTACTTTTAAATACAAAACAACCCTTTTTCAGTTTAAAAAGCATATATAATATTAAGCTTTGACAGAAATTAATCATTTTTTCCCCTTTAATACATAATTAAATAACATTAAAATTCAAAAAGAATTTAAAATTATTTCATTTTTTAAATAATGTTTAGCATTATTCTGTTGTTTAGGGGATGGGGGGGGGGGACATGCTCATGATCCACCTCTTGGATCCACCATTGTTTACCAGGCATAAAAAAAAATGCAGTACCTGCTACTGTTCTGCTACTGAGTTGCAGAGTACCCAAATGAAACTGCACTTTGATCCCCTTCTTGGTGCATTTCCAAAAAAATCACCAAATTGGCCCGTTTTTGTGTTTTGTCTCCTAGAATCAAAAACTCTAGGAGACATCATGCAAAAGCATGCATTTAAAGATGGCAACAATAAAAATAAAGCAAAAATACATATTTTAAAACACAGAAAATACACAAATTTTGAAAAAAAAAAATCATACATTATCCGCTCGTTAATAATTTTATTTTCTGTACAAGAAAAATGTATACACACCTACTTTTAAATACAAAACAACACTTTTTTAGTTAAAAAATATATACAGTAGACTCCCTCAAATCTGCACAGCTTGGGACCAGAGGTTGTGCGGATTTTATAATTTTGCAGATTTCTGGTTATTGTTTTGTTTACATTTTTTAAACAGTAATTTGAATGTAGCTAATGATGTAATCGAAATTATATGAATGCTTGCAATATAGCAAAATATTAAAATAGTAAAGTATTAAACTAAAATAATAAACAGTAAGATAATTTTAAAAATGATTAATATTTTTAAATAAAAATAAAGTTAAATTATTAAAAATTAAATAATTAATGTATAATTAAATATGCATAATAAAGATGAATTATTGAATGAAACTTTCCTCTTAAAGGTACCATGTTAATAATTTCACATAAAAATCATAAAGTAAGGAAGTTGTATTTAAGGTTTAGTCAGATTTAATATGCAAAAAAGTTTGATTGATACATATATATATTTAGTAAAAAGATTGTGATTATTACCAATGATATTGGCAATATCTTGATTTTTACCAGAAATAAATTTATACTTATTTCATGAAAAACCATGAGTTCAGTCATATTATCTATAATTACATATTAAAATACATGCAGAATAATTATATAAAACTAAAAAATTCTGTAATTGTGTTCTGGCATCTGAACTAAAACTTTCATTGTTTACATCTGTAATGATGTGTGGATTTTAGGTTTGCAGATTTGAGGGAGTCTACTGTATATATTAAGCTTTGACTGCAATTAATCATTTTTTTCCCCCTTTAATACATAGTAATTAAATAACATTAAAATTCAAAAAGAATATAAAATATATTTCATTTTTTAAATAATTTTTAGCATTTTTCTATTGTTCAGGGGGGGGGGAATTACCCCCCCTCTTGGATCAGGGCCGAAACTAGCCTTTTTTGCACCCGGGGCAAACATGGATTTTGCCCCCCCCCCCCCCTCTTCTGCAAAGTATATTTAGAAAGAGAATTTTACTAATTTTCTAATATTAGACTTACTTTAAAATTTAAAATATGTAATACTGAACTACGTAATCTACAATGGCAGATACAAGGGGGAGATGACTGGCGTTAGAGGGGGGGGGTCATGAACACCAACAAAAATATTCTACTTTAATCCCCTTCTTGGTCTGTTTCAAAAAAAAAAAAAAATCCCCAAATTGGCATGTTTTTGCGTTTTGTCTCCCAGATTTTCAAACTCTAGGAGACACCACACAAAAGTATGCATTTTAAGATGGCGACAATCAAAATAAAGCAAAATTACATATTTTAAAACACAGAAAATACACAAATTTTGAAAAAAAAAATCATTAACCGCCCTGTAATAATTTTATTTTCTGTACAAGAAAAATGTACAGTTTGTACTACAAACACCTACTTTTAAATACAAAACAACCCTTTTTCAGTTTAAAAAAAAATATATATATATTAAGCTTCGACTTGACAGCAATTAATCTTTTTTTTCTTTTAATACATAATTAAATAACATTAAAATTCAAAACTAGTTAAAAAAATATTTCATTTTTTAAATAATTTTTTGCATTTTTCTGTTGTTCAGGGGGGGTGTCATTATCCCTCCCTCTTGGATCCGCCATTGTTTACCAGGCATAAAAAAATGCAGTGCCTGGTGCCGTTCTGCTACTGAGTTAGAGTACCCAAATTAAACTGCACTTTGATCCCCTTCTTGGTATTTTCCCAAAAAAATCACCAAATCGGCACGTTTTTGCGTTTTGTCTCCCAGAATTTCCAAACTCTAGGAGACATCACGCAAAAACGCTCACTTTAAGATGGCGACAATAAAAACAGCGTTCGAAATCCTTGGTGGTCCGCTGGTCCGAGACCACCAAAAATTCAATCGGACCACTAATTTGAAAAATTTAATGGTCCGCAGGACCAGTAACTTCCCCTCCCCCCCCCCTCTCTGAAAGGTAAACATAAACTTTCCTGTCCCTGAGAAAACTGCAATCAAACACAAATCGCATAATTTTATTTAAAACAATAAATTTTAAAAAATAGCATTAAACCTTAGTCAGTTGAAATTAGTGGTACTTTGGTTGAGTAGCGGAGTACCGAGTAGTTGTGTAATAAGAAAAAAAACACTGATGTGCCCATAATGTGAGCTTGTGTGTACATATATATATATACACCTGTGTGTACATACATATAATATACATATATAGTATATATAAATTAACTAATTAAATTTGAAATTTATTTGTGCACTTTTTAAAGACAATTTTTGACAATTCAAAACGGTAGCAAAAAAAGAGAATTGACACATAACAAGTACAATTATTAACCGATATAAAATTAAAACATTCTTCAACCCTCAATTTATTCTGATACCTGAAATCTGTTTATGAAAAATAAAAATGTTTGTTGGTTACTGTAACAATTCATTGAATAATGCAAAACATGTCATATTTATTTTGTAACTGTACCTTATTTTCTTTTGATTAAAAATAAAAAGAGAAAAATAAAAAGAAGGGTACAAAAAGAGATACAGACTTTCTTAACAGAAGACTTATGTAAAACTGACGCTCCACTTGCATGGTAGGGGGGAGGGAGGATTTCAGATTATGTGCAGCCTTGCAAAAAAATTCTTAGTGCACCTTCAACCACTGTTTATTCTGAACGTATATTTTCAGAGGCAGGATAAATTTACAGTAGTAAAAGAAATGCCCTGTTTACTGGCGTTTGGTGTTTTTGCACCATAATTTGAAATATAATAAATTTAATTATTAATTTTTTAATTGCATTTTCAGTTTTTTTATCCAAAATAAGTCTTTTCTGTTTTCCTATATATTTAAAAAAAACTTATTTTTATTTGTATAAATGTGAAACTAAATTTTAATCTGGAATTATTTTATGAGGGGTTTTGTTCTTAACTTTTTCTATATTTTGTAGACATATTGTTAAATACAGAGTAAATAATTTTATGAATTATTGCATACATTATACATTGATATTCGAATAACTTTTTACAGATCAGTTATAAGTTCATATGCTTAAAAAATGAAATTCTTACAACTACTCGGCCAAAATTTCACCGAGTACCGAGTACTCGGCAAATTGGCCGAGTACCGAGTACTCGGTACGGCTCTAGTTGAAAGAGATAATCTGAAATGAAATATTTAATTAATAATTTTATAGTTTTTCTTTATGTACTGTTTAATTTTTAACAAATTATTATTTTACATTTTATTATGATGAAAATTTTGGATAACTGCAAAGGAAGTTTCACCCTAGGAAGGGAGAGGGTCACTCAAAGGGTTAAAGGGACGTAATAGAATTTTATGTAGCAGGCTAGTGATGATTACAGCAGACCAGTAAATTCTTATGCTTACTGGTCCTTGAGACCAGTGACTTTTTTATATGAATTCTACCGCTGAAAATATAAAGCAAAAATACATATTTTAAAACACAGGAAATACAAAAATTTAAAAAAAAAAAATCACACATTATGAGTCTTGTAATTATTTTACTTTCTGTACAAGTAAAATGTACACACGCCTACTTTTAACAATTTCGAGGGCGGCGTCCTTAAAAAAGGACACCTAAATTTAATTCCAAAACTGACAAATGGCACCAAGAATATTTAATTAAAATCTTCCTATTATAATGTATGCGAAAATAAGCAAGTTCGTATTTTCTAATAAATTTGTTTATAAATTCCGGTGTCAGTCCATTATTGCATCGGTTTATGAACAGAATTACTCTGCACCGGTAAAGGTTATATACTACAAAACAACCATTTTTTAGTTTAAAAAGTATATATATATATTAAGCTTTGACAGCAATTAATCATTTTTTTCCTTTAATACTTAATAAAATAACATTAAAATTTAAAAAAAATTAAAAATTATTTCATTTTTTAAATAAATTTTAGCATTTTTATGTTGTTTAGGGGGAGGGGGGTCATCACCCCCTCTTGGATCAGGAACGAAACTAGACTTTTTTGCACCGGGTGCAAACATGGAACGGGCAGGGCAACCCCCCCCCCCCTCCCCGGTAGCAGAAAGTTCCTGACGGGTGACGTGCGTCGCAGATTTTCTTTTCCCTTTTGCAGATTTTTTTTTTCCATTGGATCTTTTTCCAACTTTATATTATGTTTAGTTCTTTATTATTTATTACTAAAACTTAAGTTTATTATTAATAAAAATGAGTAATATGCTTAAAAACATTAAAAGTAAATGATTAATTAATTAAAGGTTCATTTGTAACATTTTACCTGCAGATTATTTTCAGTCCCTGAAAGATCTGCCGCAGACACTTGGAGAATTTTCTGCTATTGGGCCCCCCTCTCTTCTGCAAAGTATATTTACAAAGATAATTTTACTAATTTTCTAATATCCAATTTATTTTAAAATTAAAAATATGAAATCATAAAATATGTAATACTGAACTACGTAATCTAGAATGGCGGATCCAAGGGGGAGGTGACAGAGGTCATGACACCCCCCACCCTTGAAAACCAACAAAAATATTTTAACTAAACTTTGATCCCCCCCCCCCCCCCCTTCTTGGTGCATTTCCAAACCGGCACAAAATCGGCATGTTTTTTCGTTTTGTCTCCCAGATTACCAAACTCTAGGAGACAACACGCAAAAGTGTGTATTTTAAAATGACGACAATCAAAATAAAGCAAAAATACACATTTTAAAACACAGAAAATACACAAATTTTGAAAAAAAAAAATCATACATTATCCGCTCGTTAATAATTTTACTACCTGTACAAGAAAAATATAGTACACACACCTACTTTTAAATACAAAACAACCCTTTTTCAGTTTAAACACTATATATAATATTAAGCTTTAACAGAAATTAATCATTTTTACCCCTTAATACATAATTAAATAACATTAAAATTCAAAAAGAATTTAAAATTATTTCATTTTTTAAATAATGTTTAGCATTATTCTGTTGTTCAGGTGATAGGGGGGGGGGGGGGTCATGCTCATGACCCACCTCTTGGATCCACCATTGTTTAACAGGCACAAAAAAAAAAATGCAGTACCTGCTACCGTTCTGCTACTGAGTTGCAGAGTACCCTAATGAAACTGCACTTTGATCCCCTTCTCGGTGCATTTCCAAAAAAATCGCCAAATTGGCCCGTTTTTGCATTTTGTCTCTTAGAATCCCAAACTCTAGGACACATCATGCAAAAGCATGCATTTAAAGATGGCAACAATAAAAATAAAGCAAAAATACATATTTTTAAACACAGAAAATACACAAATTTTGAAAAAAAAAATCATACATTATCCGCTCGTTAATAATTTTACTACCTGTACAAGAAAAATATAGTACACACACCTACTTTTAAATACAAAACAACACTTTTTCAGTTTAAAAAGTACATATAATATTAAGCTTTGACAGAAATTAATCATTTTTCCCCTTAATACATAATTAAATAACATTAAAATTCAAAAAGAATTTAAAATTATTTCATTTTTTAAATAATGTTTAGAATTATTCTGTTGTTCAGGTGATAGGGGGGGGGTCATGCTCATGACCCACCTCTTGGATCCACCATTGTTTACCAGGCACAAAAAAAAAAATGCAGTACCTGCTACCGTTCTGCTACTGAGTTGCAGATTACCCTAATGAAACTGCACTTTGATCCCCTTCTCGGTGCATTTCCAAAAAAATCGCCAAATTGGCCCGTTTTTGCATTTTGTCTCTTAGAATCCCAAACTCTAGGAGACATCATGCAAAAGCATGCATTTAAAGATGGCAACAATAAAAATAAAGCAAAAATACATATTTTAAAACACAGAAAATACACAAATTTTGAAAAAAAAAAAAAAAATCCTACATTATCCGCCTGGTAATCATTTTATTTTCTGTACAAGAAAAATGTATACACACCTACTTTTAAATACAAAACAACACTTTTTTAGTTAAAAAATATATACAGTAGACTCCCTCAAATCCGCACAGCTTGGGACCAGAGGTTGTGCGGATTTTATAATTTTGCAGATTTCTGGTTATTGTTTTGTTTACATTTTTTAAACAGTAATTTGAATGTACCTAATGATGTAATCGAAATTATATGAATGCTTGCAATATAGCAAAAATATTAAAATAGTAAAGTATTAAACTAAAATAATAAACAGTAAGATAATTTTAAAAATGATTAATATTTTTAAATAAAAATAAAGTTAAATTATTAAAAATTAAATAATTAATGTATAATTAAATATGCATAATAAAGATGAATTATTGAATGAAACTTTCCTCTTAAAGGTACCATGTTAATAATTTCACATAAAAATCAAAGTAAGGAAGTTTATTTAAGGTTTAGTCAGATTTAATATGCAAAAAAGTTTGATTGATACATATATATATTTAGTAAAAAGATTGTGATTATTACCAATGATATTGGCAATATCTTGATTTTTACCAGAAATAAATTTATACTTATTTCATGAAAAACCATGAGTTCAGCCATATTATCTATAATTACATATTAAAATACATGCAGAATAATTATATAAAACTAAAAAATTCTGTAATTGTGTTCTGGCATCTGAACTAAAACATTCATTGTTTACATCTCTAATGATGTGTGGATTTTAGGTTTGCAGATTTGAGGGAGTCTACTGTATATATTAAGCTTTGACTGCAATTAATCATTTTTTTTTCCTTTAATACATAGTAATTAAATAACATTAAAATTCAAAAAGGAATATAAAATATATTTCATTTTTTAAATAATTTTTAGCATTTTTCTATTGTTCAAGGGGGGGGGGGTCACCCCCCTTACATTAGACTACCCTAATATTAGACTTACTTTAAAATTTAAAATATGTAATCATAAAATATGTAATACTGAACTACGTAATCTACAATGGCAGATACAAGGGGGAGATGACTGGCGTTAGAGGGGGGGGGGGGGGGTCATGAACACCAACAAAAATATTCTACTTTAATCCCCTTCTTGGTCTGTTTCAAAAAAAAAAAAAATCCCCAAATTGGCATGTTTTTGCGTTTTGTCTCCCAGATTTTCAAACTCTAGGAGACACCACACAAAAGTATGCATTTTAAGATGGCGACAATCAAAATAAAGCAAAAATACATATTTTAAAACACAGAAAATACACAAATTTTGAAAAAAAAAATCATTATCTGCCCTGTAATAATTTTATTTTCTATACAAGAAAAATGTACAGTTTGTACTACGAACACCTACTTTTAAATACAAAACAACCCTTTTTCAGTTAAAAATATATATATATATATGTTAAGCTTTGACTTGACAGCAATTAATCCTTTTTTTCTTTTAA
The DNA here is from genome assembly GCA_963932465.1 of Maratus speciosus. Lineage (NCBI taxonomy): Eukaryota > Metazoa > Arthropoda > Arachnida > Araneae > Salticidae > Maratus > Maratus speciosus. The sequence continues at coordinate 421,956,252 of OZ010799.1, read as the reverse complement.
TACATAATTAAATAACATTAAAATTCAAAACTAGTTAAAAATATATTTCATTTTTTAAATAATTTTTTGCATTTTTATGTTGTTCAGGGGGGGGTGTCATTATCCCCCTCTTGGATCCGCCATTGTTTACCAGGCATAAAAAAATGCAGTGCCTGGTGCCGTTCTGCTACTGAGTTAGAGTACCCAAATTAAACTGCACTTTGATCCCCTTCTTAGTGTTTTCCCAAAAAAATCACCAAATCGGCACGTTTTTGCGTTTTGTCTCCCAGAATTTCCAAACTCTAGGAGACATCACGCAAAAACGTTCACTTTAAGATGGCGACAATAAAAATAAAGCAAAAATACATATTTTAAAACACAGGAAATACAAAAATTAAAAAAAAAAAATCACACATTATGAGTCTTGTAATAATTTTACTTTCTGTACAAGAAAAATGTACACACGCCTACTTTTAACAATTTCGAGGGTGGCGTCCTTAAAAAAGGACACCTAAATTTAATTCCAAAACTGACAAATGGCATCAAGAATATTTAATTAAAATTTTCCTATTATAATGTACGTGAAAATAAGCAAGTTCGTATTTTCTAATAAATTTGGGTGTCAGTCCATTATTGCATCGGTTTATGAACAGAATTACTCTGCACCGGTAAAGGTTATATACTACAAAACAACCATTTTTTAGTTTAAAAAGTATATATATATTAAGCTTTGACAGCAATTAATCATTTTTTTCCTTTAATACTTAATAAAATAACATTAAAATTTTAAAAAAATTAAAAATTATTTCATTTTTTAAATAAATTTTAGCATTTTTATGTTGTTTAGGGGGAGGGGGGTCATCACCCCCTCTTGGATCAGGAACGAAACTAGACTTTTTTGCACCAGGTGCAAACATGGAACGGGCGGGGCAACCCCCCCCCCCCCCTCTTCTGCAAAGTATATTTACAAAGATAATTTTACTAATTTTCTAATATCCGACTTATTTTAAAATTAAAAATATGAAATCATAAAATATGTAATACTGAACTACGTAATTTAGAATGGCGGATCCAAGGGGGAGGTGACAGAGGTCATGACCCCCCCCCCCTTGAAAACCAACAAAAATATGTTAACTAAACTTTGATCCCCCTCTTCTTGGTGCATTTCCAAACCAAATCACAAAATCGGCATGTTTTTTCGTTTTGTCTCCCAGATTACCAAACTCTAGGAGACAACACGCAAAAGTGTGCATTTTAAAATGGCGACAATCAAAATAAAGCAAAAATACACATTTTAAAACACAGAAAATAGACAAATTAAAAAAAAAATCATACATTATCTGCACTGTAATAATTTTACTTTCTGTATAAGAAAAATGTACACACACCTACTTTTAAGTATACAAAATAACCCTTTTTCAGTTTTAAAAAAAAATATATATATATAGGGTAGATGTGCCAGTAATGGACACCCTTCCAGTAATGGACACCCCTTGATGTTTTTGGTTCATAAAAAAATAACTAATAAATGTTTAGCTTTAATTATTTTTTTTATAATACCCCCTTGCATGTTTTATAAAACTGGGTTATTGTTTACACCTTTAATCAAACCAATCAAGAAGCAGAAAATAATGTTTCAAAGTTTCACTGTTTTTCTGTGAAAATCTTAATGAAGAGGCTAAGAGTTGGCTTCGTTTAATTAATTTATATATTATTTATTTTCTTGCAAAATTTGAATGTTTTTGTTTGAGTAGCAATAGGAAACTTAAAATATTATATACTAACGGCCATTTACTAAATTTCATTTATTTTTAAGGTTTTAAGAGGGGGTGTCCATTACTGGGATGGTTAATTGGTCATTTTCCAGTAATGGACACCCCATGTAGACATTGCTAAAAATGCAATTTCAGTAATGTTTATAGTGCATAAAATATTTTGACTTAACTACAAACCTAAATAATCAAATTTAATTTTTAAATTATACTTATCAAAATGTAATAACACTAAAACTTTTATAAATAGCTGCTTTTAAGTTATTTTATGTGATTAATAAAATTTCAATAATATATATATATATTTTTTTTATGTAGTACATATATATGTACCTCACATATTTTATAATCTGGCAATCAAACCAGCCAGGAAGCAGAAAAATACAGTTTAAGAGCACAGTCAGAGAGGGGCTTATAGGGTTAATCCCTCTCCGTTTAAATAAAAACAAGTTACAGAAGCTATTAAAAATCCATTTTCTGTCCTAAATGTTTCCTTGTTTAAAAAAAAAAATGCAATACTATTAATGAAAGTTATAGGTAATATTCATGAAACTAGTAAATCTGCAGATCAGTGGCCTCAAACATCAGTTCTACAGTTTTATTTTGGAATTATTTTATTTAGTATTTAAAATATTCAACTCACAATATCATTTCTTTCATATTTGTAATATTAATTATTATAAATGATATATCAAGTAATCTCTGGAAGATTATTAAAAATAGTGGCACAAAACTAAACATTAATATTCCAAAACTTTTATTATTATTATTATTATTACCTTTTAAATCCACCACTGTTTCAATAATTTGATAGCTGTAATTGTCTGATATTTAGTATTTTAAATTATCCATCTAAAATAATTAAAACATCGATCTTCTGATAATTACAATAATTGATGCAAACAATAAATGATTATCACAAATATTTTATTAATTACTGGTATCCTAATTGTTAAATTTATTTAAAATAACTATTTTGTTTCATTAGTATGTATTCATTAAATTCTGGTTCTAAATACAGTCATAAAAACAATTATATTTATTACTTTTTATGGGGTGTCCATTACTGGAACAGAGGGTGTCCACTACTGGGCCAGAGGGTGTCCATTACTGAGCTTTTGGGTGCTTTGATATATTTCTGTTAATTAAAATTAAATTTCTATTCATATGGGGAAATGAGGCTATAAGAATGGTTAAATATTGTTGATAGATTAATATAATATTGAAAAAATTGGAATATAATAATTATAACTATTAATAAAAAAATAATTTTTAAAGAAACCCTTAAGGGTGTCCATTACTGGCACATCTACCCTATATATATATATTAAGCTTTGACAGCAATTAATCATTTTTTTCCTTTAACACAAAAATCTTAAAATATTTATAATCAGCACTAAGTATTTGACTATTTTGATATTTGCGAACCCTGCCAAAAAATTTTTTATCTTAAGTGATAGAGTATTTTATGAACATTTTTGGATTTTAATATCATCCCCCCCTCCCTCCTCTGCCTGTTTCTTTTTGAAAATCGCAGCTGTAGGGGTTATTTTGGGTGTTATTGAAAAAAAAGGTGTTAAAAGGGGGTTTTGTTTTTCTTAAATCCTGACTTAATAATATTAAAGCATTTTGGTTGCCAGAATGATTGGTACTTTTTTTTTTTTTTTTTTTTTTTTTGCTTATTTTAAAATATTTTTTCTCTTTATTCGATCAGAAAATGTAAAAGGATTTATACATACAGCAACCAGAAACAACATATACATACAGACTTGCCAATCTCCGAGACCCAAAAATCGGATTTTATTTTAGAATTCGGGTTTTTATTTTTTCCAGTAAAAACATTATTTTAAAAATGTAATCACGTTCTGTACCAGTTTAATTACGAAACAATAATGAAGAACTTCATTATTATTCGAGACAAATTACCGATATGATAATAAACATTTCAAGCTATTAAAAAATGTGTATGAAACTCAAGTACACAGGAAAACGTGGAAAATCAGAAATATTGGCAAGTCTGTATAATATTTTCACAACATTTATTTGTGAAAAAAGTAATAACATCAGAATGAATGAAATAGGTACTTACATATTTCCGAGAAAAGGTATTTTTTCAACTTCCAAGGAGCTCACGCTGTCGCCGTTGCAATGGCGTCCGCTTCCTCCTTCCTCGCTGGAGAGTTCATCAAAACAACAACACCGACTTCATCCGGGACTTCGCGCAGCCTTCGTCTTTCAACCAATCAGATTTAAGCTTCCAGAAAAACTGTGATTTCGCCCATATTTCACCGTGTTTCGATATTGGGCAGTTATATGTCGTTGGTGAGTTACCAATCAGCACGTTTTCATCGGCAAATGAGCTCATAGTGTTAGCTTTAGTTGATGAAAAATAGCCTCATCAAAACCGGTTCTCATATGTTGCTCGCAATGATATACGTGTATTATTTCTCGAGCAACTTTCGAGGAATTGATGAAAGGCCTAGCAAAATGCGACCAGTCGCTGCTACTAGGGAGGTCTATTCGATTTCGAGTGTAATCATTGGTTTCTCTTGAAAATATGTCGTCAAATGACCGTCCATTTATATTATTATTTTATACAGTGTGTCTTTACTCTCAACGATGTTCAATGGCTAATTCCTAAACCGTTAGTCATAGACCTATAGTTCCAGTTACAAAAATGTTTTAAATAAGGTAAAAAATTATCCTGAAAGTTGTTTGGATTAATAAAAATATTTCTAAAAAAGTTACGAAATTTAATTTCTATACGGTCCCCCGGCCCTATAAGTCATATTTAGTAAAAATTTCCTGTTCTCTTAAAAGAAAGACAAAAAAGTCCCATTCATCTAACACTAAAATTCATGAAGTTATACGAAACTTTGAAATGCAAGACTTATGCCACTTTTCTGCATCCGAATACACATGATTTTAGCCATGCTTCCAGGGGTCGTAAAGAAAGAGCTTAAAGTATTTGAAGGATTTATTTCATATGTAGCTGCGCTTTGAAAGAAATCGCGTTACGACAGATTTTTGTAAGGATTTGAAGCTGTTTCTTTTCATGATTTTTTGTAACAAAAATTATGCTATTTTTATAAGCTTTTATTTAACCTATTAACCGCCAAAACTATAAAGTAGGAATTTTCAAATTTCTTGTTGAAAGTCGCTTGTTCACAAATTCAGAAAGGTAACTTTCGCTTTATTAAAATATCAAAATTTCTGCCAATAAATAAGGCAATTTTTTTAATTGTAAAATAGTGGTGACAAAGTAATTAATTTAAGCATGAGCAATTATTTTGACCGTTGCGTGAACGCAACGCCAGCGGGTAATGGGTTAACTTGAAACAATCGTATGTATGTCTTTCCAGTTCAAAATTTGTACTCGAAATTCAACTCACTTTAAAATAAGCGATCGAGGTTAAATTTTACATATTGACGTAAATCACATGACAATGTAATATTATTATGATTTTCAGTGCTTACCATATGTCACTTACCATATCACTTATTTTACAGGATAGCACAAAAAATTTCGGATAGATTACTGCCAACAAGTTTACTAAAAAGTTTTAGATTAGATAACACAAGACTGCGATGGTTGTGTTCTTTTATTTTTAAAATTATGTATTTTTAAAATTATGATTTTTATGTATTTTTTAGCGCTGAATCAGAAAATTATCTTCATTTTTAACAATCATGCCAGGATTTTTCGCAAATAGTAAATTTCAAAATTGAGCAAATAGCTAATACTATAAAATAGAGTCGATGATTGTATTTTTTAACTTTTACGATTGATTTGTATGTGCTTTTTAGCAATGAATGTAAAAATTATCTTCATATTTAACCATCATGTTAGAGTTTTTTGCAAATGATAAATTTCAAAGTTAAAAAATAGCGAAAATCTGATACTATAAAATGGATGTAAAACTTCTTTTATTCAATTTAATTTTATTTAATTCAAGAATTTATTCAATGTTTGGCTTATACTGGGATTCTTACAGCTAAACAGCTCGGAGATCCGATGATGTGGGAAGTTCAATTAAAACTTTGAACTTTTAAACTTTGAAATTTACAATTTGCAAAAAATCCTGACGTGATGGTTAAAAATGAAGGTCATTTTCGGATTCAATAGTAAAAAATACATAAAAATCAATTATCAAAAGTTAAAGAAATAACAATCACGTCTATTTTATACTATCAGATTTCCGTAAATTTTTCATTTTTTAGCTTTCAAATTTACGATTTGCAAAAAATCTGTGTACTTTGTGATAAAAAATGAAGGCCATTTTTGGATTCAGTGCTACAAAATACGTAAGAACTAATTATCAAAAGCTAAAACACATGACACAACACAAATTTGCATCCTAGTATAATCTGATAACATTTCAAAATATGTGTCATTTTGTAAAGAATCGAGGCTGTTGCTTTTCAACATTTTATTTAACGAAAATTCTATTATTTGTTTTCCTGTTATATGTTTAGTACAAGCTGTATATTTTGCATTAATATTTCAGAATGATTATAGATTTCAAATTTATACTGCAATGTTAATTTTACTATCAACTATATTTTTTATATATCTGAAGATTATTTATATTTCTAGTAAATTTGTAAATGACCCCTATTTCGCAGCAAAAAATATGCTCCAACTTTAAACAGCCATTACTTCGGTCAGTTTTAATCGTAGAATAATAGGACTTTTATTTGTCTTACTTGTAAGTGTAATAGGAAAGTTTTACTAACTATAACTTGAAAGACCGGGGGACCGTATAAAAAATTAAATTTCGTAATTTTTCAGGAAATGATTCTATTGACCCTAATCACTTTTTAAATACTTCTTTACCCCCATTTGAAACATTTTTGTAATTGGAACTATATGGCTATGACTAACGGTTTAGGAATTAGCCATTGAACATCGTTGAGAGTGGACATCCTGTATAGGAAATTTTATTATTGCTCTGATATTTCTCACCAGGGTCTAGTAATTTTTAGTCTGATAGATTCCTCTTCAAAATCTACCTCTAGGCAATCTTAATTTCATTTTTCATTCTGAATCTCATTTTTCATTTGGATGGCCGTACTGGTTTGAATATGTAGCTTGTTAAAGTAGAGTTCGTTTTGTTCCAGTGTCCGTACTTTCAATAACTTTACCCCTTTATCGTCTTGCTCCTCAGTTCCCTAACTTTACGCACACAGGATATTTCACATAATTCATCAACATTATTATCACTGTCTTCAGGATCTGGTTCAGAAGTGGAACACCCAGCAATATAGCAATCATCTTGTAGTGAAATTCAGTGATATATATCAATTTTAATACATTTGAAATAGCTTAATGTCATTAAAATGCACTGCAAATGATTTTTTCCCGTTTACCATAATGTAACGAAACACTTTTGAGTGCCCCTGTAAATGAACTATTAATGCTACACTCTTCATACTGGATACCAAACATCCCATGGTAAACATCATTAACATATATCAATTGCATGGGAATCCGAGTATATTTACGGGAGTTAGGCATATCACACACTGAGACGACAGAACGACATAAAGCGCCACATGAAGTGCAAAAACCGGTCAAAACAAAGAACGAAGTTGTTACAAACTTGTTTTAAACCAGTTTTTCTAGCGAATTCAAGTGACATGTCTTATGTGTCGCCTTAGTGTGTGACTTGCCTTAGAGCGTGAACAGACGGTCTGAGGGACAGACAAACCGCATTCATAAACACTAACTTTATTGGAAAGGGTTAAAAAGTAAAGCACGTTTTTGTACACTGTCTTTCCTGAGTGACTGATGTATGTCTTGTCTTATACCCTAACATCGCTAATTGTGAACTGCTGTTAACTACGTAAAATTTCAATAAACTTACAACTCTTTTTGAATCTCCAATTTCACGAGAACCTACAGGAATTTCTCTAATTTCGCACCCTCATCCGCCGTCACCCTCTCTACTTATACTGAACTTCAGTTCGGTGTAAGTGAATTGCGATGCTAATATGTTTGTTTGGATAGGGATCTTTGGAGCTTTATAACCAGGGTTCGTACGGTCCATGAAAGTCCTTAAAAGTGCTTATATTTTTCAAAGGAAATTTTTGGTGCTTAAAAGTACTTATTTTCATGCAAAATTTGAAAAAAGTCCTTAAAAGTGCATAATTTTACTCTCATATTAATTCTTAATCAAAGGTGAAACTCTTCTGCATTTCTTATATTTCTGATTTAAAAAAAATCTTAATCCCGCCTTGCCTCCCCTTCTTCTGAAATTTCACTTCCCCCTTCGTAACATCAAAGTTGCAGGGATGTAAGACCTGCGCCAGACGAAGCCAAAATTGCTTTACTGCGCTAAGCTTCTACAAAACAGCTATTTTTTTTTCATTTTGCTCCAAACCTACGTCAAAACGTACTTAGTGCCAAGGTGAAATTTAGCACGATTTCGTCGATCCGAGAAACAAAAAAAAATCCATTTTTAACCTTTTTCTAGGCCGCTAATTGCGTCAAAAAAAGCAAAAAACCGCGGTCAAAAGATCTCGAAAAACACGCGATGTATGTCAAATGATCACGGAAAAACGTGAATTTTGTCAAAGGATCGCTAAATTCGTCAAAAACGAACAAAACGCGGTCAAAAGATCGTAAAAACGATAATTTTGTTAAAAGATGGCGAAAAAAACCCCGCAAATTTCATCAAAAGGTCGCAAAAAACCATAAATATTGTCAAAAGATCGCAAAAAACGCCAAAATTTTCGTCAAAAGATCGCGAAAAACGCGCAAATTTTGTCGAAAGATCGCGAATTTTGCCAAAGGATCGCTAATTTCGTCAAAAAACGAACAAAACGCGATCAAAAGCTCGTAAAAACGCTAATTTTATTAAAATATGGCGAAAAAACCAAGCAAATTTCATCAAAAGGTCGTAAAAAACACAAATTTCGTCAAAATATCACGGAAAAAACGTGCATTTTGTCAAAGGATAGCTGACTTCGTCAAAAAAGGAACAAAACGGGGTCGAAAGATTGTAAAAAAAAAAAAAAACGCGAATTTCGTTAAAAGATTGCCAAATATACGCGAATTTCGTCAAAAGATTGCCAAATATACGCGAATTTCGTCAAGATTGCCAAAAATACGCAAATTTCGTCAAAAGATTGCCAAAAATATGCAAATTTCGTCAAAAGATTGCCAAAAATACGCAAATTTCGTCAAGATTGCCAAAAATACGCGAATTTCGTCAAAAGATCGCGAAAAATACGCGAATTTCGTCAAAAGATCGCAAAAACATGCGAATTTTGTCATAGCGAAAAAACACCCCGTTAATTTTGTCAAAGGATTACCAATTACTTCTAAAAACGAACAAAATGGGGTCAAAAGAATGTGAAAAAACGCAAATGTCGTTAAAAGATCTCGAAAAAACCCACAAATTTCATCAAAAGGTCACAAAAAACCGCAAATTTTGTCAAAAGATTAAAAAAAAAACACGCTAATTTCGTCAAAAAATAGCGAACAGTACATTGATTTCAACAAAGGATAGCAAAAAATACGCGAATTTTGTCAAAAGATCGCGAAAAATACGCGAATTTTGTCAAAAGATCGCGAAAAACACGCAAATTTCGTCGAAAGATCGCGAAAAACGCGAAAATTTTGTCGAAAAATCGCGAATTTTGCCAAAGGATCGCTAATTTCGTCAAAAAAAGAACAAAACACGATCAAAAGATCGTAAAAACGCTAATTTTATTAAAAGATGACAAATAAACCCCGCAAATTTCATCAAATGGTCGCAAAAAACACACGAATTTCGTCAAAATATCGCAAAAACGTGCATTCTTTCAAAGGATAGCTGACTTCGTCAAAAAACGAACAAAATGGGGTCAAAAGATTGTGAAAAAACGCGAATTTCGTTAAAAGATCGCGAAAAATAGGTGAATTTCGTCAAAAGGTTGCCAAAAATGCGCGAAATTCGTCAAAAGATTGCCAAAAATACGCAAATTTCGTCAAAAGATTACCTAAAATACGCGAATTTCGTCAAAAGATTACCAATTACTTCTAAAAACGAACAAAAATGGTGTCAAAAGATTGTGAAAAAACGCGAATTTCGTTAAAAGATCTCGAAAAAACCCACAAATTTCATGAAAAGATCACAAAAAACCCGCAAATTTTGTCAAAAGATTTAAAAAAAAACCACGCTAATTTCGCCAAAAAATAGCGAACAGCACAGTGATTTCAACAAAGGATAGCAAAAACTACGCGAATTTAGCCAAAAGATAGCGAGACATACGCAAAATTCGCCAAAAGATCGCTAGAAATATGCAAATTTCATCAAAAGTTCGCGAAAAAACGCAAATTTCTTTTGTATTAGCATTAGAATTTCAATTTGCTCCAAAAACAGTTTTTATTGCTACAAAATTAATTTTTGCTGCTACAAAAATGGATTTTACTGCTCCAAAATTCGATTTTTGCTGCTACGAAACTGCTACAAAATGGCTTTTGTGCACTTTCATCCCTGTACTCTATTTCTTACTTAATACTGAATGAATAATCTGCCCTAAATTTCAGTAACAATTCATTCCATCGCATTTCATTAAAATTTCATCTGAATTTCGCCCTCAAAATTTTTCTTCCTCCGTTTTCCTTTGCTCCCCCGCAGTACTCAAAGTTTAAAAACTCTTCGAAACTGTTTAATTAAATTTTTTTTTGCTTTGTCATTTTATTACCACAATAAATAATCAATCAAGATTTTTCTTCTCACCCGAAATTGGAATTTTCCTTTTGCACCCTTCCCCCCACACACACTTAAAGAACACATGGAATTTAAAGTCTTTAAAACTCCTCTTAGTTTTTTTTTCTTGTAAATTTTTAGTAAGATAAGTAAATAAGTCATCTAATAAACTCCCTCCCTCCCTAAAAGATTTTAAAAAATGTGCTTGTCCTTTTGCCCCTTCGACTTATAAATTTTAAAATCTTTGCTAATCTAAAAATTTTAAATCATTGCTTTTTTAAAAACTTTTTCTGCTCCATTAGTTAATTTATTGTAACAATAAATAATCGATCATACAGTTTTACTCACCCCACCCCCTACCGAAATTGACGTTTCCCTGCCCTCCCCCCTTCTTACCAAGCATACAAAACTTAAAATCTTTTAAACTGTAAGTTAACTATAAGTCTGTTAAACTACCCCCCCCCCCTCAATAATAAGAAAAAATTATGTTTCTCCTCTTTGTTTATCTTTACAATAAGAAAGTATTGGATTCGGGAAAATCTTCGACCGATTTACACAGTTTTAGGGGTCAGATATCCTGAAAAACATGTTTTTACAAAATGAGTCTGTGACTCTTTGTCTGTATGTGACACAAATTTTGTGGGTGGTGTATCTCAAGAACTAATGCACAAAATTTAATAAAAATTTATATTCATTTAATCCTCGATATAAATTAGTGTTGATTAGTTTTTGATGTAAATCGCCCAACAGGTGGTGCTGCTATGCTGCATTTTTCATGATTTACGCCATAGCTATATCTCAAGAACTAAAGTACGAATTTTCATCAAACTTCAGATTCAGATATACCTTGATAATTATAGGTGTTGATTATGGTTTGGTGTTAATCTCCCAACGGATGGCGCTGCTATGATGCATTTTTCGCGATTTCTGCAATAGCTATATCACAAGAACTATTGCGCGGATTTTCATCAAACTTCAGATTCAGTTAGATGTTTACATAAGTTGTTGCTGATTATGTTTTGGTGTAAATCACCCTACAGGTGGCGCTGCTATGCTATATTTCGCAGGATTTGCACGGTTTTAACAATAGTCGTATCTCAAGAACTAATGCACGGAATTTCATATCTTTAGAATCCTCATGAGGGGCATAGACCATTTAATTTTGGCACTCTGATAAATGAATTTTGTAGTATTAACATGTATGAGATCAGATAGAAAAAAGTTTTGGGATTGGCACATCTGACTAGTTTTTTCTTCTGCTGTATGTTATTTTAAAATTTTCTAAATTTCTACTGCCACATGATGAAATCCCCCCCCCCTTCCCGTCCATTTGAATATTTAAAACTTTTACAAAAATGAAAGAAACCCTTTATTAAAAAATGCATGTTATAATTTATTAGTTTATTTAATTTGAAGGTTCTTAAATTTGTTTGGTTTTGGTCCTTGAAAGTCCTTAAAAGTACTTAATTTTTATTTAAAGAAATGTGTACGAACCCTGATAACTCATGAAGTCATGGAACACTTGTGTTACACGAAAGGGTAAAAGTTCCTTCAGATGATTTGTAAACAGATTCATTAGCAGCATGGCTATGGCTAGTGATATTTATAAGATAATATTATACATATATTAATGCTATAATATGTATATATATATATAGTAATATATATGATTTTATGCATATGTAGTACATATTACCTCCGCCAAAAGATATAGTGATTCACTAAACTTCAAAGTTCTATTTCTTTAAATTTGAAATTTGCTAACATTTTAACTGAAAAACGGTTTATTGGTTTAATTAAATTAAACAAATTAAAAGTATGTCCATTATTATTACAGAGTGTAGTACTATATAAAGAACTATCCTTTTGACGATGTTTCGGCCGTTGAATAAAAGACATCTGTTGTAATCGTGTTATAGATAATACCAACCTTATTTTTTTTGAGAATTTGACTATTTTTTATTCGAAGTTAAAATTTTTACTGTCAAAACTATTTAAAATAGATAAAACATTTTGTTAAATTCCAACTTTTCAGAAAACTTTATGTAATTTAAAAAAAATGAAAATAAATAAATAAATCTTATAAGTGAAAAGAATAACAATAAGAAAGGAAAATACATAAAATTTAGTATCGTATTTGCAGTAAGTTTTACCTCAATAAAAACGGAAGTTTGGTATTAGGATTGAAACATTAAATTTAGTTTGGCATGAAGGGAGCTTTGCTTTGATCGAAATTAAACTCAGATATGTATTATCCATCACCACAGTAACAGGCATTAATCGTGGCATTGATTTCCGGATTTCTGAGTATCAATAACGATCAAGAAATCTGAATTATTATAAGAAATTATTACGATAAACGATTTTTTTTTTTTTTTGCTTTTGTTTGCTTGCGTTGAATTAAAACAAAGTCACAGTTTTTTAAATTCTAATTATTTAGCAAGAAATAGAAATAAAATAACAAATGAAAAAACTGTACAAAATCACAACGTGCATTCTTTGGAAACCAATAATTAAATTCGTATATTGTAAAACTTTTTAAATGCAATATCAACCTTCCGCATACCAGACCGGTGCAACAGGCCCGATAGGTACATTCAAATTGATTTTCCACATTTAAAAAAATGAAAATTTTGTAAATATGTGACTTTTTTCTGGAAGGTTCTACTCAAAAGGATAGAACATACCAGAAAAAAACCCATATTTACAGAAATTTCAGTTTTTAAAATAAATTAGAAATATCATTATAAATGTACCTGTGGGGGCCATTGAACCCCTCTGGTAGGCGGAGGGTTAACATAAATCTATTAAACCCAAACAAGCATATGCAGCTTTACATATATGGCGCAGTGTTGGAGAAAGTCCGATAATCTATATGTAGCACGTGATTTTTCTTTCCCGTTTTTATACTCAAAACGGCCATTTAGAGAGCAAACCGCGGTTAAATTATTTCAATCCCAGCCACCACTGTTACTGTTATCTTATTATTATTATTAGACATGCTTTTTGAAATATTCATTATCTTAAGAAAGAAAGAAACGTTTTAAAAAAATTCCTTGTTCTAACAGATTTTACTCTATGTAATAAACCTCAATGTAAGTTGATTGAAACAACAATCTTCGAGAGTTTCGAGATTTTTTTAATCATCTTCTTCAGGAGAGAAAAACAAGACGCAAACTGTGGAAATAAATTGGTACTCGAGCGCTCGTAGCTGGTCATATATTTCTTTTGACAAAGAGGATTCTCAAATTGAAATTATGTTTGAGGAAAAAACATGAAATAGTGAAATATGCATGAAAGTGCGTAACTCTACAATTATTAAAATAATTGAAAATCAGTTATTATTATCTTATTAAAATGCAATTTTTATGGCCTAGTGACATATATTTCTTATATTATTCAAAACTGTTTCTAATCAGATTTTAAAAAAATATTTTTCACTAGTAATTAAACAAGCATTTTCTTTGTTTTTCTTAAGGCTGTTCTTAAGTGATCTGCTCAACAAGCGTAAAACGTTTTGACACATTTACAAATTCATTTTTTTAACGGAAAGATATAAAATTGAAAAGTTTGACCATGGAAGCGATTTGGAATCGAACTGTGTTTTCCATCTTTTGATCAGTAAATTACCTATTGAGTTATTATTTTGATCACGTGACAAACATGTTTTTCACCCATTTTTGAGCGATTATGCCTCTTTCGCGCGGAAATTCGTTCAAAACGTCCACTTTGACACTATTTTCTGAAAGATCTATTGCGTTTGCAAAAAAACCGGAAAAAACAGCTCGATTACATAGTTTTTGAACAACACCTGCTCGTTTCATGCATTTCCGAATAAAAATAAATTAAAACTTTTGTCACAAAGTTATCCTTTTGATTTGAGAACAGCTTTAAGAATTCATTTAGAAAAAATTCATTTCGTATGATACATTTACCAATTAGAAAAAGTATTAGTGTATTAAAGTACACATGGTGCTCCATTACCTTCGGGGTCCAGGTACTCAATCGGTAAAGCACGTAAAGTTTCTGTGTTCGAATCCCATCTCGGGCACTTTTTCACTCAGGTGGAAAAAATCCAATTCGCATAAAATATTTTTTTTAATTATTTCTTTCAGATTAATTTAGCACAAGAAGATCAAATAGTAATGTTTGACGCCCTACTCCGCCCCGCACTTCAATTTCTTTTTTCTTTCTTTCTTTTTTTTTTTTTTTTTTTTGAGGAGGGGGGGCAGACACATTAGAATGATACTTTGGAAATAAAATCAGCTTTAATAGAATCAAAATCTGTTATTTTGAAATAAAATAGCGTATTTTAATTTATTAAAACTGGCCAGTCTACAAGAAACGAACCGATTCCCAAGGAATCTTTCCTTTTCGGAGTCGGTACATTTCGGACCGACTCCGAATAATCGGTCCTTTTCGGAACGACTCCAAGGAATCGGTCCTTTTCGGAGTCGGTACATTTCGGAACGACTCCGAGGAATCGGTCCTTTTCGGAGTCGGTACATTTTGGACCGATTCCGAGGAACCGTTCCAAAAAGGACCGAATCCGAGGAACCGTTCCAAAAAGGACCAATTCCGAGGAACCGTTCCAAAAAGGACGGAATCCTAAAAACCGTCCGAAAAGGACCGATTCCGAGGAACCGTTCCAAAAAGGACCGAAAGCGATGAACCGTTCCGAACAGGACCGATTCCTTTTTACAGAATGGAATCGTTCCTTCAGTTTCACTGCCGGAATCGTTCCTTTGGAGTCGTTCCTCAACAAATGACACATCTATAAAATGTACGTTTAAGTCCAAATTTACTACGACAATTGGTTGTTCATATTGAAATTTTCAAATTTTGATACAATTTTGAATCCTTAAGCTTATTGTTCTAATATAAATTGAGAAAAAATAAACACAATCCCTAATTAAATGACTGCTTTTGTTTTGTTTTTCTGCTACAATTTGGTGATTAAAATTAAGGACTGTATCATTTTTTTAGATCATCAGTCATACATAAAAGTAATATTTCTTATCTTCTTTCTTAATCTTTTCTTGTATCTAAATTTCTTTATTGCTATTGACACCTTTCATACTGACCTCCCCTTCCCCCTATTTTTTCCCAAATAGAGTATGCATATATCTAATTAGAAATTTTACTTAAATAGAATCAAATAAATACCATATAGAAATGACACATTTTATTAAGTTAATATTCTGGTTCAGAATATGTTTATTCGTCTTAAAAAACTTGAAAGTTGAACTTTTTAATTTGATACAATTTTAGTATGAACACGACCCCTTAAGCTTATTTTTCTAATAGCAATTGTAGAAAAAACACAAACCCTAATCAGATGGCTGTTTTAATTTTTTTCTGCTACAATTAAGTGATTAAAGTTTGAGGGGTGTATCTTTTTCTTTTGATCATCAATTGCACATAAAATAAACCTTGCAGTAGCTAAGTACTGTTTATACCATTTACTCACATATAAATAATTGTTTTCTCTAGATATCAGTGTTTCATGTTTTCTATTTAAATGATATTTTACTTATCCTTCTAGGTCACGTTTCTTTGATGTGTGTTTCGATAAATAAGCAATATTTACTTCAAGCTTCCAACCAGTTGTAGAGTTTCTGGCACTCCAACTAATACCTGAAGAAGCAAATTTGTTGTAATTGCTGTCAATGATACTCAAGGAAATATCATTGCCTACCTTACATCATACTTGTGTTATTAAATTTATAAAATATCTAATTTAACCTTCAGCTCCAAAGTTAATTTAAATTTTTTATAAAACTTCCATGTTTATCAGTTTTCATAGATTTATTTTATCATGAGTCCGAATGCTATCTTCTTGCTTATAACTCATCCGAGTTCATTTAACTTTTAGGACTAGTATAAGGTTACAGTAATGTGTAATTATGGTATTTATGCCAATTCACTATGAGATTACTAAAAATAAAAGAAGAAACTAATGTAAATTTGTAGCAAAGAAATGGTGAAGAAAGATTTCCTTTGACATCATAACTTTTGTTTTTCTACTGTTCTCCTTCTTAAATGAATTAAGTTTGCTTGATATATTTAATGCTTATTTAAGTTTAATCATGAAGTTTGTTCTGAAGCCCTCACTGGAACATGTGGCTCTAGTTAAAATTGGCATTTTATTGTGGAACCAGAATGATGTTAGGGCTTTGATTTCAAAACGCAGTTGTACTGATCTGTATGAAAGTGAGTGGAAGAATATCGAGAAAAGAGTGATTGGTAAAGTTCTACAGCTTTCATTACCACAACTGTTAAAAGAGAAGGTGTTTGGTGTTATTAAACCTATTGGCATACAAATTCTTAAATGGATGCAATACTATCTCAAATACGATGCATGGATAGAATCCGAATATGATATAGACCTCGATCTTCCTGCACACCTGCCGGCTGAACTTTGTTGGACCCCAGAAGGCACAGTAGATAGGAAGAGAACAGCAGAACTGTTAGTTGGAGATGAGAATTTGAGTGTATCCAGGCGCTACATATTAGCATGTGATTATTTCCTGGAGGATGATATTATCCGATTTTGGAATAGACAGCCTGAGTATCTCAAAGATTATGATTGGCACAACTTTCCAGTGATTAGTTTTTGGTCAGATAATATGAAGAGAGGAAGGGCAGGCCACATTTCTTACAAAGATGTATTTTACTCGTCTGTACGTCATAGTAATAAAGTAGCAGCTGAGTACTTCCTACAAAAACTAACCCCACAGGAAAGAGAAGAGTGCTTAAAAGAGCTTGCAATGTATGTAGAAGATTCTGATATTTTATATTTTTTATTACTTGAGATGGAAGAAGAGGAACAAAAAGAAGTTCTTAAAAATATCCCTCATAGAGTGTTGGAGTGTTTTCTACAATGGCCTTGCCAGAGCTTCTTTATTGGAGTAGCAAATTGCATGTGGGATTTTCTATCAAAAAGCAATTATGAAAAAATATTGGGAGACATTATCCATAAAGTTCAAGATGGCTATAAGGAGTATAATTATCAAATGCTTTTTAGAGAATGTTGGCAGAAAGGCCCTAATGCTCTAAAAGATTCGTTTAAAGATGAAATTGATGACAGTTGGTTACTACATTGTTTGTTTTTCACTAAAGATAAAGAGAACTTTAGATTAATCCTTAAGGATTCAACCCCTACAGCAAAAGCAAAACTTATTTACAGTAATTATATTTATGGTTATTTAAAACATCTCATTTTTAAAAATGAATGGGATTTTCTTGAATTCTTTATTCGAGAATGCTTGCCATCAAAAAATGAAATGTTAAAATTCAAAAAGGAATTTGAAAAATGTAAGTATTTTAAAAATTGTTCTGCAACAAAAAAACACGAATGGAATCAGTTATGTGTCTTCTCTGATGACTCCATTTGTAAGCACGGTAAAAGAAGTGTGGAAGAAGGTGAAAGTAGCTCATCTAAGCGGTTTCAGATTCTACTGTAACACATACTTAAAGCAGGGAAAGGAGTTATTCTAAAACTCTTAATGTATTTATGTGTCCTAAAACATTCTTCTGTTTAAATAATTGTCCTAATTTTTGAAAAATAATGAAGAAATTTCCTCTGTTATCTTTCTGAAAATAAAAAAGAAATTTATTTTCTTTAAAAAATAAATAATTAATTTGGATCAAGAATTTAAAAATAAAAGGTAAAAGTTTTATCAACATTCATTTAATGTATTACCCAAGCAGTTTGTAACTGTTTTTGCACATATCCAATTTTTGATCTTGCAATTAAATTTTTTTATACATTTTGAAAGTTATTGGAGTAAAAGAAAATAATAATTGCATAATAAAAATTTTATAATTTATTCTACTGGAAAATGTATTGTTCATTCTTAGTGAACAGTTTAAGTAAAACATAGTTTTTTGAACAATGGAAATTTAATCTGTCTACTTTTTGTTTCACTTTTCATTAACTCCATTTCATAATTAAAATCATATATGTTTTTTGTTTTTTTTTTACAAGGGGTATCTCAAATGATTCAACAAATTTAGGGGGATGATAGAACCCATCAAGACGAACAAAAGGTGAAATGGTACATGGGGTCACAGATGATGGTTAAAGGGTGAAAATCGCATGCTGCTTTTCTCCAGAACTGACTAGTATCACAATGCTGGTTTTCCTTTCACTTTGGGCATATCCGGTCAGAAACAGATAACAAAAACTTGGAAGAAAGCCAAACAAATCTGTGAGCTGGAACCTACGAATGCAGGACTCTCGAGTGTGTCCACCAGTTCTTCCTCCATAGATGTACTCTGTGTAATAATGTCCGTGGTCGACACTTTGAACAATTGCTGTAAATATTTGTCTTCTCTGGACATTAAGAGCTGTTTTGTACCTATTCTGTGCAATAAATAATTTTCTGGAGTGTTGTTTGTCCATTTTCAGATGCATTTTCTCGATTTTCATCCTTTAATTGTCATTTGCAACCCCATGTTCCATTGTTCGTCTTCATGAGTACTATCATCCCTCTAAGTTTGTTGAAGCATTTCAGATACACCCTGTATATATACATATATATATATAAAGGGAGAGAGAGATATGTTATATGTGTATTTACTGGGTTTGTAATTTTCTTAAGTTTAAATAGTTATATGTTTTTCTTTATTGTTATTTTATTCCATTTGATCAGTATTAAAATGCTGAAAATTTTCCTCCACTTATCTTTCCGTTTTTAATGGTTTAGAAAGGATAAATGTAAGTTGTGCTCTAAAATTTTCAAAATTTCACTCCTATCCCTACCTTAAAGGTCGATAAAAGTTCTAAATACACAAAAGACCAACAATACTGAACTAACAAATTCATTGCTCAAACAGAGTTGCGACCGGTGACTAATTTTTATTTAGTTTACTACTATATCTAAAGATTAGCTTTGAGGGTATATAACTGCTTGTCATCGAGGTAGATTGTTATTGTTTCATAATATTAGTACATAAAAAAAAATTAAAAAGTTAGTTGCAATGGACGACCCTGACCCAATGTAGCAATCGTTTCAAGGAATATAACATTATCCCTGTTGAATTGACTAATCCAAGAGAACCAATCGAATTTAGTGAAAAGTTCTGCATAATGTTGCAAAAGACTTCAGGCATTTGATCAAACTCTAATGTTAGGATGACTGAAAAGTAATGATTACTTTATTGTTCAAGATATTTTTGTTTCAACATTGTCCTATGACTTGAAAAGTCAATGTACTTGTTAGGAATATATTGCACTTACTAAAGAAGAAGTCAAATGTGTATGAAGCTGTGAGAAATTTAAAAGTGAAGCTAATGACATAAAACTTTACATTTTATTTTGAAAAGATAGCAAGAAAGAAATAACCCAAGATTTTTCAAATTTAACATATTACAGATGATAAAAATTCACCTTTATTAAGAATGAACTGAAGAATGAAATAACCAAAAAAACCTCATTTTTACATTGTATAAAAATGAAACTAAAGGCTTATTGTGCATTTCAGTTATTCAGTCATTTTCAATTTCATGCCAACAATTTTTCTATGAAAAATGATACAGTGATCGAATAAAACACTGTATTTTGCATTTTATTTTACGACTAAAACGGGAAATTCCTGTGTATTGTTTATATATAATTAATTAAACTGAATGCCTGTTCTGCATTTCAGTTATTCAGTCATTTTTATGTTAACACTGTTTTCCTGAAAGATGATAGACTAAATAAAATTTTGTAATAAGAATCTTTGTAATTTTGAATAATATTAATGTTGTACTATTGTTTAATGTTCACGTTCAATACTGTAGAGCTTTCTATATTTTATATAAAGGTACAATGATTCAGTTTTCAAAAGAACCTGTCTAAAAAATTATAAAGAAAAAAAGTACAGTTTTTCTTTTTCTAGAAATGATGAAAAGAAAAGTTTAATAGAAATTAATGTATGAATTAGTGCTAGTAAATCAAATGGTGTTTAACCTTCTGGCAACCAGAACGGCCTAAACGGCCGGCCAAGCAGACGACCGAAGCCGCCGACCGAAAAAGGAAAGTCATTCCTACCCCCACGTACCAGAAGGGTGGTAGCTACTCCAATCAATTTGCCAATTGTTTGGTTGTCAGGTGGTTCCTACTTTCTATTTCGATAAGAATCAGTCCTTCTTTCATGCTGACTTTCCCTAAAAGCGGTAGTTTTGCAGGGATTTTTTCAATGGAAAACTTTCATTAGCTGAATACTGTAAAGCATAACAAACTATTAAATATACGCCGATTTCTTAATTAGTTGAGCTTTCTAAAATTAATATAATGTGTGTATTTATTAGATTAAAAAATCTGTATGTATTTATTAGATTAAAAAATCTATATGTATTTATTAGATTAAAAAAAAAATCTATATGTATTTATTACATTAAAAAGTCTGTATGGATTAATATAGTTAATACACGTTCTTTAAATGTATAAAACGATATAAATTTATTGATAAAAAAGTTTTATTTTAGGAAATTATCTAAACGTGCAAAGAGATTTTTCCATTAAAAGAGCTTTTTTTAAACTAAAAATTGTTACAGCCCTTTAACGAAAATTACGCGTTATATATATGTATATATATAAAGATATATAAAGATATTTTTTCATGAAATGAGAAATTATATCTTACGATTTAATGTTTCTTAAGTTTTTTTAAAATAATATACATGTATATATAAGTCGATGCATTTTTTTCGTTTCTTTATCCATATTGTGAAGAATAAAAGTTGTTTTTGTAAAATGTAATATAATTTTGTAAAAAAAAAAAAAATGTATTGAAAGATGAAATTAAGCCATCCAAATGTCAAATTTGAACAACTTGTTTTGTTTGCAAAACCTAATAAAATGAAAATAATTAATGAAGAGTGTGGTTTTATAGAACTGAATTTTTGTGAATCTAGCTATTTTATAAAAAAGGAATTTTGTGAGGGAAACTATTTTATTAAAAGTAATTTTGTGATGGGCTTTATTACTATTACTATTATTATTATTATTATTATTATTATTATTTTCTTTTTTTTTTTTTTTTTTTTGTATGCGTGTGAAGGGTCTGTAAAGAGACCCCAAAATTTACCTGAATCGACACCTGATATATATATAGATAAATAATAATTAATTTTTAAATAAGGCAAAAATTATTCATTATAATTTATGCCATTTTAAGAAAAAGAAAGGCCTTTTGCCTCGAGAATAATAACTTTTATTATCTGTGTTTATGCATAGCTTTAACATGCTTGCATTAATTCTAAAAACATTTGTTTTTAACTTCAGGAAGATGAAGATGATTATTATTATTATTAGTGATTCTTATTTTGGTTAAGAATATTTGTCGTTTAAATATTATCTTAAACAACACTACTTTAACTGCTAAAATAACTGTTTTTATAGACTGCAATAACTTTTCAGTAAATTTGACAATGCCGCGCAAACTTTCTTATAAAAACTATTACTGTTTCTTATAAAATTATGTGACCATTCATTGAAATTATGTGGCTTTAATATATTCTTGCATTAAGATACTTAAAATATATTAGCGTTTTATACTGAGAGCTTTTTTAGATGCAAGTAGACGTCATAAAAAGGGGGGGGGGGGGTATATACCATTTAATCTTGATGTAAGCATGTAAAAAGGTTTTTTTTTTTTTTTTTTTTTTCTTTGTAAAATTATGAATATTTTGCACTGTATCAGAATTTCGACACTTTATTATAATGCCTGATAAATTTATTACAATGCGTAAACAATTTTATGGTGTTCAAGACTGCAGAAATATTTACCAGGAAAATAAATATGTTATAATAACTGTTATTGCAAAAAAAAAAAAAAAACCTAATTGTGTAAAATTTATAATTTATGTAAGCTCTAAATTAGTGCAATCATGTAAATAAGTATTTATAAACGAAAAACACACAGGAATAAATAGAAGTAAGACAAATGTACAATAAATAAGTGAGTCTACCATATTCAAATTGCATCTATGCATGTGAATACATGAAAATAACTCTAAAAAGTAACAAAAGTGTAATTTCTTTTGTTATCTTATAATGATAATAAAAGAAAAAGAAAAAAATTACGTTCAACAAAGCTGATCTTTCTGTCAAATCTACAAAGTCCAGTTTATATGTAAAATTATGTAAAAATTATTATTTAAATGCGTTTTAATCAATAGTGTTTTTCATTTAGCAATAAATTTATCAAATCTTCAATTGCTCACTGATGACCATCTTCCTGCAGTTGTATCTCTAAAATAGTTTCGAAATTTTTATTTCGATAAAAATTTCTTTCAGAAGTCTTGCTTTTATAAGTAAAAAGGAAAACGTTTTTCAAATTACTATCATCTGAATAAGAATATCTGCTAAATTTTTCCATCTAATACTAAATAAAATAGTTAGTAATAGTAGAAAAATAGTTTAGGTTTTGTTTGTACAAATTATTATTCGATAAATACATATTACAAAATTTATATATGCTTATTATTTAAAATAAACAACTTTCATTTTATAAATAATATGGAACAATATGTATGAAGTTGCATTAAAAGAATTCATGTATATCCTATACCACTTCCTGAAAATATCTATAACTAGAGGTAAAATATAATATAAGCATAAACATCTAATTGCAGTGTTTTTCAATAGCGCGGTACTGAAGGTTTTTTTCCCCCTCAACACATTCATTTCTTATAGCATTGAGCCAAAGGAATAGGATTGTCTGTAGCTTTATTATAAAAGTCTGAGAAGAAGCGACATTGTTTTTACTTAACTGTTTTCTACAAGCTGACTTTGAAATTTGAAACTTATCTTACTTTATCACGAAAACAGCTGTCAGGTGTCATGATAGTGGCGGATGCGGCCTTGGGAACTGAAAAATACCCATGTACATGGCAAAAAGATAACAGAAGATCCCCAACGTTCTTGATAATATCATTCAATTTTCTGCAATCAGGTACTGTTTTTGAAACATAAAAAATTACCTTCTTTTCGATCGTTCTGGATCTGGATGTGAGTAAGCGATATCGTATGGAGCAGACTCCCCTTGTATAACAAATAAATAAATTCAAATAAATTTTATAAAAGTTAGTTCGATCACATTCTACATTTTGTTTACAGATAAAGTATATCAATAAAGAAACATCAATTTATTTTTAAAATGTAATATTGTTAATTTTTCATAAAATGTTCATGCAAAAATATTATATAAATTGTTCGACAATTTATGAATTCGAATTCTCTTAAAAGTTATCAATCTTGAAATGATTCATTCATAAAATTTAAGAAAAATGAAAAAAATGTTTTTTTTTTCCCTTTTTTTGTGAATCACTATTCAAACAAAATGTAAGCCGTGTGCCTTTTTTTCCCACGCTTTGTAAGGAGAAAGGCTCGAAGCGAAGTACCTATTTGTTTTCACTTTCTTCTCTTTTATCAAAAATCTTTTTGAAGACGGCCGATTGGACCCCATGCAGTGCGCATCACAGAATGGAATTCCTTAGTTTTTCTCGAATACGGTGTTCTTGCAGTACTCGTTACAAGGACGAATCCAATTTTCTATTAAAAAAGAGCGGGGGGTGGGGGTCATGTCTATTTGTCGGAAAGTGAGGGGCTCATAACTATAATATAAATTCTTATAGCTTATGTTTGCTACAACTCTAAATTCCCTGTTTCATGACACATAACAAAGTTACATTTTCATTCGTAAATGCATAAAATTTTCAGGTATATTCGTAAATTAATAACATTTGGAGATATATTCGTAAATGTATAAAATTCATAACCCAACAAACACTGAACTTTCGGGCCACTGATGGTTTCGTTAGCCTTGGCCGAAAGTGTTCGATGGAGGCCCGTTATCAATGAAAGTTACGGCTCCGTAAAAAAAGTGTCACGCTGGACACAATAAGGCCGCAAGGAAATTGGCCGTAAGTACAAGAAGTTGCCCACAATCGTGCCACTAACTTTTCAGTAAATGTGTTAGATAGCCTTAAACTGCCCACAATTATTATTTTACTGGCCATTAAAAATAAAAGCTAACCAGAAGCTAGCCTTTGTCCTACCATTTGTGGTTGTAATAAATTAAATTTAGCCCGAACCTGCCCACAAAAAAGCCTATTATGGTTATTTAAAATGTAATCACTAGCCATGGTTGTGCCATAATGATTGTTTAGGTATAAATCAAAATTTATTCTATAAAAGAAAATACCTTTTTAGCAGGCTAATTAAATGATAAAATATATTTGCAGGATTAAAAAAATCTTATAATTATTTAGGTACGCTTTTCAAGAAATTCAAATTCTTTCACTTTGAACTTTTTCAAAAAAAATTCCAAAACACAATACTTCACATAATGCATTCATTTTTTTTGTTTATTTATTCACTTACATATTTACAAAATTTATATGTAATGCATATTTAAATTGTTGCATTTCATAAAAATTTATAAAGTATATAATTGAAGAAATAACTAATCAATTAATTCATTACCAAATATTGTATTTTGAGCATTTTTGAAAAAGTTCAAGTTAAAGTAACTTGATTTTCTTGATAAGTATATCTAAACAATTATAAGATTTTTTTTAACCTGCCAAAACATTTTATCATTCAATTAACCTTTTTAAAAGTATTTTATTTTAAAGAATAAATTTCGAATTTATGCTTAAATAATTTACATGATTTTAACATAGTTTATTATATATTTTATATTCAAATGTGACATGTTTGTGATATTCTTTTTACTTAGATTTTCACTATATTTTACACAGGTTAGTTGGTAAATCTATTAGATTATGCTTATTCATCAAAGTTTTATTAAATCATTATAATCTAAATTTTTGCATCATTTCTAATCATTTTTCATTCAAATATTATATAAAAATAAGTTTAAATTTTTATGTAGTAATCGAATGACAGTATAATATTCCTCATATATTTTTAAATTTTGCTTTTATGAGATAATATTTAGATATTTCTCTTGCAGTTTAATAGCCAAACATTAGAAAAAAATATATTATCAACTTTTTCAAAATCCTTGAAAATTATTTATAATTATTAGAAATGTAAATAATAGTTTAATACTGATTTAAAAAATATATTAAATTAATCTTGATATTTCTAAATTTTATTAAAATTTTAGTTAATCAAATTTTTTCGAGTATAAATTCGTAAATATTTTCTCCTGGTAGAAGAAAATAAAACACCTTTCTTTTTAGTCACATTTTTATATTTGCACTAATACAAACTATTTTAAAGAATGTAATAACGATAATTATAAGGTTTAAAAGTTATTTAGGCAATCGCTTAAAAAATTAATAAAAATAATTAAATAAAGAAAAATAACTATTGATAAGAATTTTACACTACTTTATCGAAGATTACATAATGTATGTTTATAAAATTTTTGTGCATTCATAAAAACTATAAAATAAAATAAACTATTTAATGCAATTTAACCGAAAGATATAAAATGTATGAGTATAAATTCTTAAATACTTTTTCCTGGTAGAAGAAAATAAAACACCTTTCTTTTTAGTCACATTTTTATATTTGCACTAATACAAACTATTTTAAAGAATGTAATACCGATAAATATAACGTTTAAAAGTTATTTAGGCAGCCACTAAAAATTAATAAAAATAATTAAATAAAGAAAAATAACTATTGATAAGAATTTTACATTACTTTATCGAAGATTACAAAATGTATGTTTATAAAATTTTTGTGCATTCATAAAGACTATAAAATAAAATAAATTATTTAATGTAATTTAACCGAAAGACACAAAATGTATGAGTAAAAAATTCTTGTGTATTCATAAAAACTAAAATATAAGTATCAAACAATAATAATGAAATCAAATGATGCAAAAGATAGATTCTGCGATTAATAAATTTGCAATGAATAAACATAACTTAAAGACTTACCGAATCAATACGGACGCAAACATACAATGCAATGCTATATATTGAAATGAAATGAGTGACCGGTTGTAGCTTTGTTATCACCTCACCGTACACGAGTACATGGAGATGGAGTAGCACGAATGACGCGGCAAAAAAAAAAAAAAAAATCCAAAGCTGGGTGGGGTGGAGAGTAATTCTAGGAAAGATTCTCCTTGACCTTGCTTTACCGCCTTAGCAATACGAAAGCGGTATTTGTTTTGGGGGAAGGGATGGAGGATATTTTTATGAGAAGTCCTTAAAAGCATGATAAATAAAATTCACTTATTTCTTAAATCATATATTTTTGAATAGCTGAGATTAAATTCTAACCTGGTTAGTGTTTACTTTTCTGACTTTGGTTGCAGAATTTTTGTTTTATAAAGTTATTTTCATTTTTACAAATTTGAAAAGAATGCTACCATAGGCAGTGTTGAATTCAGAGGGTGGCGATGGGGAGGGGGGGGACATTCCCCCCGGAGCAATGAGATGTCCTCCCCCGAAAGATTTGAGATTTTGTGTTTTTAATGGTCAATATGAACAATCCCCCCCCCCCCCTAGAGTCGCAGAAATCCCTCCCGGTGAAAAGCGTCCTGAATTCTACTCTATCCATAGGCTTAACATTAGCTTGCGACTTTCTTTGTACTTCATATATACATGTGTGTTTCGTTCTCGCAAAAATGTACAGTCAAACTTATTTATTTATTTATTATTATTAAACAATTAGCACTTGAAACTGACATTTTATTTATTTATTGTTATTTTTTTTTATCTAAATTTGTTCTGTAATTCTTCCGTTTTCTTAACATTTGTTTCCATGTAACTGGCATTGAATTAACTATTTTTATGCATATGAAAAAATGTATATGGCTTTAACTATAACTTTTATTAGTGAAATAATTATGATAAAGCAAATAAATATGCATAAATCATTAGGAATTTAATAGAGGCAAGGAATTTTATCCTTTTTTTTACCTTTACACTGAATTCACAACTTTAAATCTTATATTATTTTGTTTTACATTCATTGTTTTCAGTATGACGATAAAAAAATATCCATGCAAAGATATCGAAGATTAGTTTGGAAATATTATTTTATATTTTGTAAAAATATGTTAAAACTAAATAAAAATATCTAATCTATTTTGCTGCATTAAATATAAATCTCATAACGTATTTATATTTTTACTAAAACCCACATTTAAAGTAATTAAAATTAATTTAAAAGAAATGAAGAAAAAATACATTTCCTCTCTTAAAATAAATATGTCGGTTAGGTAATATTAGCCCTCTACTGTCTAAACGATGAGGATACATTAAATGCTTGCCGTAAATTGCCCTCAATGATTGACCGGTAAAATAAACGCAACTGTTTTCTTGCTTCCGATCCCTAGCCTGTTTGGTGATAGCTGCCGTAATTACCGGCGCGTCACTTACGGCACTGCATTGTTTGGCTACAAATGGCCTTAACTCACCCTGGCCGCAACGAATACGCCATGCGGCCCGAAGTTAGGTGTTTGTTGGGAAGTTATATTCAGATACTGAGAAATCGAATAAAGTTTCAAGATTGCAAGATCTTTCAGATAAGTTTCAAAAAAGCTAGCTGTTTTGTTTGATTTTTGCGACTCTACAGTCACGAAAAGATTATTAAAAGGGAGCAATTAGTTATAATTGAAGCTGCATAGAATATATAAAAAAAAGTGAAAAACGCTGATCGATTGCTGACGATTAAAGAACGAGTTTTATATATTTACATTTTAATTACATTCTGTGCGTCAGAAAAATTTGCGGTGTTGGGCGAGATTGTCTTTAAACTAACTTCACATAAATTTTTTAATGTATTTTTGTATCTTTCTTCGTTTAGATGGGCGTCATGATACTCCATGACACCCATGGATGTGCGCTTGACTGGTTAAAAAAATTTTCTCGCAAAACCAGAAATAATGTTTATCGTTTAATCTGTTAATTTTCTGCCAAAGTCAAATACCAATTTAAACGCATTATAATACTTGTATAATATTATAATATAACATTTATGCTGCGTCAACATGTCATACGGTTAAAAATCTCAAGTCTTTCATAAATTTATTTGAAAAAAAAAATAAAATAAGAAATATGTTTCTTTTTTTTTTCTTTTTTCTTTCTTTTTTTTTCTTTTTTCTTTCTTTCTTTCTTTTTTTTTTTTTTTTTTGAATTTATAAATTGATAACTAAAGTAGATATGTGTGAGCTGCTACGTGAATACTGTCAATGTGTTTAAATAAATGCATTACAGAAGCTAAAGGTTAGACGTTATTTTTAATAAATGTTACTGCAATTCTTTTTCAAAAGAAAAAAAAATTGATAATTTGGAAGGAATGAGAATATATATATATATATACATTTGTAATATTACGCACACAAAAACCCCAATGAAGCATTATTTTTTCTATTAGAAGAAATCAGTCATTCAAATAAAAATAGGTTTGCTTTATTTTTTTTTCTTTTTGCATCCTTCTAACTAATATGAACTAATATGAATAACAAAATTTAAAAAAACTGTATACTGAAATAAAAGTCTGAGACAAATGCCTACTTTAAATGAAGCTGTTGTTAAGCTGTATCTTTGACGTGAAAGCATATCCATGGATAAAACATAGACTATTATTAGATGAATTTTTAATTTTCTTTTAATTGGTTCACCACTACCATTTTGAAATGAAAGACAATAATTTTAAACTCTTGCATTTGACAATTTAATGATTACGAAGATATTACTATTGTTTTCTGGATTATGATTTTTTAAAAAAGAGTTTCCTCTCCAAGAAATATTTATGTGTATTTCACAATAATTTTGAGAAATTTGGAATATTTTTATTTTTTTAAATGCAGTTTAAATTACTTAACCTTAAAAATATCATCGTTAAAAAAATTTCCTCTCATCTTATCAGAGCTTATCTTATAAGGGAATTATTTACCTAATGACACAATAAAATTTATTTGACTTTTGAATCCTATGACGACATTGAATTACAAAACAGAATTAACCAGCCACTATGTGATAACATATTCTAACTTTTTTTTCATAATAATAAATAAAATAAATAAATAATACAAGGATGTTTAAGAAATCTGTCTTTAAAATATGTCGGAACCAAACGATAATACATTCTAAAGATTTAAACTGCTTGAAAAAAAAAAAAAAAAAAAAAAAAAAAAATCAAGAAAATTAAATTAAAACAGCATTCAGAGCTTTTAAGGAGCAACTGGATATCATAAGGCTAAGTTAAGGCGAAAAAGTGCTCCTTCTGCAACTACAATTATCACCCTTTCTTCTGCAACCGTTTGTGGTTAATAACAAAATGGCATTTAAAAGGAAGACTTTTGTCTTCCTTTGATATTTTAGTATACCTGAAAGTTGAAAACAGTTGAATTTTACGTCTACTTGGCATGTTTATAAGACTAAGGATTGCGGGGCACAAAATTCTGTTTCTTTATGTGTAGATGGGGCATTCTCACAATCTTTTGACTTTCGGGGAAAAAAATCTGGTGAAATTAAACTTCCTTAAATAACATTTTAATCACATAGACGAATGCCTTAATGATTCAAAATAAAGAAAAAATGGTCAGCAGTGAAAAATATTTTATTTAACTGCGGTTTAAGTTAAACTTGCGAGTTTAATTTTCCTTACCATTTTACCACTATAACGTTTTATTTTCTTCTAAATTTTTACTTATAATGAATTTGCATAGTACCCACAGGACATTCAAATAAGAAATAAGAAAAATGTAGTAGTACTTTTAATTGCAGAATTTTTGCATAACATTGTCTTAAAGGGGTGTTAAAGAAGGGACGGTAAGGTAAAAAAAGGGGACGGTTTAGGAAAAAAGGGAACGGTAAGGGAAATTGCCACCTATTTTTAGACAAATCATGTTAAAACTAAGTGATAGCCACAATGTTCATTGATGTTTAGAAACAGTTGTTAACATTGGATTAAATTATTATTTTTTATTATTTATTTACCTCGAAAAGTGCAGGAATAAACCTTGCGGACGGTAAGACTACCAATAAAGCCACGATCTTGAAATCGATATTTAAATGTTGATTTAAATTCCGCAGTAAATTTCCTATCAAATAATTTTAGACATTCTTTCTCTATCGTACTTCTGCATGAGAAAAACTTGAAAAAAAGTATGTGGCTGCATCTGAAGTGATTTTCTGTATAAGTTTAGCAAGAGGGACGATAAGGATGAAAAACCCAGGGACAGAGTTCAAAAAATAATATCAACCGTAAAAATGTGTGCAGGTTAATTTTTTGTTACATATTCATATAAAACAATTTTCCCAGTTTCGGAAAAAAGTTACACTGAATTACTTTTATTGAAACAATTTTATACAGACAGCTCCAAACTTAAAAATCAGCATCAGGGACATAGGGCGGTATAGGAGTTTTCCTGGTATTTGGTCCTCCAACATCGTCCAAAACTTATATATCTCGCTAATATTGTTATGCAATCATGCAATGGGATGTTCTCCAGTATATGAAATTTAAAAAAAAAAAGTGTATTAAAATAAAAATTATTATTCAGGGACATGAAAGTCAAAAGATTGTGAGAATGCACCTGATATTTTTGAATATCTTTTTTTTTTCCTTTTTTTGTGTGTGTGTGAAATATGTGTTTATGTAAGGAATTTATTGCATGTAAAAAATACTGAAAACTTTAAAACATTAAAAAATTTTAAATTTAAGAATTTAAACATGTTTAATTTTTTTTATATATAACTCTTGAACCACTTACCTGATTTGCATAATTTTTGCCCTATTGTATACAGATAATGTGTAGTTTTAACTTGTGATCAGAAGTCTTAAAAATAATACTTATAAAGTTCATAATAAATTTTAAAGTGAAAAAAATAAAGTTTTTTCCACGCGTAACTTTTGCATAAATTAGCATATTTTCGCAATTCTCACTCAAAATAATAAATCCTGAAGACAATTTATTAGAAATATAATACAGAAACTCTATTGAAAATTTCATACAAATACTTTATAAGACATTTTAGATATATGTTTCAAAGTTGGCAAATCATGAAAAAATTCATTCTGAGATACATGAAGTTAAAGGTTCCTTCAGCTGACGGTTCGCGCTGCATCACAAGATAAAAAACAAAAACAAAATTAAGCAAAGCTTTTATATGAGATAAGAGATACAATGAAGTTATATTTTTAATGTCTTAACAATAATAGAGTGTTTAAATTTATTAAAATTCTTGATTTAAAAAATGCCTTTAAAGAAATATTTTCCTTAATTTGTCATTTTTTAATCACGTGTATCATCCGGATTCAATAATTTAAACATCAAAATATTTTGATCTCACCATCTCACACATTTCAAAATCATCTTTGCAGTGTATATGTTCTTGGATTGAAGAGCCAAAAAATATTTGAACCATGCACTTTTTCACATAAAATTGTTTTTGTGTGAATTACATCTTACAAAATTAAACCCTGAAAACATAATTTTATGTATAAATTAATATAACATAAATGATATGCTAAATAATCATAAATAATCATGCGTAAAAAGCACTAATAATGGGCTAAATAGTCATAAATAATCATGTTTAATATAGCATCATTAAGCATACATATAGTATAATCTGAGTTTAGGTATGTATTTCCTATAGATGCACTCCTTTATACCTTGATTGGGAAAATAGCATGAATTGTGATTCTAAACAAACATTATTAATTTGCAAGAGAACAGCTATCTCAAAATAGCTCTACAAATTTTAAAAGTTATTTTCAACATTACATATGAGTTCAAAAATTTTATTAATGATATTTTCTTAATAAACTGAAATGGTTGCAACAGTTTCATTTTATTTTTTAAGGGCGAGAGGAAATAATAATGATTATTAAATATTTATTCATGCCATTTTGTGAGGGAAAAAAAGGAAACGTACTTTTAATATGAATATAATGCTAATTAATCGTCGTAAAAGCGCATACTTACTCGAATAAAATTTTCATGATTTTTAAAACAAAGCGTACTTGGTAATAGAGAAATATTATTTTACAAATGCGACCAATTTATAAAGATACAAAATATATTAAATCGGCTCAAAAATTAGTGAGTGAATTTCTAAAAGGCAAAAACTTTCGCGAATGAAAATAGCATTATTAAAAATGTGCATTTTTATTGCGAAAACTGCAAAGTAAATGTATCAATTGTAAAGATTGCAAGGTAAATTTCGCAATTTTTGTCTAAATTACATTCAGTGCAATACGATTCCATGTTTAAAATTAATATTATAAATATTTTCTAAATGTAGAAAGAAATAAAATTTATTTCCAATTTTCATTCATTTCCTTCTTTCTTTTTTTACATAGTTTTTTTTTTTTTTTTTTTACTTTGGTTTCATGCAGCCTAAATTTAACACATCTAATTGCCATGTAGCAAGTTGTCATTATTTCTGATGAACAAAAACACTTCTTTTTAAAATAATCGAAAGGAATCTGCCACAGACAATACAATTTTAGATGTTTTTATCATTTATTCAAATTTATCATTTAATTACTTGAGCACTGCTGAGAAGGGTCAGACTATAGCATCATCAATTAACTATTACTTCTTTTGATAACCGTGATGGATATTTTTTCCCTTTGCCCACAACCCCGATAAAAAATCCTATCACATTTTCCCTCTCAACACAGGCGGTGAACTTCTGAACAGAAATCCCACCCACTGATTTACGCTAGACAGATGAGATGGGGGCGAAATTTTCGAAGGTTGTGGGCCGTTTCTCTGGTCTTTTGAGGCATAAGGGAAGTTTGCTCTCTGGTCTTTAGAGAGTTAAGAAACATAAAGGAAATAAACTTAGTTTAACATTTTATTCTTACAATTATATTGTTAATTACTACTTACAAAGGATCAACAGGATCAAAAACATACAGATTAGGAAACTGTATCACATAAACGTGCCATTATTAAGAATGAGTTTTAAGAAACAACCAAAAAAACTTTATTTTTCATGTAGAATTAAAGCGGGTTTCTTATAACTTGATCGGCCTATTTCAACAATTAAAGTGAACGTCTTGCAGTCTGTCATTTACAAAGAAAATTTTATGAAGTTGCACTTCAGTGTGGTTTTTCATGAAGTTTTAAACACAAAAGATTAAGTATTTCCAATAATTGTGTACAAATTTGACTTTTCTTATTGTTGTGATTTTTTTTTCATTTTGGAGATGAAATCAAGTAACTTTTTAAAATATAATTTTAAATAAATTGTTATAATTTTTTTTTCTTGTAGCATATCCATAAAGTGTTAATGTGAAAGGTTCTAAACTTTGTTAAGCTTTTAACCTTAATTTGATGCATATTACATGTATCTCTTGAATTATGTACATGTACACCCCTTCTGTTTTAATTTAAACTGATTGTAAAGTGTGAACTATTTTCTCTGATTGAGTATCTAAACTAATAACCTCTAATTTTTGAGTGTTTGTAATAAACTAAAATTCTTTTCAATGCGTTTACTGTTAAAAATGTACAATCATTACCATTTTTTAAAGACTTAAAACATTAGCATTTATTCAAAGTAGAAAAATAATTGTAATAATAATTAAGGATCTTTTTTAAATGTATAATAAACAGAGGATTTAAAAAAAACAATGTTAGGAGTCCTTAAAAAAGCTTAAGATTGAGAAACTGATACCAATGATAAGATAGCATATAGGGGTTCTTTTTTTTTTAAGTTGGTAGATGGAATAACATTAGCAGCATTAAATAAATTTCTGTGTCCTGTATTTTGGATTACAATTTATTTTAAATTTTCATAGTTTTGAGTAATATTTATGTCCAGCATCAAATAAATCTCTCTCCTTTTATCAAAAAATCTAGTGATTAAGTTTTATGACGATATATTTATGTAAGATGTGTTATAAAAAAGAAAATGTACAGGGCTTTTCTTAAAAGCTAGATAACAAAAGGAGGAATTGAAAAATTTTCATGTTAATCTTTGCATCGAATAATGCTGAAATGGAAAAAAACCCTAGTTTTGCACTTTAATTTTTTATTCATTTTTAATTCAATTTATTATTATTCTGCTTTAAAAAATTTCTAGTAAAAGAAATAAACGAAATTTTTGTGAATTGTTTACAGCATTAAAAAAGGAAATGGAAGTTGGAAGTTTATTCTGCATTTGAGTTATTCAGTCATTTTGATACCAACATTGTTCTATTGAAATTTGATAAAATAGAATCTCATCGCAATGACTCTTTCAGTTTAACAAATATTATTTGAATATTAAAATAAACTGCTATTACCCTATTTCATTAAAAAAATATTCACTATGATGAATGTTTCAGTATAGCTAATTTAATCGGTGCTCCCCAGAGATTCGTTTTAACGAGATTTTACCGTATATAGTTTTAGTAGAACGTTGTATTGTAAATCTTTGTAATTTAAAAATAATATTTAACTGAAGTATAAATCAATATTCAATATTGAAAGATTTTGCTGTTTTATCTAAAGATGCAATGATTCATTTAATAAAGAATCTCACTAAGATATACTTGAGAATGCAAAAGTTTAAAAAAAAAAGAAAGATTTTTTTTATTTTGTGTTAAAAGGAGAAATTTAGTAAAAATTAATATTTGAATTAGTGCTAGCAAATCAAGTAATACTGTGTTTAAGAAATGTAAAGAAAAAAAGTCTAGTTTAAAATTTTATATTTATATTGCTAATTACAACTTACGGACAAAAGTCAATTATTTCTTTATTGTATTTTTTTATTATACTTTTGTAATATTTGATAGATCCTTCTGTGAAACCAATTCAGATAGTCAATATTTGACCAGATGTATTTATCACGATGTGCACTCCAGATACAATTCCATGAGAATTGTTTTCATTTATAATTTTATAAGATAATTTAGAGCCATTGTTGCTAACAGACTACCCATCATTTGTAGTCTAACCACTAATAATTCACCTTCAATTAATTTTTGTAAACTGATGTTGAATAAAATTTTGCATTAAGTATTTTTTCTTTGTAGTTTTAAGTTTCTTTCTAGTAGTCTTTATTTGAGTTTAATTCACTCATTTACTATCAGAAAATTATGTTTCCTTTTATCCCATGTTTAAAGTAGAGTGTAGATTCCTTCATACACCACAAATTGGCCGATGTAACATGAAGTACGTCCATACAGGATGTTCATAATTCATCTTAGGAGTTCAATAATATGTGTTATCTACGTAGATAACACCATCAGGTCTCTCTCCGTATACATCCGTATAGCATTTGTTAGACATCAAAACCCGATATAATATCCATGTAAAACAGATGTCTACGAGGATTGGCTGAAAAGTTCCGCGACCAAAAACGCAAACAACGTTTGTTTTTAACTTTTTTTAATTTCTCAACATAATCTCTAGAAAGGCAAATGCATTTACCATATTGGTGTTCTAATTTAATTAAACAATCTCTATAATGCGATTTGCGATCTCCTCAAAATAAACTGTTTATGACATCAATATTTAATAACTTCCTTGTTGCTCTGAAATATTCATCGACCAAGGAATTTTTTGAGGTTAGGGAATAGGTAGTCACTGGGTGCTAAATTTGCCGAATAAGGTGGATGTTCAAGCAATTCGAACCTTAATTCACAGATTTTTCCCATTGCAATGACTAACCGATGGCTTTAAAATCAGTTTCTTAATGAGTGTGATAATAGTTTTTCTCATCAAACTATCTTTGTAATGGTCATTGCTGTAATATTTAACAATATTCATCTATTATGTATTTTTTAAAAGTGTAAAAAAAAAAAAAAAAAAAAAAAAAATCATTTAAGTGTTACTTGAAAAATGGGTCTTACGTTAATGTGAAAAAAATAAAATGTGTGAAATACTTTTCACGCATCATTTTACACTTTGCTATTTTCAAACGTTGGCAGGTATGCTATCTATCTACATATATATATATATATATATATGGGGCATTCTCACAATCTTTTGACTTTTGGGGGGAAAAATCTGGCGAAATTAAACTTTCTAAAATAACATTTTAATCTGATAGACGAATGCCTTACTGATTCTAAATAAAGAAAAAATGGTCATCAACGAAAATTTTTTTATTTAACTGAGGTTTAAGTTCAACTTGCGAGTTTAATTTTCCTTACCATTTTACAACTAAAACTTTTTATTTTCTTCTAAATTTTTACTTATAATGAATTTGTATAGCAACCACAGGTCATTCAAATAAGAAATAATGACAATCTAGTATTTTTAGTACAAAAATTTATTATAACATTGTGTTAAAGAAGGGACGGTAATGTAAAAAAGGGGGATGATATAGGAAAAAAGGGACGAAATGGGAAAAAAAGAGACTGTAAGGATGGAACAGCAAGGAAAATTACCACCTATTTTAGGCAGGTCATGTTAAGACTAAGTGATAGCCAAAATGTTCATTGATTTTTAGAAACAGTTGGAAACATTGAATTAAATAAAAAAAATTAATTTGCCTCGAAAAGTGCAGGAATAAACCTTAGGGACGGTGAGACTACCAATAAAGCTACGATGATTGAAATTGATATTTAAATGCTGATTTAAATTCTACAGTAAATTTCCTGCCAAAGAATTTTAGACATTATTTCTCTAGCATACTTCTGCATGAGAAGGAACTTGAATAAAATTCTGTGGCTGCATCTGAAGTGATTTTCTGTATAATTTTAGAAGAGGGATGGTAAAAAATCTAAAACCTAGGGACAGAGTTTAAAAAATAATAACCCTAAAAATGTGTGCAGGCTAATTTTTAACTACTTATTTATACAAAACAATTGTTCCAGTTTCAGAAAAAAATTACATTGAATTATTTTTATTGAAACAATTTTATCCAGACAGCTCCAAACTTAAAAATCAGCATCAGGGACACGGGACGGTATAGGAGTTTTCCAGGTGTTTAGACCCCCACCCCCCCAACATCGTCCAAAACTTATTTATCTTGTTAATATTGTTGTGCAATCATACAATGGGATGCTCCCAAGTATTTGAAATAAAAAAAAACACAAAAAAGTGTATTAAAATAAAAATTATTATTCAGGGACATGAAAGTCAAAAGATTGTGATAATGCCCTATATATACACTAGCAAAAGCCATGCTTTCTTTGGATTCGCGAAGCATTATTTAACAAGATAAATATTTGAAAGTAACAATTTTTTTTCATATTATTAAGCATCTTTATTAAGCAAAAACGTTATTTTATGTTTTGGTGCATTTTAATTTTAGAAATTAAATTCAGCCAAATAAGAATTTCCTCGGAATTTTTTAGTTATGATATAAGACTTGCATAAATAAAAATATTTTCGAAGCAAAATTTTATAAAATATTTATACAACGAATTTAACAATTAATTTTATTTCTTTAGAATTCTTTTGTTGCCACTTTACAAAAAAAAGTCATAATATAATTTTTTGAATGAGTAAGTATCGTCTGCGTAAATGATTTACCATAATAAGAATAAATTGTGTAGTTGAATTCTTAACACTGAAAAATACTTTTATAATTGAATATAAATAATTGAATTTTCACAAATTTTAATTCATTAAATATATGCTATAATTTTCATAAAAAGGGGTATTTTAAAAAATTCATAAAAGAAATCGTAACTTCATGATTTATTTTTTCTTCTGAAAAATATTCGTGTTTCACTTTTGTCCAGAATGGAAAAACATGTAAAATACATTAATTAAAATAATAAATTTTTTAACGTTATTCAGTAAAAAAAAAATAATATTGTGCAAATCTACAAATCATAATTTATTTTTATGTTTCATTTCAAGTCAAAATACTGAATAGAGAT
Organism: Maratus speciosus; assembly: GCA_963932465.1. Taxonomy (NCBI): domain Eukaryota; kingdom Metazoa; phylum Arthropoda; class Arachnida; order Araneae; family Salticidae; genus Maratus; species Maratus speciosus. The sequence goes on along the minus strand of OZ010799.1, from coordinate 421,918,030 downwards.
TTTTTTGTAAAGTGTACGACAAAATGTAATTTGTGTAGCCTAGTAGAGGATTCGCTTCGCTCATCTTAATCATATCTATATAATATAGATGTACAACATGGAACTGCTGTTATTTGGATGTCTGTTAAATATACATAGATATTGAATATAATGTAGATATGATGTATATGTATGTCCATTACATATGAGCATTACGTACACAGTGTCGCCACTCAGCTACTTTTCTTTTCATTCAGATAACTAGATTCCCGAAACATTTTTTGAAATAATGTAATTCACTTTATTTAATCTATTGTTAAACTAGGCAAGTATTACTATTTCAAAAAATGTGGCAATAAAACAACCTAAATCAACTATTCTTAACTTTTTAATTACCACTTTATTCATTTTCTCTGTCTTCATACACCTCCAGGATATAAGATTGAAAAACTTTGAAATAGTGAATAAATGAAACATACATTAATTAAGGTGTATGGTAAAACCTATGAAAGTGGAACTTGTCTATAATGGAACCCCATCAAACAGAAAAAAACAATACATATTAAAATGATGAAATGGATTCTTTTTAGTTGTGTAGTGATTGCATTTCCTGTTTTAATTGCATAAAATAATGATATCATATCAAAATAGTAGTAACATTACACAGTATTCCTAGTTTTGCTTTGATTTTAATCTTATGTTCTAAGGGAAAAAGAATTAAACATCTGATTTAAGTTTTAAAAAGGTAGCAGACTAGCAACACTTACATGCTGTATAGGGTGCATATTTTCATTATATTTAAATATCACTATTTTAAAATAGCAGTCTTTGCTTTATTTAATTGCATTTAGAAATAATACTAAAAAATGAAGTCTCATACATGACACTCAATGCAAAGGGTTATATGTTCATGAACACTGAACACAATAATGACATATAGTTAGAAAAAAAAAAAGAATTTTCTTTTCTAATACAAATCCCAATTATAACCTTTGATTATTTTTTGTTCATAAAATATGAAAAAAAGTAGTATTTATTTGATAATAAATAGCAAGCATTTTTCATAAAAACATTTTCGCTAAAAATCAATTTAAAAAAAGTTATTTATCATTATACTTAATTAGCCTTTAAAAATATAAATACATTCACATACCGTAACTGTTATAGAATTTGCATGTTTCAATTTCGGTGTCATTAGCAACAAAATATCTTTTTCTCAAAAATGGGTGCTTATACTTTGGGCAAAAAATACTCAATATCTAAATTGTAACCAGTAACTATATTAATAAAAATCCATTTCTAAGTAAAATTCTATGTAAAATTTCAGCTTATTTCCTCCCAAATAGAATTGTAGTTATTATTTTTTTTTAAATAACGAGTTTCAGGGATAATAGTCATTGAAGAGATTTATTTCATAAAAAGGTTAAAATGTTCCAGCAATTTACTAATCAAATATTTAATTGATCTACTTCAAGTAGTTTCAAACAACCTCTTGTTTGAAAATATTATGTATTTGCAACTATTCATAAAAATTCTTAGAAAAATAGTTTAGGTTTATATCAAATGCAACTTAAAATTGGTGTTAGTATTTGGTTTTTTTTAATGCAGGCACAACCCCCAGACTTATTTAGCCCCAAACAAGATAGAAATACCAACTGAGATTTTCCTTCCTTTCTTTGGCTTTGTTATTTAGTGCTATGTTTATTACTTTATTTTTTCCTTATATGTAACACGTCGCATTCACAATTCTATCCAATTACAACATGAATGAATGCCAAAGGAAACATATTTAAATGATAAATAAAGTATTATGACTGAAAAAAAAAACATTTTACAGAACTTTAATTACTTATTATTATTATTTTTTAATTACTTTGCTAGTTAACACAAAATAAAAATGGGATGAAAGAGTAACAAATAAAATAAAGTTAGAATCTAAGGAAATGAGGAGACAGAGAAAATGAAAATATGTACTAAAATGTGGAAGATTCACATTACTGTCTTTGAGGAGAACCCTTTTAAGTGGATTTTATATTGATTTAACAATATACTTATTCACTCTCAAATTTGTTTCTGTAATCAAATTTACAATATACTCAAAGCAATTATTTATGAAATAAGAAAAATAGAATTTATCCTTTATAATGTTTTCATTCTTATATCAAACCGAATTTTCTACAATTTAAACGATTTACCAAATAAATTTAAATTTGTGTTATAAACATGGCTTTGTGTGCTTCAAATTCTACTCACATTAAGCATATATTTTTACAGTATTGCTTTGAAGGTTACAAGTTTAAAGCATAACAAGGTCAATTTTTAAAATCATCAAAGATAAGAAAGATTAAACTATATGCTGTATATTTTTAAAAGACTTAAAAAAAGAAGGAAGATTTTTTTTTTTATGGATGTTCACCGATTACTCTGCAACTATGCGACCAATTCAGGTAATATTTATTATTATTGAAAGAGTTTTCTCACAAGTGGTCCCATTTAAATTTTATCAAAATTGGTTCAGTTCTTTTTTAGAAATTCAACAGCAAACAAATAAATAAATAAACATCAAGTGACGAAAGTTACTTTGTAGTAGCTTTTGAAATCTTTTTAACAAAGAGAAAAAAAAGTTTGTTATTTCATATAACTTAATATTCCTTGGCTCTTTGCATATGAAAGGAAAAAAAACAAGAAAATAAATAAGTTAAATAAATATTTTTATTTAATTAAACATGATGTATTTGAATATTTCCAACTGAGCGAAAAAATGCCCAGGCTGGGAATCGAACACAGATCCTTGGCTTACAAGGCCAATGCTTTTCCGTTTAAGCTAACTGGGCCGACAACCAGCCAGCATATTTCACTCAGAAAACCTTATTGGTAGAACATCTGGTCTGTCATGTAGACAGCTCAACAGAATAAACCGCAGGTAAAGGAACTCCATATAAACGATGGATACGTAGATGAACTATTATTTTAACACAATCAAACTGATTGGTAAAGTTATCATACGAATTTGAATATTTCCAACTGAGCGAAAAAATGCCCAGGCTGGGAATCGAACCCAGATCCTTGGCTTACAAGGCCAATGCTTTTCCGTTTAAGCTAACTGGGCCGACAACCAGCCAGCATATTTCACTCAGAAAACCTTATTGGTAGAACATCTGGTCTGTCATGTAGATAGCTCAACAGAATAAACCGCAGGTAAAGGGACTCCATATAAACGATTTTTTCGCTCAGTTGGAAATATTCAAATTCGTATGATAACTTTGCCAATCAGTTTGATTGTGTTAAAATAATAGTTCATCTACGTATCCATCGTTTATATGGAGTTCCTTTACCTGCGGTTTATTCTGTTGAGCTGTCTACATGACAGACCAGATGTTCTACCAATAAGGTTTTCTGAGCGAAATATGCTGGCTGGTTGTCGGCCCAGTTAGCTTAAACGGAAAAGCATTGGCCTTGTAAGCCAAGGATCTGGGTTCGATTCCCAGCCTGGGCATTTTTTCGCTCAGTTGGAAATATTCAAATTCGTATGATAACTTTACCAATCAGTTTGATTGTGTTAAAATAATAGTTAAACATGACGTATTTATCATTTAATTAAATATACCTTATTTAGTTATATACACTTTATTATTTGATTAAATGCAATTTTCTTTGCTGAAGTTCCTCTTTAGCATGGCACAATCAGTTGCTAGTTACTTTTTCTATGGTATTCTTTCATATTGAATTATTCCTAACAGTACCTATAAAAAAATATATATATTGCAATGAGAATATTTGTGTATCGTAAACAGAAAATTTTATTGATACTCCCTACTAAAAACGATTTTTTAAGGGAACATAATTTTATTCGTTTTTTCTCATGTGCACAAAATGTTTTTTTTCTTTTGTACCCAAATGCTCAATACAATGCTTTTTTCTGCCAAATAGGTGTAATTATTTTCTCATGTAGCCTATCACGTCTATCGATCATGTATCAATCATCTAAACAATTTCCCAGTTTCAAGATCCATCCACAACCTCATATCCTTTAATGGTTTTGAGAAGTGTAGTTTAATTGCAGTGAGTAATATGGTCACGCAAAGAACTTCTTTGACCTCTGAATTTCTTGTGTTTCTCTCGTGTGCAAAAGATAATAAGAGCTTCTCTACATAACCCCTACACACACTTGGTTTGGCCTGATCTCGTCATTTGTGGAATGAATGTGCGCATTGTTAAATGTTATTTTTTTTTAACTGATCAGTAATGAATGGCCCACGTAAAAATAAACTGGATAAAAAATCAGGGAAATTTTTATAGAAAACTCCAATAAAAAAAAGAAGTCCCGAAGCACGCTATGCTTCTAAATTAATGAAAGTCTGGCTTCAGAAGACGAAAATGGAACAGAAGGTAAGAACATGCAGAATTGTTTGTTTTAGCAAATCAATATTGTTTTCAGGAAAAACGATAATCTCTTCTCAAAAATGTGATTATTTCTGACCCATAACTTATTTCCATTCCTATATGACTGAAAATTTCAGATGCTCGCATTAAGGTGCTTAAGGCTACTGTCAGACGGACGTCTTTTTACATGCATTTTTACTTACGTATTATACCTTCACAATGCTAGCGGCATTGTGTAGGGATACTACGTAAGTAAAAAAGCGTGCAAAAAGACGTCCGTCTGACATGAGCCTTAAAATCAAGCAGCGTTCTCCCTTTTCATAACGTTTTTTTTTTCTAATTCGAAGCAGCTTGATTTAAAGTGGATTAATAAATGCATCTGTCTTGTGATTGTCAGCCATCGAATTCAGAAATCAAAAGGTCGACTTTGATATTATTTTATTAAAAACATCGGAGTTTTTCAGGAGGCAAAAAAATAAACACTTTCATCTCTATCATATCGCCTGATAAATATATTGCGATTTTCTTTTTATCTTAGTATCAATAATAAATATTCCGCGAATGAGTCAGAAAGTACGCATTCAAGGTTGAGTACAAATGAAGGCTATTCTGAAACTTCAGAAATGTAAATATGTCAGAAAGTAGCCAGTTTGGATTCCAGAACAGCTTTAACATGTCCAGCTTCGAGATCAACATCGGACAGTTACATCGTATCTGAGACCGGACTTAATTTCTTCAGCAGACTCTTGCCTGGCCGAGATTAGTAGTGATGTAGTCGTAAAAAAACCCAGAGGGCATACGCTATAGACATAGATGCTAAATTCATGAATGCCATGCTTAAGGTATACGCTATAGCTTTATTTGAGAAACAGAGGGTATACGGAGCTTCTTAAAACAATTCAGAAGGTATACGGCGTATACCTGCATATACCCTCCACTACACTCCTGTAAATTAGGCTTATATTTTTTCCTACATAGTCCAACCAGGAAGGAACTGGACTTAGTTATTTCCAGGATGTGTGGCTCATCCAATACGTTTTGTAAAAATATTAATGGCGATAATGAATTTCTCTTAATAGAATCTTTGGAAGTAAACCTGGAGGTAGTTAACAACGCGAAACTTTTTGAAACATGTTCTGACTCATTTTTAACTGTTTCCGCATAAAATTGGCAGGCCTTACTATTGAAGCGATCTGGAATCGAATAGAGTTCCATTTTTCGATAAATAAATAGAGTTATAAGCGATTTTTATTACGTGACTACAGATTTTTCCCCTTAACAGTACTATTGTGCCTTAAAATCAGGGTTCGTAAATATCATGATATTTTCGAAAATATCAAAAATATCCGATATTTTGATATATATCTGATATTTTCGATATATATCCGATATTTTCAAAATTGTCATTTTATTCATGATTATAAATATTGTTAGACTTAATATAAATTAGAATCTAAATCATATTACATTTAGCATGAAAACATAATAAAACAATATTCTACATGTGTTTTTTAATTTTTTTTCTTACAAAATTTATGATCAAATAATTGGAAACACTACAATTTTCTGTAAAGTTCAAAAGTTGCTATGCTTTTTCATTCATCAAAACACAGAATGCAGGATTCTGTTTCAAATTAAAAAAATATACATTTATATATTTTATTAAACAACAAATTTCAAAATACAAAATAAAGTTTATTTTTAATTCTTGTATTGAAAAATTTAAACATGGATGTAAGTTTGTCTGTTTTTTCATTCCTTAACCTATTGCACAGTTTAGACTGAACTAAACCAAAACTAGAAAAGATTCTTTCTGATGCAGCTGTTGAAGAAGTTGTAAACAACTGATAAGTTAAATTACCTTTCATGGGATATTCTAAATTAATATTATCCCACCAAATTATTGGTTCAACATTTGAATATTCAGTTTCAAACATAAAGCTTATAAGCATAGATTAAACTTTGGGCGAATTTTAATAAAAAAGCTAAAATCTTTAACAACGATTTTACGCATAAACAACGTACAGAACGACAAAAATTTCTCATATGATCGTTTTGAGGATTCCTGGATCCCCTTCCGCAGTGAGAAAAAAAAAGAATTAAAATGTGTTTGAAGAGCCCCTCGGTTATAGCCCCGAGTACTGGCTTATGGATTGATTGAAACTTTGATTAGACTGATTTTTCAATCAGCCCATAAACCAGGACTCGGGGCTATAGCCGAGGGGTTCTTCAAACCCATTTTAATTCTATTTTTTCTCACTGAGGAAGGGAATCCAGGAATCCTCGAAACGATAGCATGGGAATTTTTTGTCATTCTGTACGTTATTTGTGCCTAAAATTGTTGTTAAAGATTTTAGCTTTTTAAATAAAGCTTATAAGATTGAGATTTTTATTTTATTTTTATTTTTTTGCTAAAATCCAATCACCAATTAACTCCTTTATCCCATTCTTGCTGGCACAGTCTAAAAATAGAATTGAGACAGGTTTTAGAGGTAGTGTTCAAAGACAGATTTCTCATGACATTAATGGGAAAGATGCAGATACAGTCCAAAACTAGTTTTTGAAGGATGGGAAATATTTTGTGAGCTATTCTTTTTAGTTATTTATTTACAGATGGGCTAATTTTCAATAACAGTTGAAGACTTCACTTACACTTCTTTTGACTGAAAATATTTTGAAAATAAAGTATCAGACATATGAAAATATCAAGAAACGTGACATTTTGAAAATAAATATCAAGTGTATGATGAAAATATCAAAAACCTTGATATTTTGAAAATAAATATCGGATATATATCATGATATATATCACCGAACCCTGCTTAAAATTCAATTAAAAACGCCAAATTTGACTATTTTCTTTTAAGATCGTTTGCCTTTAACAAAACATGGAAAATGCCATTCGATTACACACTTTCTGTATAAGAACATCTGCCAATTTTATGCGTTTCCGAAAAGAAAGGAATTCAGAAATGTATCAGAAAATAGCTCCTTCGGATTTGAAAATAGCCTTAATAAATTACAGAGAAATACGAGGGTCATTCAGATAATAAGTTTCCCACAGCCGGTAAAACCAAAAAGTTTCCCATTCCAGATCCGAATGGATCCATGCGATCCTTGTGAGGAGGCCGCGTAGCGATCCCCAGTTCTCCAAGGCACCAAGTGACGCTCAGTCGCTACGACCGCAAACCCGTCAGTCGGAACAGCTGCCCATAGGACACACAAGGCCAAACCTAGAAGAAACAAAACATAAAAGAAAGAAAGAAAGAAAACATAATTACCTGGAAAGATTTATTGCAAATGATACAGCAATGTTTCAGCTATTTCTCAACATAAGAACCACTGGAATTAAAATATTTGTCATAGGATGGGATAAATTTTTGAAGTCATAGAGGGGGCGGAATTTCCAGGCATGGCATTCATGAATTTAGCGTCCATGCCTATAGCGTATACCCTCTGGTTTTTTATGACTACATCACTACTAATCTCAGCCCGACACGAGTCTATTGAAAAAAATTGAGCACGGGTCAGACACCCTGTAACTGTTCGATGCCGATCGCTACGCTGGACATGTTATATTTCTGTATTGATGTTGTCAAACTAGCATCGGCTCGTGACGCACATTTATTGTTATTCTTCCGAAAGTCATACTCATTAAAAATAGTTCACATTTTATTCGTTTTGGTTCATTTTTATTCGTTTAAATCTTTATATCGGGCCGGCAGGCCCGCTTAGTTTTTTTTTTTATCGGCCCGGCTCATTTATTTTGTTTACCGGTCCGGCCCGTTAAAAAAATTGGGCTAATTCTGATGGCCCGGCCCTTTCAAAAATCCGCGATTATTTCGCAGGGCCTTGGGCCGAGACGGGTACGGGCCTCGGGCCTGTGCAGCTTTCGATCTCCAGTGTCATAGGAGCCAGGAGCTTGTCACAGTTGTGAACCCACGTCTCATCAGCCGTAATGATCCTGTTGAGGTACTTGTTGTCCTCATCGTTTTATCGCTACAACGATGCTGCTCCCACACGTTTTTTTGGGAGGGGTGTAAGTTTCTCCGGCATTCACTTGGCGCACAAATTCCAGAACAATAGGTGTTTTGTGATAATTTCATGCATTGCCGATCTTTTTGCGTTTTTCTACAGCGATACCACGATGAGGACAACGAGTAACTTCAACAGGATCCGATTTTCAAGGTAATTATGTTTCGTTTATTTTTACAGGCCGTGGAAACTCATTTTTTATGACCCTCATATTTGAAAATCTACTTTTTATTATACAGTTTCAAAAGTTATGATTATTTTTAACAGACTTTTTTTCTTTAGTCTGTAACGCTCGAACAATACGCACTCCATCATATTTTCTCTCCTTTTCTTTTTTTTCTTTTCTTTCAAAAGAACTGACAAGCTGAGTAAATTAGACTTTACGAGAGAGAAGAATGTTTACAAGGTTGTTGCCGACAAGGCATGTGAGCTAAGCCGTACTTTAAATTAACTGATAGTCCAAGAGCTGTTAAACATTTTAGGGAAGGTATTTGAGGCACCCTGAAAATTTGTGCAACACTTCTTTTGTAATGGCTGAATACAAAATCGAATTTCTGGCTGAAGGATAGTGGCCCAAAAACTGTGCCAGACACGTGTCAAGTGCCATTTTTTGACTACCCCCCAAAAATGGTATTTGAGGCACGCTGAGATTGAGACAGAATAACATTTATACTTAGAAAAAAATATTTTGAAAACGACAGACACTTTAGTCGGCCCAAAAACTGTGCCAGACACGTGTCAAGTGCCATTTTTTGACTACCCCCCAAAAATGGTATTTGAGGCACGCTGAGATTGAGACAGAATAATATTTATGCTTAGAAAAAAATATTTTGAAAATGACAGACATTTTAGTCGGCACAAAAACTGTGCCAGACACGTGTCAAGTGCCAAATGGCATTTGACACGTGTCTGGCACAGTTTTTGGGCCACGTTCCTTCAGCCGGGCATCCGATTTTGTATTCAGGCATTACAAAAGAAGTGTTGCACAAATTTTCAGGGTGCCTCAAATACCTACTCAAAAATGTTCAACAGCTCTCCTACTATGAGTTATTTTGTAAATAGTAACATGTAAATACCTTGTAAATATTAAACTTATTAATCGATGATAAGTTATCCAGTTTTGTTTTGTAACATAAGATAGTTTCCACCCCAGATTCTGAATAATATGTTACAGAAGTGGCTCCCCAACGACGGGCTCGAATAGAAGCAAGATATGAAGATAAGAATTATTTTTAAATCGTGTTAAACTGTTTTAATAAGAAAATTTAGATACTAAAGTACAAAAATTTATACAAAAGTACTTTTGATTCATCCGGAATCTGACGATTTTTGAAAATTGTATTTGATTCGTCCAGAATCGAAATATTTTGGAATTGTTCTATTCAGCCTGAATGATATTTTCCTTAGAATTGAAATACGAAAAGTCCATTAAGACTTTTCATCTTAATGGACGAATACGACTTAAAAATACGAAAAGTCCATTAAGTCCATAAAAGTACATTATAAACAATTGAAAATATAACAAACATTTTTGTCGAAAATTAAGTCTATACTTTAGAAGTGTTTTGAGGACTAAGAAAAATGAGACATCTTTTAGGAAGAGTACACAAAAAATAGAAGTTAAAAATTTTAATTTCCCGAGGAGATATTTTAAATATATGAATGCATCAAATGCCATAGACTTTACATTAGTGAGGGGAAGTCGGAAGCTGAGTGAAGCAGCCCCCTTAAGAAATTAATGTAATTTAGACGTGTAACATAAGAGTCATTCCATGTCAATTCAACCAGACCTTGTAACCCGACCCTCAGGGATTTGGATGAAACTCGGTGTATATTCTATCTTATAGTTTGTGAGATATGGGGTTGTCCAATTTTTGGATTTTTCTCAAATCGCACATTTCTGAGTCTGTATTTTTAGACTGCAGTTCCATTTTCAAAAAAATTGTTTCTCTGGATCTAAAATGCGAATCATCTTAAAAATACCACCCTAAGTACATAAAAGATTCAGATTTTAATAAAAAAATATTTAAAAAATTAATTTTAAATATTTAGGGTCAAAAACTTAAACCAAAGTTGAAAGTTATGTTTATTTTTCCAAATTTTTGTGACTTTACGAAAAAAGCTCTACATAAAAAGGCAAATAAAATTTTCAATTTCTTTTTGTTTTAAATAAAAGTTAACCCTTTGGGCTTTCTATTTATGAAATAAAAATGATGTCTTTCGCATGGCTTATGCAAAAAGTTTGACTTATTTTGGGATGCTGTACCTATCAAGAGACAGAAATCTTTAACTTTGCTTACGGTACCTAAATAATTGCTGCACATTTTAAGTTTAAATTTATTAATCAATTTGATTTATTTTCTAAAATTAAACCTTAAAATCAGACTGATTTATTTATTTTTATAACAGTAGAAAATTTGTATAGTATTGGTACTTATCACACATTATCTGAAATTGTGTTGTTCTCAATCTTATCGCATATGTTTGTCACATAAATGTACATCTATCATTGGATTCAGTGGTATAGTATTTCTATATATACTTCACAATGGTAGTATCTAAAGAATATGCACAATATTTAATGAAGGAGGGGGGGGGGGGCGGATATTGAAATCATTGATTTTTTTCTCATTTTACTCAGAAATAGCAAAAGCAAAAACTTTACTTTGTAAATAAAATAAAAGAAGGACTTATATTAAATAAATTCATCAAGTCATAAGAACCACAGTAATTATTTAGATACCACAGTTTAAATTAGACATATTAGAGATTTTTTTCTTGAATGGTGCAATTTCCTAAAACAGGGTAAAATTTTACATAAGCTAGGAGAAAGACTTCATTTTTATTAAAATTGAAATAATCATTAATTAAATCTAATACATTAATTAAAATTGCTTATAAATATTTTTAAAATTTAGATCGTTGTAATTTTTTTATGTAACAAATAAAGAATTTGTTAAATTATATGCAAATTTTTAAAGCTAAAAAATCAGATTAAACATTATATTTTAAAGATTGAAATTCAAAAATATAATTGAGCTAAATATAAATATAGAAATAAATGACGTACTTTGCAGTATCACTTAGACTTATTTTTCAACATTCTTTCTTTGTGCTATTTAAAATTTATATTTATTATGCATAAGCAACTTTGAGAACCTTCTAATATATATTTCAATTTTCCTATCTTACTGCAACTCCAAACTTAATAACCTAACAAGATATCGGTATATTAGGAAGATCTTTGTGATTTAGAATCTAAAATGTCTTTGTATTTCAAAATCGGTGGAAATCCCCCCTCCTTCCTCCTCCTCCAGAAAAAAATGTTAAATATCTTAAGGGGAAATTCGCTTCATTTTGGTAAAGGTTTATGAAAATTTGTAATTTTTATATTGCCAGAGCACCCATCACTATAGTCAAAGGCTTTCTTTACATCAGGGAATATCTATTTTACAATTGCTATCACTTCCTTCTGTGTTAAACATACAAGAGTGACATCATGTTGCATATCATAAGATAAAATGTGTATATTCCTTGCTGATAATCTAATATTGAGAGATTGAGTGTACATAACAGTTGGATCAAGAGTGCGGCTTCTTTGGTCCAATGGTAACTTTAAACCTTACCTTGAATAAAAAAAGTAAAATTTTTGCTCAAATCCAACAAAACTATAGTTTTTGAGGGCCAAAGTTTGGTTTAGTATCTTTTAAGATATTAAATTTCGTTATAAAAGAGTGGAATAACATTTTCCAAATATTTTACTTAGCTTGTCACAAATTTATTTAAAGGAACAGTGCTGCTAATACTGGATGGAATACCTAGAATTATAATCCTCAAATTTTTTGGAAATTCCTGTTTAAGAAGAGAATACAACTCATGTAGATATACATAATATCAATCGCTTTTGTGCATAATACATTCTTAGCAATGCTAACTACATTTTCTTAACAGCTATGATTCTTCAATATTCATTACAATTATAAAACTTTTCAATTAGTTCAATTGTTTCTCAGAAGTTGTCATGACGGTCTTGCAGCATAATTAGTTACTTCAAATTCAGCTATTATTTTCTTTTGCAGCACAAGGAAAAATAGATCACCCTTCTATTATGAGAAACAGCAGACTAATAATAATTTGATTAAGTGATTCGAAAACACCTGCCTTAACTAAAAAAATTTATCCTGCCTTTGTCAGAATTTGTTTATACAAGGCAGATGTAGAAATATGTTTCATCCTGTAGAAATGAACTAGGCTTTGTTAAATATAAGGTATTTAAACTATAAAAAACATATTTAAAATGATTAAAATTATCCAAGATAATAAGATAGAAAGTAAAAAACAAAGAAGTTAAATACAAATAAAGTATTTTAATTCAGACACACATACACACACAGAAAAAAGTATTGAAAATATGATTGGTAAAAAGTCATTATTGCATTTTCTTATTCTATACCACAAAAGATTTTTTGCTTACAGTTATATAGTAAAAAGAAAATTAAGGATTGTTTAAATTAAAAAAAAATACTTATAATAAAAGAAAATATATGAATGAATAAATAATTAAAACATTAGGATTATGGACAAAATTTAATGGAGGGAGGATAGACTGCAATCACAGACTTCCCGCCCCCCCTTTTTTTTACTCAGAAGAAAAAAAAGCAAAGCAAAAACTTTACTTTGCAAAATAAAGGAAGAAAGAAAAATTGAATAATATATTCAACAAGTCATGGGAATCACAGTAGTTATTTAGGAACCACAGCTAAAATTAGGCAGATTTTTTTTTCTTTATTGGTGCAGTTTCTCAAAACAGGGCAAAAACTGCATAAGTCATGAGAAAGACATCATTTTTATTTCATTACTAGAAAGCCCAAAGTGTAAATTGTCATTTAAAACGAAAAGAAATTGGAAATTTACAACAATCTAAATTTTTGAAATATTTATAAACAATTTTAATTAATGTATTAGATTTAATTAATGATTATTTCAATTTTAATAAAAATGAAGTCTTTCTCCTAGCTTATGTAAAATTTTGCCCTGTTTTAGGAAACTGCACCATTCAAGAAAAAAAAAATATCTCTAATATGTCTAATTTAAACTGTGGTACCTAAATAATTTCTGTGCTTCTTATGACTTGTTGAATTTATTTAATATAAGTGCTTCTTTTATTTTATTTACAAAGTAAAGTTTTTGCTTTTGTTTTTTCTGAGTAAAATGAGAAAAAAATCAATGATTTCAATATCCACCCCCCCACCCCACCCCCTTCATTAAATATTGTACATATTCTTTACATACTACCATTGTGAAAGTATATATAGAAATACTATATCACTGAATCCAATGATAGATGTACATTTATGTGACAAACATATGCGATAAGTTTGAGAATAACACAATTTCAGATAACGTGTGATAAGTACCAATACTATACAAATTTTCAACTGTTATAAAAATAAATAAATCAGTCGGATTTTAAGGTTTCATTTTAGAAAATAAATCAAATTGATTAATAAATTTAAATTTAAAATGTGCAGCAATTATTTAGGTATCGTAAGCAAAGTTAAAGTTTTATGTCTCTTGATAGATACAGCATCCCAAAATAAGTCAAAATTTTTGCATAAGCCATGCGAAAGACATAATTTTTATTTCATAAATAGAAAGCTCAAAGAGCTAACTTTTATTTAAAACAAAGAGAAATTGGAAATTTTATTTGCCTTTTTGTGTAGAGCCTTTTTTGTAAAGTCACAAAAATTTGGAAAAATAAACATAACTTTCAACTTTGGTTTAAGTTTTTGACCCTAAATATTTAAAATTAATTTTTTAAATATTTTTTAAATAAAATCTGCATCTTTTTATGTACTTACGGTGGTATTTTTAAGATGATTCGCATTTTAGATCCAGAGAAACAATTTTTTAAAAATGGAACTGCAGTCTAAAAATACAGACTCAGAAATGTGCGATTTGAGAAAAATCCAAAAACTGGACCCCCCATATCTCACAAACTATGAGGTCTAGGAAGGAAAAATTTCTGATATATTCATATCATGATAGAATTAGTATATACACCGAGTTTCATCCAAATCCCTGGGGGTCGGGTTACAAACCTTAAAAAATTTGGTTGAATTGACATGGAATGACCCATGAGGGGTTTCACAGAACACAGTCGAATAAAAAGAACTTCGAATCAGAAATATTTCACGTCAATTCAAATAAATGATATGCGGAACAATTTTATCTATTCATGATAGATCAACAGAACGATTTTTACTCATTGGAAGTAAATCAGCACTCAAATAATTAAAACCTCGAAAAACTGAATATTAATATGTTTATTATCACCAGGCAGTCCTGGTTCAGATCTCATATAGCGGAGATCGCTCGCTTCAGAATTTAAATTACATCTACCTTTTTAAACAAACTGAAAAATAGTAAAGTAAAAAATAGGGTTACCATAATTCTTGGCGGTGATTAATTTTCGCCAAGTCAAACAGAAAGAAAGGGGGTTTTAACACACTGCCCCCTGATGAACAATTACTATTGTTCATCATTCAAACTAAATTTTTATCAAAGATTTCAAATTACATCAATAAGACAATTAAAAGTTAGAACATACTTACAATAATGAGACATACAATTAATTCTATTTTCACAGGAACAACTACTGAAACTAAAATATACAAAATACTAGATTAGAAAAAGTTAAAAAATGAAAATGTAAACAAATTGTTCGTAAAAGTGAAATGTTCAATGTTAGTCCATAATGTCAAGTTCAAGCTTATGTAGCAGTTGAACTGGTCTCTTTATTATACCAGATTCAGTTTGTATAGCACAAGACCTAACTTTCGAATCTCTTCCTAAAAAGAGCCCTGTAATTCTGCCGCATTTCCACATGTGCTTTGGAGTTTTATCTTCATTAATTAACACAACGTCACCAATTTCGAATTTAGTCGGAGCTTTGACAGGAACTGAAAAATTGGCAGAACGCAGTTCTAGCAAATATTCCTGCCTCCAACGTTTCCAGAAATGGTTTAAAACTTGCTCTCGATATTTCAATATTTTTGTTAACGTTATTTTGTTCGATTTAGGTTCAGTAACACAATGAAAATCTGGTAGAGAATTTATTCGTTTGCCGATCAGGAAATGTGAAGGAGTAAGTGGAAGCGGTTCACTGTTTTCTTCATAAACATAAGTTAAAGGGCGACCATTAATCATTGCTTCGATTTCAGTTAAAGTGGTTTGTATTTCTTCATATGAGAGACAAGATCTTCCGAGAACTTTCTTCAAAGGAGTTTTCACCGAACGTACCATGCGTTCCCAAAAACCGCCCCACCAACTGGCTCTTGGAATAATGAATTTCCATACGATTCTATTTTTATTAAAATATCGTAAAACTTCCTCTTTTGATATTCGGCTCCAAACTTCTCTAAGAAGATTATCAGCTTTGATAAATGTTTTCGCATTATCACTGTAGATTGTTCGACAAATTCCTCTACGAGAGATAAATCTTTTAAATGATAAAAGGAAGGTTTCTGTCGTTAAATTGGTACATAATTCGAGGTGCACAGCTCTAGTGACTGCGCACGTGAAAAGAACTATATAGGCCTTTTCTTGGCCAGTTTTTGCTTTGACATAAATAGGTCCTGCAAAATCTACAGCACAGGTATAGAAGGGTGGTGATTCAGTAATACGATCTCTAGGTAATGGTGCAATTTCTTGCTTCCCAGGAGAAGCTTTAAATTTTGTGCAAATAAGACAGTTTTTCAGTACAGATTTTATCATTTTTCGTCCTCTAATTATAAAATAATTTTCTCGTAAGTGAGCTAAAGTTGTTGCAATTCCATAATGGAGAACCTTTTCATGGGCATTTCGAATTAACAATTTGGTGTAAGCACTCCCATATGGAAGTATAAAAGGGTGCTTTTCCCTTTGAGATAATTCTGAAAATTGTAATCTTCCAGATAAAATTAACAAATCATTCTCATCCAATTTTGGATTCAGACTATACAAGGTTGAATCTTTATCGATGGGCTTTCCCTTTTTTAGTAACTCAATTTCACGATTGAAGACAGATAACTGGGTTTGTTTTAACCAATAAAATTCTGCCTTTTCAATTTCTTGAGCTGTGAGCTCACCTGAAATTTTAGGTTTCAATTTATTGATATTATTTATAAATCTCAAGATCCAGGCTGTGATATTAAGTAATTTGGAAAGAGAACTAAAATTTTCTAATTTTAACAAAGACTCTGGAGGTACAACACCTACTGTACAAGATAATTGAGCAGAACTCAAATTTGTTGATTTTCTTTCGTTCAAAATATTTTCATTAAAAGTTATCTTTTCAGGTTTCGGCCAACTGTCCTTTGGTAATGACAACCATTCAGGACCGTAATACCATAATTTATTTTCTATGAGGTTATGTAAATTTTCGCCTCGAGTAAGAAGATCACTAGGATTATCCTTACCCGGGATATATTTCCATATTCTAGGATCAGTTAAAGATTGTATTTCTACAACCCTATTAGCCACAAAGGGCTTCCAATCCATGGCTGATCCCTTGATCCAATGTAACGTAATTGTGGAATCTGACCAGATATGAATTTCCAAATTTTGAAAATTAAATGCACTTTTCAGATATTTAGACATCCTTGCAGCTATTAATGCCCCCATTAATTCAAGCCGAGGAATTGTCAAACATTTAATCGGGGCGACTCGACATTTTGCCCAAATAAGACTAGTCATAATTTTATTATCACTTGTGGTACATCGAAAATAAGCTACGGCCCCATAAGCCTTAGGACTAGCATCTGAAAATATATGGATTTCGATTGGGTCCGAAAAGTCTAAACCCTGTGGAAAATATTTGCGGGGTACCTCAAATTTATGTAAATGTTCAATTTCTGCATACCAATTTTCCCATTCAATTTTTAAATCATCAGGGAATTTTTCATCCCATTCCAAACCCCTTTTCCATGTTTCCTGTAGCAAACTTTTCATACGAACAGAAAATGGTGCAATGAATCCAATAGGATCAAAGAATTTTAACATGGCTTTAAGAACAACGCGTTTCGAGGGATTAAATTTCCAATCATCAGGAAAGGATTGTACGTCAAAACGTAAAATATCCCAATTAGTATCCCATAATAATCCCAAAATTTTTAGAGAATTATTCAAATTTTCTTCTGAGTCACATAATTTATTTTCTTTCCATAATTTTCTAAGTTTGACAGAATTAGTATTGAATTTTCGCAAATTCATGCTAGCTTCTTTAAAAATATGCGAAGCTGTTGAGGATAGATAATAAACGTCTTCGTCAGATTTTGACCCCGTAATCAAATCATCTACATAAAAAGAAGAGTCCAAAATCTTAACAACTTCAGGATGATCAACATATTTACGTATATGGGATTTAATCGTTGCGGCCAAAAGAAAGGGACTGCAAGTTACCCCAAAAGCAGCTCGTGTAAATCTCAAAAATTTTAAATCATTCTTTTCGTCACCAAACCACAAAAATTTTAAATAATCCCGATCTTCCTCTGTTATCCCAATTTGCAAAAACGCTTTCTCTAAGTCAGCGCTAAATGCAACATTAAATTTTCTGAAATTAAATATTACATTAAGAATGTTCGGGTTAAGATTCGGACCTGGATATAAGCAGTCATTTAGAGAATTTAAATGCTTTTCTTTAGAAGAAGCATCGAAAACCATTCTTACCTTAGTAGTTAATTTATCATCTCTTAAAACCGGCCTGTGCGGCATAAAATAACCACTTTCTGTTATTTTATCAGGACATTCTTCTACAATTCCAGCAGTTAATTGTTCTAATATAATATCTTTATAATTTTTACATAAGTCATTATCCTTCTCGAGTTTACGATTTAATTCCTCAAAGCGACTTCTAGCTATTCTAAAATTATTCCCGACTTTATTTTTCTCATATTTCCACAATAAACCCGTTTCATATCTATTATTTACGAATTTTAAGTTATTCTCAAACTTATTCACAATTTCCTTATCTGCATCAGAAATATTATCATTTGATTGCGTAATACCCAAAGATTCAATATCCCATAAAAAAGTCAAATCTTCCTCAACTGGAGTTGAAACACACAGATTTAAAATAGAAGCACTTCCCATTTTTTTTCTTTTTTCATCTTCATAAAAACCACAAAGTGAATATCCAAATAAACTATCACATAAAAAGAGAGATTTAGTTATTTTTTTTTATTTCTCTATCATAACAGATTTGATAAAAATAATCCGCTCCAATAAGAACATTTACATTAGAATGGGATGATGCAACAGCATTTGTTAATTTAAAAGGTGCCAGTTTATTTTTTATCTGTCTGCAGAGAAAGGGGGGGGGGGAAATCCTAACGTTTGAAATTACATCTGTGACTAAAGCCTCGATAAATATGAAACGCTATTTGTTTTCAACATGGCATAATTTTAATTGCACAACATCAAATGTTTTTATTTGTGGTTTAACAGCTGCAAAAGAATAAATTTGAAGTTTTTCTTGACGAATAATTCGGGGATTTAATTTTGATACTAATTGCTCTGTGACGAATGACCTTTGACTCCCCAAATCATATAAGCATAATGCAAGCTCAGAGCCTTTTCCAGATTCCACATTTACGCAAGATGTTTGTAATATAACCTCTTTAAAAGAATTTTCATTTTCGTTTTTACAATGAGAAATCGAACTAATAATTATGTCAGCTGATTCGATTTCTTTTGGAATTGTCGGTTGAGATTTTTTTAAACAAATCGAATGATGATGAAAATTTCCATTACAAAATTTACATGGCTCTAAATTCGATTTACATTTAGCCGAGACGTGGAATTTCTTGAAACAAATGAAACAACGTCCTTGCATACGTAATTTATCCCGTTTTTGAGGAATAGTACAAACTTTACACAATTTTGAATCATGTTCATTGTCACAAAATAAACAAACATTTTTTACGTTAGTAGCCAATGCAGAGGCTGAAGGAATGTCGCGTTTATAGTTGCTAAAATGTTTATAACTGTTATTGTATCTATTCTTTTCTTTTTTAGCACTAAAACTATTTTCAGAGCTCTGGAGACATAGTAGATTCTCGCGATTGTACTTCGTTTTTAATGAAAGAAAGAAGCTCTTCGACTTCCATTTTTTTACCATCGGTTCTTTTACGATTAAAATCTAACGCCATTTCAGCAGGTATCAACTTTAATAAAATAGGGCATAGGAGATGACCATAACTTCCTGCTGTAACTCCGAGAGAATTTAAATTTCTAATTTGTATTTCACAACTGTCATACAGTTCCCGAAGTTCTCTAACATTAGATGCATTCTTTACCTGTTTTAAATTTAAGAGTTTATTCATATGTGCGTTGATGACTAGGTCGTCACGACCGTAGCGAGTCTTTAATAATTCAACTGCAGATTTAAAGTTTTCCTCAGAAAGCGAAAATCCTGCAACAGCATTATATGCACTACCTCCAAGAAGAGATTTCAAATAGACAAATTTGTCAATAGGAGTTAAATTGCAATTCTTTTCAATTGAATTAGAATATTGCCCCCAAAATTCTAACCAGGAACTGCTGTCACCAAAAAATTTATTTATAGTGAGCTTCGGCAATTTCATAGATCGCTCTAAATTTCCGTTTTGAAAACCGGATTCCTTTTTCATAAAATTTTGAAAAGTATTATTCTGATTTTGGGAGTTATGTTCATTTAAGAACTTCGTTATTTTATAACGAGATTCGATTATTTTCTCACTATAGGTTTCGGAATTTTCGATTTCTTTCTCAAAATCGTCATCGGCGATAATATCCTGGATATCAGAGTTTAATTTTTTTAATAATTCGTATTTGTCATTTAACTGGTCCTTACAAATGTTTAATAAATCTAGCTTATTTTCTAATGTCAGTGAATCGTCTTCAAGAGTTGTGCTTATTTTTGTACACAATTTTGTAGTTTGTGTACGCAATCCAGTTCTTTTCTTTTTTAAAGTATCAATATTAACAGTAGTTGACATATTTGCTTTCAATTAATAAACAATAAAAAAATAGCTTACCTCAAGCTTTCAGAATCAGAAGAAAATAATATTCATTCGTCAGTCCAGACATACTGTCGCGGTTAGCCAACATGAGGGGTTTCACAGAACACAGTCGAATAAAAAGAACTTCGAATCAGAAATATTTCACGTCAATTCAAATAAATGATATGCGGAACAATTTTATCTATTCATGATAGATCAACAGAACGATTTTTACTCATTGGAAGTAAATCAGCACTCAAATAATTAAAACCTCGAAAAACTGAATATTAATATGTTTATTATCACCAGGCAGTCCTGGTTCAGATCTCATATAGCGGAGATCGCTCGCTTCAGAATTTAAATTACATCTACCTTTTTAAACAAACTGAAAAATAGTAAAGTAAAAAATAGGGTTACCATAATTCTTGGCGGTGATTAATTTTCGCCAAGTCAAACAGAAAGAAAGGGGGTTTTAACAACCCATAAGAGAGTTTCCACCCCGGATTCTGAATAATATGTTACAGAAGTGGCTCCCCAACGACGGGCTCGAAAACTGCTTCTAAGTCAGACAAATGTTTCTCAAAACTTTCCGACGAAATTATAATATCATGTAAATAAGACAATATAAAGATGTCTTTGAGGGACTTTCTAAAGTTATCTATTAATCTCTGAAAGGTTGCTGGGGCATTTTTCAATCCGAAAGGCATTCTAATGTACCGAAAAGCTCCGAATGGACAAATAAATGCAGTTTTGTCTCTATCAGCAGCATTTAGTTCAATTTGGTGGTATCCAGACTTCAGATCAATAGTGGTCATATAAGGGGTATGTTTGGCTTCATGGAGCAAATCATCTATTCGCGGTAATGGATAATTATCTGTCTTTGTGATGGCATTCAATTTTCGATAATCAATGCAAAGGCGAATTTTTCCATTTGGTTTTGGGACCAATACTACAGGAGAGGCATAAGGAGACTCGCACTCTTCGATTATACCTTTAGAGAGTAATTCGTCTAATTCTTTACGCAAAATTTCCTTTCTCGCAGGTGACATGCGGTAAGGGGGTACTGCTACAGGAGGATGTGATCCAGTATCAATATAATGTTTAACTTTAGGTGTAGCCTCTTCCCCTAGTTGGAAGCTACTAGTAAATTTTTCAAGCAGTTCATTCAACCTAACTTGTTACTCTGAAGTGAGATGTTTACCTTAATCTTCTCTAAGAAAAACGGTGTGTAATTCAACGGATTTTATCGCTAATTCATTGGGAGGTCTATATGTATCTTTAGCGAATCTATACTTCCACCTACATCTATCAGCGAAGAACCATTCTTGATTTACTACATCCAAAACAATTTTTGCTTTGCATAAAAAATCGATTCCTAAAATTGTACGATTATTTCTGGCATTCGGCAGAGCATAAAGTGTTGTTATAATGTCGCGACCTTCAATTTTAACATGAACTTCTGTTTTATAAACTTCGGTAGTGTTTTGTAGCCCATCCGCTAAGACTACGATCATTTGAGTTTTTTCAAACTTCACACCTTGGTCTTTTAATAAAGAATACAAAACTTCACCCGCAACGCAATGTGTTGCGCCAGTGTCAGCACAAGCTGTGCCAGAGAGACCATTTATGCTTATTTTTACAAGTTGGTGATGTTTGCATATTACATGTACGAAATTCTAGTGATTGAAAGCGCACCGATACATTTTTCGGAGAACAGGTTGAACACTTGGATTTAATAACTCCCTGGTTTCCACAACCATAGCAACTTAACATTGGTTGATTTAAATTCGAAGGATAGTTAATTTTATTTCTCTTGGACTCCTTTTGATTGCCAATTTTACCAAACTCATTTCTTTTAAAATCTAAAGGCGTTTTTTCAAAGCGATTAGAATTCCAGACCTCACTGATTTTATTTGATCTCTTTATTTCTACATTGTGTGACCTCATATTATCATATAAATCTAACTTTCAAGCTAATTCAACAGGATCTGTTAAATTCTCCCATTGGTCTAAATAATGTTATTTGCAATCAGGGGAAACCTTTTTCTTTAATTGGTCAGCAATAATTAATTCCGATAATTTTTCAAAGGAATTTATATTTAATTCGGATAGCCATCCCTCAAAATAGCTTCTAATTTCAAAATAATTTTCTTTCCAGCTAATATCGGTTCGCTTTGGATGTCGACTAAACAAAACTCTAAACCTTTCAGCAGTTAACTTGATCCTCTGCAACAATATATCTTTAATATAAGAATAATCCTCAAATTTTTCTTCCGGTTCAGGCGCTATTAATTTACCGATTTCATTTGGAAGGACTCCAATTAAATGCGTAATCCACAGTTCTTTAGAAACCTTTAAAAGTTTCATTTGCCTCTCAAAAGTTATTGAAAATAAATTCATATCATCCTTTTCAGGATTGAAATCGGGTAAAATCTTTTTCAAGTCAACGCGGATTGAAGAAGTTTCTAGAGAGTTGCTTGTATTTGCAACAACATCTCTTGTTCCTGCTTCTAACCTGAGCTTCTGTAGCTCAAAATCTCTTTCTTCGGCTAAACGTTTCTCTTCCTCAAGAGTCTTTCTTTCTTCTACAATAATTTAAAAAATTCCCTGTACAAAATCTATGTTATCTTTAAATGCCTCACTATTTACAATTTTATCACGTAATTCGAGGACTTTATCATCGCTACTTATTTCTACTTTTAATTCTGAAGCTAATGTGATTAAATCAATTTTCTTACCCTTAGAAAGAAACGCCATCATTTGAACTAACTATGTTTTAGCTAACTTCAAACTTAATTCGTGTTACGAATAACTCTTAGGAAAATAATTTACGTTTACGTAATTTATAACATATATAGAACATAAATAACATACAATATCTTTCAAAACTCAATATAATGACACCAACTATTTGCCTTTTTTTTCACAATAATATCAATCAATCTTCATATAATAATTAAAATAATGCCAAGCACTCATTTATAATAATAACTTCAATAATAAAATAGCTCAGTGCAACTATATAAATGTATAAAATAAAGCAAACGATTTTTATTTTTCAATAATAATTATTAGAATTATTTCTCTTATGAATATCTTCATTTAATTCAGATACTAAAATACTTGGAGCTGCAGACGACTTTTCGTATTTCAATTCTAAGGAAAATATCATTCAGGCTGAATAGAACAATTCCAAAATATTTAGATTCTGGACGAATCAAATACAATTTTCAAAAATTCTCAGATTCCGGATGAATCAAAAGTACTTTTGTATAAATTTTTGTACTCTAGTATCTAAATTTTCTTATTAACACAATTTAAAAATAATTCTTATCTTCATATCTTGCTTCTATTCGAGCCCGTCGTTGGGGAGCCACTTCTGTAACATATTATTCAGAATCTGGGGTGGAAACTATCTTATGTTACAAGTCTAAATTACATTAATTTCTTAAGGGGGCTGGTCACTCAGCTTCCGACTTCCCCTCACTAATGTAAAGTCTATGGCATTTGATGCATTCATATATTTAAAATATCTCCTCGGGAAATTAAAATTTTTAACTTCTATTTTTTGTGTACTCTTCCTAAAAGATGTCTCTTTTTTTCTTAGTCCTCAAAATACTTCTAAAGTATAGACTTAATTTTATATGAAGTGTTAAAATCTTACTCCTAGTTCACCCGCTTTTAACACATAAAATATTAAATTCAGCCTAGATTTTAGAAATATTTTTAAAACTAAGAAAAAAAGGGACATCCTTTAAGAAGAGTATTCAGAAAAATATGTAAAAAATATGAATTTCCTGAGAAGATATTTTAAATATACGAATGCATCAAAAGTCCATAGACTTAACATTACGGAGGAGAATTTCGAAGCGGAGTGACCAGCCACCTTAATGAATCCTCATTTGAAAGTTGAAAAGTCTAAGTAATTATTAATGTTGCTGTTGTGTATTTTCTGTCTTGTGAACACATAGTAATTAACCTAAAGTATACTGTAAAATTATCTCTTTAATATGAATGCAGTATTCTTTAAAAGCATCTTAACAATATGTTAAGAAAAATCGATATTTGTTTCAGAAATTGATTCGGGCCTGATTTAATTGATTTTTTACGGCCCGGGCGTGTTTTATCTGATTTTTGAACGGCCCGCGTTTAGGCGTGAACTGTGAAAATATAACCGGCCGGGCTCCGGTCGAACTTTTAATTTTTACACCGGACAGGACTAGACATGGACTTTCGGCCCATGCAGATCTCCAGCATGCCCCGTAGGGCCGTGGAAAGAGGAGGGCTAAAGGAGCGGTCGCCCCAGGCACGAAATTTATGCTACCAACCACAGTTTTGTTTGTTTATTTATTCTTTTTTGGCCGTTTTTGAAGAATTTCTTTTTCTCTCTTGATCATTCTTTTCTTGTCGCAAAACATCATGAACTCTCTATCCAATAAGTGCTATTTTCTGTTATGTTATTTGTTTGTTCTGAATTTCTAATTTAAAATTAAACCTTTTAAAGTTCTAAAATAAACGCAAAATATTTATTCAATAGAATTTATTTTTCAGCACTGTATCAATTTTATGACACCTGTCACAATTTGTGTGTGTGTGTGTAAGGGGGGGGGGTTGAAAATTTGCCTCGATGGCCTTTGGCGCATTTTTTACTTCGCACGGATCTAGAGACCCTCATAATATCTGGTCACACTACGCCTAGGTCAGTGGGGGCAAAATGACACTTAACATAATCTTGCGGTCTTTCATATAGTTACACTTATGACCTTTTTCCTGTAGCAAGGCGCACTAAGGCTGCGTTTAAATACTTGTTTTGCCTATCTCCAACGATCGATCAAAATATATGGCGTAATAAACGCCATATATTTTTAGATTTATATAAGGTTTGACTTTTGGAACAAAAAATACATTTTAAAGTCTTGCAATCAGACAGAAATAATCTAGGCAAATTTCTCGAAGATTTGTGATTATTGTTTCGGTTAATGATTTCGCGCGTGACACAAAATACATGTATGTTTCCTTTGCTAATATCACTGTATCGAACCATGAATCTGATTGCCTAACACTAATATGAGCAGCTGTTTCTTTGTCTAAAGTCTGAAACAGTATGTTTGATACAATTAATTGCTTCAGCATCTTAAAATTAGACAATTCTCGCAATTTTAAATAGTAATTAAAGCTAGTTGTAAAACGGGATGCAAACTGCACATGAGTATTATTCGATTCCCTAATAGTTTTTCTGAATTGCTCGAGACAAAATTGGGGAGTTGGTTCAAATTCTCTAAGTACAATATTTTTTTTCTATCATAATCACTCAGCTCATTATCGCTCATGTAAGAAAATACATTTGAAGCTTTCTCACCTAATAAATTCAAAAGAATCTCTGCTTTAAATTTATCGGGTACATTTTTCGTTATAAATGATCTTTCCAAATAAGCAAAAAATAGACCCCACCCTTCTGGTAGACTCGGAATTCTAATCGTTAAAGTTTTTATACTTGTTATTAGAGCATCTAGAGAATCAATTTTATTTTCTGAATCGCCGTCGGTAGTTTTCAAATTTCTTCGCATGCGAGATTATTCTAATTCAGATTTAGCTCTCTCTAATTTAATTTGTTCTAATTGCAATTCTAATTGTTTACTTTTCTCGATTTTCTCCGATTCTTCTTTTATATCCTCAATTATACCGCCTATTAGATTAGTTACATATTCAAGGTCACTTTTGAATTTCTCAGTATTTTTTATATGTTAAATCTGGTTTCGTAACTCTATCGGTAACAACTTCACCTAACTCGGTAGCAGCAAGCTGCAAATCAACTTTTCGCGCGTCTTTAAGCATTTTGAGAACAAATTACAAAACTCAAACAATTAACTCTCTTAACTCAAAAGAAAATAATAAAATATATAACATAATTTTAAACTATATTATAGGAGTAAATGATCAGAATAGCTCATGTACTTACTTAATTTTATTCCGTTTAATATGACACGTTCCTTTTTTGTAGAACGCTTCTTATTCTTATTTATTTCCATAGTATTGCGTAATAATTTTTCCGGCTCTGCTGGACCAGATGTCGAACACAAAAGAAGCTCAAGACACACTTTTTTGCTCTAGGACTGTAATAACTCATTATTTATTATTTCATTATCATGAGGCTCAGTGTAAGAAGACTGCAAGGACAATTCATTTCATCTGCTAAAGAAACCTCGACAAACAGAGCTTCAAATTCAAAACTGGCGATTTCATTCTATTCCATTTCAAGTTCTTTTTCTATTTCTACATCAGAAAAAAGTCTGAGCTGACAATTGAAATACAAGGTGAATTGTGTTTTGATCCTTCATGTGAGTCAAAAATCTTGTCAAGAAAAAAATCATCTGAAATGTCTGATGTTGCAGTTTCCGTTTCGTCAGTCGTTGAAATATTCATCAGTCCGTGCATTTTTATACAAACCACAGGAATGGGTATCTAAAGAATTGTTTCCTTCTACAACTTTGGGACAGGCAATACAGGATCGTTGGATACGAACTTTTCAATAGAATATTGTGTTACCATGTCTGTTTTGTATTTCTCAATAATTCCTTTGAGTTCGGAGGAACTCATTGCTTTTTTCCAGATATCTATTTTATTCTGATGGATTTCAATGCTGTCCAAACAACCACCGAGCAGGCGATGTAACAGGAGCTCTTGAACGTCCGGTCTTTTTTCTGGTATCACGTGCAAGCACGATTTGATAAAGCTTAAAGAATCATCCATCTTCTTTCTAATTTTTGAAGAGACTGATTCACATTTCATCTATTTGAAAAAAAATACTCTGTATCATAGGATAGACTATACAAATCCAACCAATTAATGAATATATTTCAAAATAATGGCCATTATCTACATTCAATAAGCCTATCCGTGTAAAAATTTGAATGG
Source organism: Maratus speciosus (assembly GCA_963932465.1). Taxonomy (NCBI): domain Eukaryota; kingdom Metazoa; phylum Arthropoda; class Arachnida; order Araneae; family Salticidae; genus Maratus; species Maratus speciosus. The sequence goes on along the minus strand of OZ010799.1, from coordinate 421,890,698 downwards.
CAACCATGCCAATACGTGAGACGTCAAAACTATATCCATTCACCTTTGATTGTACCGCATCAATCAATGCTTTTGGGGGTCCATAAAGACCAGGAGACCCGTGCTAGTTTACAGGTTTATCTCCAATACTCAAATATCCAAAATCGCAAACAACAGCCTTTTGACTCTTGCTTAATAGAACGTTGTTTGGTTTTAAATCGAGGTACCAAAGTTTTCTGCTGTGTAAATAGGAAATAGCATCACAAATGTTTTTCAACCATCGGATTACAACATACAGTTTTATATTATTCCATTTTTCTAATAATTTATCTTTCAAAGTGGTTGGAAATACAGGCATAACAAAAATAAAAGATCCTATACATGAAATATATTCAGCCGAGACCAGTTTTATAATATTTCGATTATCTAATGTACGCCAAATATTCAGTTCGCCGAAAACAATTGGTTTCCTATCAATGATTAGATTTATTCTTACTGTTCCCCATTTCTCTAACACATCCAAATGCACCATGGTCCTAAATTTAATTCAAATCCAAATTTTTTTTTCCATGTATTGGGCAGTTGAAGTTATTTTACCATTAAATCTTCTATCCAAAACGCTTAATTGTTTTCTCAACATCTTAGATAATACTTTTTATAAGTATTCGAATAACTTGCAAAAGAAAAACTTTTTATATAAGTTTGATAAACTCGTTGAGTATAACACATTCAACTCATTTGACAACTTTAGCACTAATGCACTGATTTCAACTGCAGTAGCATTCACAATAAATATTTTTACATTGTTAAAAGCATTGTTAAAATATATATTTAAATTATTAGATCACAACAATAGTAGCAATTATAATTTTTTCACTTTTGTTTGTTGTTATTTGTTGAGTTACAACAATAACAACGTATTGGCAGTAAAAACTATACATTTTGTAACTATTATTTTCGTTTGTCGAAAAAGCATTGTTGCTAAAAAAATACTCTAATTACCGAAGATACCTCAATATAAAAGAGCTAAAGAATACTATACTACTACAGCTTATTAAAACAGTAGTACTAAACCAGTATTGTTATATACCAGTACTATACTGTTTTCAAAATTTTTATTTTAAAAGATACGGATTGTCTGCTACTCTATTGAACGAAAAATAACTCTGATTATGAAAAATTATTATTATTATTATTATAATTAGCGATTCTTTAAAAGACAAAGGAAGTTAAAAATGTTAGTTGCTACTTAATATTCAAATCAGTGTAATATCTAGTTATGTTTTATAAATAAAACAATATATTGTATATAACTATTTGATCCAACCCAGCTTAACCGGGCTACGGATACCCGCGAAAATCTCTTGAAATCTCTGATAATTTTTCACATTTAATATATATTTTTAGATTATCCATCAGCAACACCAAAAAGCAATTCTCTAAGATGTTATATATTCACTTCACCAGCATTTGAGTAGATGAAAGAGTAAAATATTAAATGCACAGGGTAGTTTTTCCTATTTTTTGATTTTTAAAAAAATCAAAATATGAAAATAAATTGTCATAGCTTCCAACTCTCCAGCTCTTCTCAAAGTTAAAAAAACATTTCGAACCAAACATTTACTTAATAAATGAAATCAAATAAATGGCACATAAGAACAAGAACTATTTTATTAAATAAATTTTCTAGTAGAAAGCAAGTTTATTTGAGGTTAATAAAAGTAAAAAATTAGCAGTTAAGGATTTGCAATAATTAGGGACTTCAAAACTTTTTGATGTCACCGAAAACATTTTGCATTTTATATTCGAAAGAAACACTATGGCTACTGGTTCGAGATACCTAGTTTGAAAGTATAAAATGTTTGCATATTTGTAGTGTCAAGACAAACATTTCTGAAAATTTTAATAAAAAAATAGGAAAACCATAAAAATATTTCACGCATATATGTATTATGCAATTCGAAAACTGTAATTGATTTTGTTTGATTAAAAAAACACAAACAATTGATGGTAAAAGAAAATAAGCTGTGGAGATAATATATTTTATTAAGAGCATATTATGTAATACACAAACTACATGTCGTTGACAAAATAAGCTACAAAAATATTTTAAAACAAAATATAAGGAGAAATACTTCTTAAAACATCATAAAACACCAATAAAGGAATACATAATACAGCACTTTTTGTGTGTAAGATATTTTTCTAAAAATTACATTACTATTGAAAATTCATACAAAAGCCGAATTCGTAATTATTTTTATAGAATATTGCGTAACGAAAGCAATGGTTCTTCTTTTCATTACTTTTATATAGGGGAGATGGGGGCACATGTGAACAGTTCGCATAAATATATCTTTTTCTCATAATTGGATTAATTCTTATAAATAAAAAGTAGTCAGTATAGTAAACAGAACTTTCTTTTAAACATGGAAATTTTTTTTTAATCACCTGTATAGGTTTTCTTACATTTTTTAATAGTTTTATAAATTCAAAAAATTGTTCACATGTGCCCCATCAGCGGGGTAGTTGTGAACACTCGTGGGGCACATGTGAACACAAGGAAAAAATATCCTTTGACATGCTTTTTCTCCTGTTATTAATTTGTTATCATATAACCATTATTTATATTATCAGTTAAATTCACCATAAATAAAATAAAAAGTTTTTTTTTTCTAGTTTCTGGGTGACATGTTTAAACAAAAGATTTTAAAATGAAACTAAATATATATAAAGCTGTTCTGACACCATACCCAAGAATTATATTGGTTATCAATTTGAAAATTTTACATTTTAAGAATGTTACTGATATCCATCCCTATTCAAATTATCCTATTCATAGCTGTTGTTTGAGAGATGGAAGTAAGCCATCACAGCAATTTTGAGACAAATGAAAAGAAAAAAAATACAAAGTTGTTTGTCATAATATTCTTTGTATTAACAATGCACAAAAAATATTGTTTTAAACCGTTTACTAAAATAGTACATAACACTTATTGCATTTTAGGAAACATTGAATTTATTTAAATTATAATTGAACTCAAATGAGCTTCTTGCTCTTTGTGTACTTCCTGACAAATGTGGAAGTGGAAGTTTCAATACAATATCACTTTTTTGTATGACAGAAATGTCTACTATTTCAGGGAAATTATATGAATTGGATCTGAGATTCTTTCTCAGGAATTTAACATACATTTATCATTATCAATTCTTTCTATTCGCACAACAGAGAAAGATTTTGATTTTTGTGAACTGTTCATATCTGCCCCAACTAGTCTGTTCACAAGTGCCCCGCATGGCTGCTAGAGTTAAATTGATAAATAATTAACATTTATCAATTTTAGCGAACAAAACATCGTTATCCAAAATATTCAATAGTAGTCATAGTATATGTTAAAACATTGAAATTCGAATAACTAACTAAATAAATAAACTTTATCACTTACCAAAGTTGAAACCGATGTTTTACATTTGACATCTACAAACAGTGTTTTGGCTACTAAAGACAAACAAAATGTCAAAAAGCTTCAAAAAATTTTTACCATACGTCCACAGGTGCTGCCATCTTTGGTAATTTTTTTCAAATAAAAAAACTTATAATAACTATTGAAAAACTGCGATGTTCACATCTGCCCCCTGTTCATATGTGCCCCCATCTCCCCTATATATCTATAGTGTAGCTACTATATATAGATACAATAAATCTCTATATAGTGTTTCACACCTACACCAATCTGTCCATAAAGGTTAAAACCATCAGACATTGATATGTAGTCCAAGGAGAAAAATCGAAAGTAACGTGTCAGTACTAGTTAATTTAGCACAATAATTAGTTAAAGAGGAAACCATATTTTAAAATAATAGCTATTTAAAAATTAAAAAAGAATTAAATTGTTTAAATGAAAGTCAAAAATCCGAGATTTCAAAAATTTAGCGCTATGTTAAATAAAATTAAAAAAAAATTAACAAAAAGTGGTTTAAACAAAATTTAAATTTCAGAATTTCTGAAAAAATTAGTAGATTCTCAAGCAAAATTTTAAACTTCGAGTTTTCTCATAATAGAAGAAATTATTTAAACGAAATTTAAAATTCGGAAATTGCGTGTCAAAATTTTTAAACTGGCCCCGAGCTTCGAACTAGGAACATCCGCGGTCATGGAGCCATGTACCCTGTGTGAAAAAAACTGAAATTGATGTTCCGTTTTAAAATCTAAATCACAAAAGTGGTCATTTAACTAAAATAATATAAGCAGGGATGAGATTTCCGACTTTTTGCACACCAGTATAATCTTAGAAAAAATGTTATTTTATTTAATCGGGACATTGTTGTGATTTAAGAGTACAACATTTTCTCTAAGATTTTACTGGTATGCAAAAAGTCGGAAATCTCATCCCTGTATAAGACTTTTCAAAATTTTATAATTTGTCGTGTGATCGAAGGTATTTAGCTTATAAGTATGCATAATTCCAAGTCTAACTTATACAGATTCTCAGAATGAACTCTGTGACAGACAGACAGAGGGAGGAGTAAGGAGAATAGGGTTTCGCCAGAAGAACGAAACCCAAAACCGGTGGATAAGTGTGATCAGAGATCGTACAGGGATTTCGTTTAATATTCCTTTCAAAACACTTGATCCATTAATTAATAAATTCAAATTGTTAATTTATAATTATTAAATTCTTCTAAAAATGATAGCACCAATAAATTTAATTTTAAAATTATTTAAAAAGACTTTATTTTTTTAATAAAAATATATTGTTTAAATAAAGTTCAAAATACCAGATTGTTTTCCCCGAAATTATAAAAAATTAGTAAAGATATAAAAATTTCAAAATAAAAAGTTTAATCGAAATTTAAAATTCTGAAATATCTCAAGAATTTAGTAGAAATTAAAGCAAAACTGAAAATTTTTTATTTTCTGAAAACAAAACAAATTGTTTAAATGAAATTTAAAATTCTGAAAAAGGTATGCATCCAAGAACTTCCATAAAATAAATATCAAATGCCATTAAAAATACAACTAATCTTTTAAAAATAAAAAACTGTCTCTTTAATTGATAACTATGTTAATTTCTATTGTAATTGTTTTGCAATGTTGTTTGTAGATGCCAACACCAAACAGATTCTGAAGTCTGAATGATTCTGAAAAATAATTAAAAATAAAGAACTATCTATTTATTATTAGCTATCTATATAATTAGTTAACTAAATCTCTAACACGAAAAAAACTATCTTTCTACAAACTTAAAAATAATAAAAACACTAACTCGTTAATTGATAATTATGTTATTTTCTATTGTAATTGTTTTGTAATATTGTTTATAGATGGCAACACCAAACTAACAGATTCTTAAGTCTTAAAAGTCAAATCTGTATTATAATCAAACTTACCTAACGTATGACATAGAGTAATATATATATACATAACAATATTACGTTATATGGTGATTCGGTGATTCGAAAGTGTGGTTAGCTTCGATGTCATGGTAGATGAATAATCAATCTGGAAGCCATACATTAGATTAAGCTGAAATAGAATGTGTCGTAGTAAATCAACATGGATATTGGAAGGTAGTTGCAGTCATCGAGTGGTAGGCCAGGTAACACATTCATCCAGTGTAGGTTTCTCCGAAATAATTGAGACAATGCGTAATTTAACTCAGGGTTTTATTTAAAGAGCTTTCGGCGGTGCAGTTTCTACCAATTCAATTTAAATCAAGCCATCGCTACGTAGTATTTAATCATGGGTAAGCAATTATAGATAATAGAAAATATCAGACGGCGACCAGGGGAGGTTATCAAAGTAGAAATACGACAAATTCTGCTGAAACACAGAGAGTATCGACTTTTTGTTCCTCCAATGTAAGGATACAAATATGACGTAGAACGCGCTCTCAACCAATGAATAATTAAGAATGTCACGTCATATAAAGAGTGCGGACAGAGCAAGCAGATGAATTTGAAGGGAAAAAGGATAACCTCAGAAATGCGGGAAAGTAAAAATGGAAGCTAAAAGAATATTCTCGAAAGAAAAAAGCGCGGAAATAGAACATTTAATTTAAGAATACTAAAAGCGTAATATTTAAGTGATTTAGACAAGTGAGACATTAAATTAAAGGGAATTTAACAGAATTAACGATAGAGATTATTTAAGGATAAGGATTTAGTGAATATAAAGTAGTAATTTAGAATAAGATAAGGAAATCGCGGAATTAGATCTAATAATGTAACATATATATATAGGGGAGATGGGGGCACATGTGAACAGTTCGCATAAATATATCTTTTTCTCATAATTGGATTAATTCTTATAAATAAAAACTAGTCAGTATAGTAAACAGAACTTTCTTTTACACATGGAATTTTTTTTTAATCACCTGTATAGTTTTTCTTACATTTTTTAATAGTTTTATAAATTTAAAAAATTGTTCACATGTGCCCCATCAGTGGGGTAGTTGTGAACACTCGTGGGGCACATGTGAACACAAGGGAAAATATCCTTTGACATGCTTTTTCTCCTGTTATTAATTTGTTATCATAACCATTATTTATATTATCAGTTAAATTCACCATAAATAAAATAAAAATATTTTTTTTCTAGTTTCTGAGTGACATGTTTAAACAAAAGATTTTAAAATGAAACTAAATATATATAAAGCTGTTCTGACACCATACCCAAGAATTATATTAGTTATCAATTTGAAAATTTTACATTTTAAGAATGTTACTGATATCCATCCCAATTCAAATTATCATATTCATAGCTGTTGTTTGAGAGATGGAAGTAAGCCATCACAGCAAGTTTGAGACAAATGAAAAGAAAAAAAATACAAAGTTGTTTGTCATAATATTCTTTGTATTAACAATGCATAAAAAATATTGTTTTAAACCGTTTACTAAAATAGTACATGACACTTATTGCATTTTAGGAAACATTGAATTTATTTATTTAAATTATAATTGAACTCAAATGAGCTTCTTGCTCTTTGTGTACTTCCTGACAAATGTAGAAGTGGAAGTTTCAATACAATATCACTCTTTTGTATGACAGAAATGTCTACTATTTCAAGGAAATTATATGAATTGGATCTGAGATTCTTTCTCGGGAATTTAACATGCATTTAATCATTATAAATTCTTTCTATTCGCACAACAGAGAAAGATTTTGATTTTTGTGAACTGTTCATATCTGCCTCCAAGTAGTCTGTTCACAAGTGCCCCGCATGGCTGCTAGAGTTAAATTGATAAATAATTAACATTTATCAGTTTTAGGGAACAAAACAACTTTATCCAAAATATTCAATAGTAGTCATAGTATATGTTAAAACATTAAAATTCGAATAACTAATTAAATAAATAAACTTTATCACTTACCAAAGTTGAAACCGACATTTTACATTTGACATATACAAACAGTGTTTTGGCTACTGAAGACAAACAAAATCTCATAAAGCTTCAAAAAATTTTACCATATGTCTACAGGTGCTGCCATCTTTGGTAATTTTTTTCAAATAAAAAAACTTATAATAACTATTGAAAAACTGCGATGTTCACATCTGCCCCCTGTTCACATGTGCCCCCATCTCCCCTATATAGGTGTGTGTGTGTGTGTGTTGTTAAAATAAGATATAAAAATTCCTGCTTTTCACAATTTGAAAAGAAGTAAGAATCAGAAATCTCAAAGGCAAAACAGCTGAAATGTTCTTCTGTCTTTAAAATGTTTATTAAATGAATTAATATAAATTAATAAAAATGAAAATAATTAAAAAGAACTTTTTATGTAATGAAAACGGTAATAAGTTATAGTAGCATTATTAAAAAGAAATAGCAAGTTCTTATTAGTTTATTCCTTTTTCATATTATTTTTTTATTGGGTGAGAACCCGTAATACTTCCCAGCTTTATTTTAAAACAGAAATTTCGCTAAAATTATTACGAATTTAAGTTTTGAAAATTTTCAACTTCCATCAGTGGGAGTCATCCCGCTATCTTTGGTTTACAAAACGAATGTGCTACCAACTGAGCTATGCATTCTTTGTAATTACGGTTGAAATTAAGACTCTGTTTTGAAATCTAATAAAGTCACAGAAAGGGTCAAATTCATTTAATGGATGTGATTTTTTCAAAATTTTACGATTTGCCATGTGACAGGAGGTATTCAGCTGATAGTATACAAAATTTTAAGTCTGCAACTTATACAGCTTTCTTGTATGAACTCTGTGACAGACAGGACAAAGATATGAGACAACACAGCGTTTTGTCAGACGAACGAAACCCTAAAAATGAAAAGGGTAATCTGCTAGTCATTGAATAGGGCACTGCTGATGCAAACAAAGAAACTAGTTCATTAAAAAACATAACTTTTAGGTAGAGAGAGAGGTCCCAAGAAAATTTGCCTGACAAACGGGTTGGGGCATGGTCATCTTGATAGGTAACCAAATTGGATATTATATATATGTGTGTAATCACTTATAAAAAAAAATATTTTATAATTATTGCAAATATAGCCGATAAAAGCAGCTCTTAAGAAATGCAATACAGTATAATCAAACAATACACGAATTTGATTTAAATTAAATTTTAGGAGCAAATATATAGAGTTGTAAAAAATAGGGAAAACATTTGGAAAATAACATAGGAACAACATATCAATAGTGAAATAATCTCCCTTTACTCTTCAACAGGTGGAAAGGCGTTTGAAACTCCACCCCTTATTTTAAAATTAATCAAAAGTGGTTTTTCGTCAGGTTTCGTAAGACAAGACATCCTTACCTTAAATAAAAACTAATAACAAACATTTATTATTGTTTTCTTTTAAGGGACTGGTTAAGCTCTATCTCCGCTGTTAAAATACGCCAACTTTATGTACCATTTTCTTTCTAAGTGAACCTGAAAATTAATTATTTATTGAAAGGCATTTTTAAATTAGCATTTTTGGTGATATTTCACTGCATAAAATAAATTCTCAACAAATCATTAAATCCCTGTGTTAAAGTATACAATATAACATAATAAAGTATTAAAAAAATTGAGTTCTTAAGTTTAATAGATATTGAAAAAAGGAACACAAACATGAAAAATCCAAGTTTTGAGAAAAAGTCGATTAAAGATTTAAATGGCCATTAAGGTGTGAAGTATTCTTAGAAAGAATGAATAATTCCAACACTTCTTTTTTTAATCTATAAACATGTGTGACACATCGTTGGAAAGATAAATGTTTAAACTATTTAATGATATAAAAAAGTAAAAATCGATTTTTTCCCAAATTGCGTTTACCTGGTCTCCTTAACTGTAATTAAAGGCTGAAAACTATTATAGAACAATATAAAATTAATTGAATTATAACAAATGGAGCATAGCAAACCAAATAAATATATAATTATATCGTAGTATCGTAAAATATCGTGGTTTCGTAAAATATATAATTATATAAAATAATTATATCGTAGAATATTTGTATTGAATGGAAGATGGAAGCCATATCTTGCCTCTAGCATTAAAGCATTAAAGCACAAATATAAAATTTACTTCTTACTGCTTGTCTTCATATATTCCATTCGTGACTTGACAAGAACATAAAACTCATTAAATTTCTTTTGTATTGACCGTAGAAGAATCCAATTCATTTCCAAATCTGCAATTTTCTTCATCTTTCTGTAATCCGAAATCATCCGTCATATCATATAACACGCTATCATCTTAAAACAATAATCACATCATATAACATTCTCCAGAAACCACACCCATTCCAGGTTACACCTCCACCCCATGCTGTTGCCAATTCTCAAACAGTAACTTCATACAATGCTTTAAAAATTTACATGGATAATTATTGTTATAAAATAAATTTCCCAAAAACTTAAAAACTTGTTTATTAAAGTTGAAATTATTGTTACAAATTTTACTGAATATAATACATATTTTAATTGATAGCTGTAGCAATAAAAATATTTTTATGTAAATTAGAAAACCAATGAGGCAAACTTATTTTGAAAATTTTCAAAACTATTTCTTTTATTATAATGATCTATATTAATGCTATCATTTGGAATAGGAAAAGAAATATCAAGAAAATTTGGGGATATCAGTATTTTAATTTTTCGAAAACTTGATTTGCTAAATATCTCGAAACCGGCAGTAATTTTTTTAAAAAGGGCATTCTTGCTAAAAAAATTATTTTTTAATCGGTTTTTTTAAACTCCTCTTTTTTCAGTAGAATTTTGTGATATTCTCCAGCGACAGATTGAATTTCGCTGTTACCCACCCGATCGATAAATGAATATTAATTTTTTTGGACCAACAGACGAATTTTGCTATTTTTTCACACAATTGACTGACGAATTTCACGATTTTTTCGGATCAACCGACGAATTTTGCAATTTTTTCACACAATTGACTGACGAATTTCACGATTTTTTCCCACTTTCGATTGACGAATTTCACATTATTTTAAAGCGACCGGCTGAAGTATTTCGCTTTTTCCTCGACAATCAACTGGCGAATTCCGCGATTTTTTCCGATCATTAGATGAAGATTTTTGCTGCTCTTTTTCCCGCAACCAATTGATGAATTTTGCAATATGTTATTTCTCCAGATTGTCGAATTTTGCATTTGTTTGGTTTCTTTGCGACCGATTGGTGAAACTCGCGGGTTTTTTCGTAAGATAGATTGGCAAATTGCACGGATCATTCCCATGTCCAGTCTACAAATTTCATGATTTTTTTCTATGTACAACTAGTGAATTTCCGGATTTTCCCCTACAACTTACTGGCAAAACTCGTGATTTTTTCGTGACTCGTAATCGACTGATGAATTTCAAGATTTTTTTTCCATAATCGACTGGTAAATTTATTGATATTTTTTTCACACGACAGATTGAAAAAATTCACGATACTTCCCCGCGACCAAATGATGAAATTTAAGATTTCGTCCTCATGATCAAGTTTTTTCCTTCCGCAACCAGAAAAGAAATGAATCAAAAGAGCACATAAAAAGTGACAGTAAACGCCACATAGTGCATAAAATAATTAAAAAGGGCCGCCGGGCACATAAAATAGTTCAAAAGGGCCCTCAGGTGTTGCGCCCTACCAGATTAGCCTAGCGTGAATACTAATTATTTTTTCTGAAAGTTGTTGAGAAATCAGAATTTCAATCATTAAATGATTACTCTGATTTAGCAAGGTAATTTAAGTTTGCACATTTTTCAATGAATTTGATGTAATGTTTTATTGTCAAATAAAAATGAGCTTTCCTGTGTTTTACAAATACATTATCTATAAATATTTTATTTCCCATGATTCCAAGATGTGACACCTTTGAAAACAGCAGTCTTAAAATTTCCGGTCATTAACTGGTCACAAGATGACTTAATGTGGAGAATTGGCGACTTGATGCTATCTATCTGATCGTCAAAGTAGTGATTTCCATTTTTTCATGTATGGTACATTAGATTTTTTTTCTCATTCTCAATTGATTCAAGTGATACCATCAAAAGTGCATTTTTTTTACCTGTGGTCCTTCCTTTTGGTAAAATGTTTCATATAAATTGCCTCATGTTTTAATGTAATAACTTTGGAATATCACTTTTCTGCTTGTTGGCAAATTTTCCTTTTTTTTAAAAATTTATCAGCGATTTCTGTCGAATTGTGGGGGAGGGGGATATTGTTGACGTGTGTCGCAAAAGAAACCGAGAATTTAATCAAACGATCCATAAATAAAATAACAAATTTCATTCAAGCAAAAATGCGGGAAATAAATTTAGGATTTCCTTAATTGTTCTTGAAAAAAGATATTAAATTTCTTAGTCGGTCGAAAAAAATAGAAAATTTCATGAAACAATAGTAGAAAGAAATCGTGAATTTTGCCAATCGCTTGCAGTATAAAATTGTAAATTTCGTCAATGTCTCAAGACAAAAATCGGATTTAGTCAATTGGTTGTAAAAAAATCGAAAGATTGTCGAAAAAATTGCGAATTTTGTTAAGAGGTAACATAGCAAATTTCGTTAGTCAAGTGCAGAAATTAATCATCGGAAATTTCATCAAACGATCGTGGAGTAAAATTGTCTATTTTGTCTATCACTCAAGAAAAAAATAGCTAATTTCGTTACCAGATCATCTAAAAATTCAAATTTTGTCAATCGATCGCGGAATAAAATAGCGAATTTTGTCAAGAGGTCACTGTAAAAATCTCATATTTCTCCAAACAATAGAAACAAATTCTCAAATTTCATCAAATGCTCAAGGGAAAAAAATCGTGAATTTCGTGAAACAATTGCAGAAAATAATCTTGGATTTTCATGGAATGATCACGGAAGAAAATATCAAATTTTGTCTAAATAATAGGATCAAAATAACCTTGCAGAAATTTGGCATTTAACTGTATGTATACAATTAGTTTGAAAGAGTACTTTTTTGAACTTCTCCATGTTACCTAAGCTTGCTTTGGTACGTTTGCATTAGTCAGGCGCAAGTGTTAAATCGCCAAATATTGTTCCAACTGCCGTCATTTGTATTCCATTAATTTAAAAATACGCATATTTAACTCATTCATTCAAAATACAAAAATATGAAATTATGCATATCATATTATTTCAATTTCAAGGCATTGTTTCTAATTTATATGTACGACAAACAAAAGCTAATATAGCACTAAGAAATTATATCAGTTGATCTAATTATGTAAACATAGTAGACTTACTATAATGCAGCAGACTCGCAGATCTGCATTGCTTGGACCAGAGGTTTATACCAATTTCAGAATTTTGCGGATTTCTAGTCACTGCTTTGTTTTACATTTTGTATGCATTCACAATGCACAGAAATTTATAATGTTTACAAAATAAAATAATAAATTTAAGAAATTATTTGAATATTAAAAGTAAGGTTAAACAAATAATTAGTAATTCAATACTAAACATATGCATAATGAGAAATTTTTCTGTAATTATTCAGTGAAACTAATTTCATAAAAAGTAGCTAATTTACATCATAATTAGAAAATAAATTTTACTTCAGTTTGGTCCGATTTAATAATCAAATATTTGGATTAAACATTATATTCGTTGCTGATATTGATGCAACTTGAATTATTTTCGAAATTTATTCTTTCTTCATGAGAAAGATATGCTAAATTCAGAATGTATAGCAAAAATTTCATTTGTAGTTAGCCAGCTGTAATAGCCAAAAAGCATTCATTGATATTTTTTAATTGCTGCTGATATTTGCGCCAGCCTTTTTTTATGTCTTCAATGATATATGGATTTAAGGTGTTCTCGGATTTGAAAGAGTCTATTGGAATTAAATTATCCCCAAACCTTTGATGTGCGTGGTAGGGGTTGCACATTTTGCATTTGTTGTGTTTAAAATCTTATTTTAGCTAAATTACTTTTGATTATGGAATGGCATTGATAAAAAGAAATGTTGCAAATGACAAATATGTGATTTCTTCATGTGATTATTCTAGAAAATGAATACTGACCCTAGAGGAGTTAAGAGGGGCAGTTGTTTGTCAGAAAATTGTGACTGTACTTTATATGAGTATGAAGAAAATAGTGGACCTAAATGCAGTTACTGTTTTTGTCCACCTACAAAACATCAGAAGATGGGTAATTTTAATACCTTTAAATTACATACTGTAGATTTTTTTTGTTTGATATGATACAAATATTAAAACATATTTCCTTTTCTTATTTTAGAAGAGTCAGTGGATATAACTTCTGACTGTACTAATGCTGAAGCATTTGCTGCTTGTTCAGATAATGTAAATATTTTAATAATTTTAAACATGGTTTATTTTCATGAAATTTAAAATTAATATTATTTGGTTGTTTTCTTTCTTTTTCATATTGTAGGTATCCTGAAACAGCACTGCACCATCCCCCCCCCCCCCCCCCAAAAAAAAATGGACTACTTTTCAAACTTTTTATGAGTAATTTTTAAAAACTTTTTGCTTAACATTAGAGTCAAAATTTGCATATCTACTGGAACAGGAAGGAGATAGTTTCATTGCTTAGTAAATGGCTGTACTATTTTAATATTTTGTCCAATTAGTCAATATCTGCTTGAGGTTTAATATAGCAAACAATTTTCTTTAGCATTTTATCTAAAATATCTAACAAGTATTTTACCTTTCTTCATTTGGTTGGAGAAATAATCTTATTATGTTGAGAAATTTAAAGTTCCAAATTAATGTTATTCTAAACTCACTGGATAAAAAATTAGTCTTCCTAGTGTGCAAGTACAGATGAATCGTTACACCTAGATGTACGGTTCTGCGGTCAAGTCATGTGCCCAACTGAAATCAGTATCTCCACAATTTGGTGAAATTACACAATCAAATCCTAAGCGAGTTGCTTAAACCTGATGCGATGTATCTGCAAAACCTTGTGGACTCGCTTCTGAACTAAATTCAAGCGATTATCAAGTCCAAAGTCAGATTTACACAATATTAAGTGATGTTTTCAATTTTTCTAGGGGCGACTAATTTTTTGTCCAGTGAGCTTAGTTATTGCTGCAGTAACATTTGCATACGGGAGAATTATTAAAAATAGACAAAAGCCTTCAAAGAGTCTGTTATTTGAACATGTTTTTTTTAGCATGAAAGTTTGTATTGTAAGAACTATATTTCGTATTGTAACTGTTTTATAAATTTTATATAGGGTGATTCACAACAGCAAGAACCTTATATCCTACAAGATTTAATTCCTGTGTCATCGAACACTACCACTTCGCAGTTATGCTCACCTCAGGTAAATATTTCACGCTAGCATCTTGCATATGTAATTGATTGTACTCATATACTTAATGTATAATTAAAAATGCATGTTTTGTAGTAGCCACATGCTTATTGTTTATTGCTAAAGATGTTGTAATTTATAGAAACTGTTTATGATTATTTCAATGTTTAAATGTGTAGTATGGGTTAAATAGCTATCAAACTTTTTCCGGGGGGGGGGGGGGGGGGGGAGAGAAGATGAGGCATTTTATTTAGCCCTTAACATACATTTAGTCACAAGATTTAAAAGTTACTAGATGGAGCTAGGCAAAATTTGATGACTTAATATATGAGGGCAGTTCGGATACCAACCTCCGTTGTGTCGTGGGGCTAATAATAGTGGGCGAGTACAAGCATTGTTACATCAAGCAATCTATGATTCAGTAAGCTTCTAGCTGTTCTAGTGAGGGTCATATTGCCGCTTGTTTCCTGGTTATAACTCACAAAATGTGTGCTGCCATTGAAAATCCTACTAAATGTGAGGTACGAGAGTGATAAGATTTCTCTAGACTAAGAAAAAACTGCCATTGGCAGGCATTCATCGTGAATTGTATACCGTATATGGCCCGAACATTACGAATAAAGGTGTGGTGCATCAGTGGGTTATATTTTTCAAAGGAAGAAGAACAAACATTCATGATGAAATAAGGAGTCGGAGGCTCTCTGTAGTGAGTGAACTCTTCAAACAAATTTACAGCAAAATTCGTCAGATATGTCTATTCATAATCTCAGAATTTTCACAACAATTTCCAAACATTTCTCAGTCTGTTTTGTATGAGATAGTTACCGGAAAAGTAGGTACCAAGATCTGTGGATGATAGGTAATTCTCATGGATATCTACAAAACCAATCGAATGGGTGCTGCCGTAGACTTTCTTGCCTGGTATAGCACAGAAGGAGAGAAGTTTTTGAACTGAGTATTGACAGGCGATGAGACTTGGGTATTGCATGTGAATGCTGAGACAAGACAGTAGTCAATGGCATGGTATCATACCTGTTCTCCTAACTATCTGAGAAATTTGTCAGTGGGGAAGGTTATGGTCACCGTGTTTTGGGATGCTAATGGAATCTTGCTTCTCAGATTCATGGAACGTGGTAAGACAATTCTGGAGTTTACTGTAACTCTTTAAGGAAACTGGAAAGAGTTATTCAGAACAAATGTTGCCTCCTGCTGACATTTGATTTTATGTTCCTGCATTTTAACGGTCACCCTCAGAGTGCTTTGTGAATACAAGATCTTTTTTACCAGTTTGAATGGGACGTGTTTCATCCCTCTTGAGCCTGCACTTGACTTCTGATTATCACATCCTCACTGCAATGAAGAAGTGGTTTTGGACACAGCACTTCATTGGCAATGAGGAACTTCAAACTGCTATAACAAGTTGGTTGAATTCACAAATGCTAGCTTTTTATTTACATCAAAATGGTGGTTAGTCTCCAAATTGCTCTCGTTTACAGTGGTGGCGAAAATTGTGGACAGTTTTAGGTAGCTTTCATTACAAAGAGTAAAAAGCTATTTATTGCAGCCGTCTGAAGGAAAACACTTCGGGAAAGTTTGCTATATTTCGCCGATCATGAACCCCAGATACCAAAACCACCCTACGTTGAAATGCTGACTTATATATATATATATCCATGTATAAATATATCTATACATTTAAATCTGAATATTGTCATGATGTAACTCTCGAATAATTTTTTAACCGATCTGGGTGAAATTTTTCATATGCATAGTATATAATAATGTCATAACTGAGTTCATTGGCCAGCTTCAACAGTCATCTTGTTTCAAAATGGCGGCCATTTGAATTTTGTGGGCACTTTTGGAAACTTTTAGGTTTCCTAACTTTCTTTTTAAAATGACCTATGTTGTTAACTTACACTGTGATTCTTTGAAATATCTTTTAATGTTTCTAACATTCTGTTTAAAATGATACATAAGAGTTTGCATTTTGTGAAGCGCAACATTTTCTATAAGTATACAATCTTAGAAAAAAAAAAAATCAAATTCAAATGGCCACCAATTTGAATCAAGATGGCGGATGAAGCTGGCCAACAAACACGGTTGAGATATTATTATGTACTATGCATATTAAAAATTCCATCCAAATAGGTTCAAAAATTCGATAGTTACAGCATGACAAAATTCAGTTGTAAATATATATATATATATATATCGATATATATATAAATAGTGTATATATATAAGTCACATTTCAACAGAGGGTGGTTTGGGGATTTGGGTGTCATGACGGGCTAAAATATAGCAAAATTTCCCGAAGTATTTTCCTTTGGATGGCTGCAATAGGTAGCTTTTTACTTTTTGTAATCAAAGCTGCCTAAAAGTGTCCACAATTTCGGCCACCACTGTGTATAGCTGAGCTCATTTCATAGAATATTGATTGAAAACGATTGTTTAATTTAATACATATTATTTCAGCTAGACACTGCATGTTAAATAAATTGCAAAATTTGTGTGTGTGAGAAATTCTTTTTTAAAGTTGCAGGGTTTGCTTCCAAAAAAGCTACCAAAGCAGGTGGAATTTGCATTAGCAAATAAATCACTGACGCCTGTTCTAAGGAATAGAATTGTCCGAGTTATAGCGGACAAATGCTTCGAAGAAAACTTATCGTCACAGATTGTTGATAATGTTGCAGAGTTGGCCGTTGAAAAATGGAGCCCTCTAAAAGACCGCTATGGAGAGTCACCATCGGTAATTATTTTTGCTATTAATTTTTAATAAGATTGTATAGTACAAAATATTTTATTTCCTTGCAAAAGGGCATCATATGAAATGTTATGTTAATATCAATATGATTTTTTTAAAACTTTTTCTAATTTTATAAATAAAAATTATAGTAATAACTTAACTGACTTGGCATATTTAACCCTAGACTGCTGCATTCTGGGCCGCTGGATAATGCATGTAGTGAAAAAAAAATTGTCTCCCATTTAACATGAAGTGGAATGATTGGCTCAGTACCTTTATGTAATCTTGAGAATTCCAGTTAAGACATTTCTGAAAATTTACACATGTAGAATTTCCTGAACCGTAGGCTGCAAGATAAAACTATGATTTACATTAGTATTAAGTCATGCTTTTTTTTTCTTTTTGCTTTAGTTAGAGTCCCTTTAGAAGAAGAATTTTGTGATTTTTTTTCCCGTAACCAATCAATAAATTTTAGGATACTTTCATGAAACTGCTTAACCTTTTTTCCACGTGACTTGTGGATAATTTTGTAATTATTTTTCACACAGCTGATTGACATTTTTTATGTAACAATTTTCAAATTCCACATTGTTTTTTGCGAGCAATTGGCAGTCTCACTTTGTGACAAATTGACAAAATTCACAAGTTTTTCCATGCTCAACTGAAACTTCCAATTTTTTCCCTGCAACGGATATAATTTTTTACATTTTTCTCTAGCACATTTTGCAAGATTTTTCTACCACGCAACCAATTGACCAATTTTACATTATCCCTTTCCTTTGTCCGATTGATAAATTTAGTTATTTTCCTTTTTTCCGGCTGATTGACGAAGTTTAATTTATTTATTTTGTTTCTCTTTATCTAATTAATAACTTTTATGAGAAAGTTACTGAAATAGTGCATCAGACAGAGCTGTAGGACCATAAAGTAGTTGAAAAAAGCTGCTATGCGCCCTGCCAAAATGTTCTAATGACAAAACTATACCATTAGATGTTAGCAATTAAGCACCTGAAGAATTTTAAAAAAGAAAACAATTTGTGTAACTTCTCTGTTTTGCTAGTGCATCATGCACTAATTTTGTGTCATGTACAAGATTGCTACACCACCTGGAAAACCTGGTGAAGTCAAGGAATTTGGAAATTTGCCTTATAAGTTAAGGAGTTTCAATATTTTATGCAAACTCTGGAAAAATTAGGGAATT
Source organism: Maratus speciosus (assembly GCA_963932465.1). NCBI lineage: Eukaryota > Metazoa > Arthropoda > Arachnida > Araneae > Salticidae > Maratus > Maratus speciosus. The sequence goes on along the minus strand of OZ010799.1, from coordinate 421,872,035 downwards.
AAAATGAATAAATAATTTTTAAAAATGTCAAATAAGTCCTATGACAGATGAGAAAAATGTTTTTGCAAATTCCATTTTTAAGAAGTTTTATTTAAATCACACTTCTCCTATAATTTTTTATTCCTACACTTACAAATCCCATCCCCACACACATTTTAAAATTTAACTTATGACTATACTCTAAAATTTGTCTGATAAAAACAACTATATATATATGTGACAATATAATAAATAAATTATTTCAAATTTCCTTAATGCCTATGTAGAAATGTCCACTTCTCCACCACCTTTGCCTAAAATTGGTCTTAAGTAAGATTGTGATATTGCTGAAGCAAATTATGACTCAATACGTTCCCCCCACCCCTCAAGTTTGAAGCAAAATTCATTTTGAAAAACTTTGAAATTTAGGAAAGCAATTTCTGTTATAATTCTAATTTTTTTTGTGTGGGTGTGTGAAGGGGGGTGGGGTGGAGGGTAGACTATGCATGACTTGAGCTGTATAATATTCATTTTGCTCTCGACATATCCTGTTTACACTACACTGCCAAACTGAAAATTTCTTAAAAGACACCTGAAAATGTCAAGGAATTCCATTCTGCATATGAATAGCAACCCTGAATATGATTTTAAGAGAGATTGTTCTGATTGCTATTAGACTAAAATATGTAAATGAACTTTGTTTGCAAGTAAGTTAGTATCCCCTACTTAAGTATTTTAATGTCTGGGGGTTCTTTTCAAAAGAATGTTCATCAACAGAAATGTTCACCTCTATTTCACATTAACCTTTCTTCAGTAGTGACTTTTTCTGCTAATATACCATCTGTACTACTACTTTTTTGTGTGCATCTGAATGTAAAATGTAAGCAATTCTTTTTACTTTAGAAAAGATATATCTTAAGGCAATTTTATTTCAGTCAGGTTTAGCAAAACAAGTGAAAAGAAGAATGTCAAAACTAAGATTGCGTTCCAAAAAAGAAGAAACACAATCACAGGCAAATTTGAATTTGGATAGAAAAAATGCCTTCTATGAAGAACAGATGGCTTCAGAGATGAGGAAGAGCTCACCGTCTGTTTTGAAACTGAAACAGTTTTTGGACGCCACAAGAACAATGCGCAAAGAAAAAGTAAATTCAACACCTGCACAAACAATCATGGTCTTGTATCCGGCATTGAAGAAACCAGATTTGGTATAGTATTAATATTTTTAATCAGAGGTGGGGAGCTAAATAACTTTACTTGCCACTGGTAAGTGAATTTTTAACACTAGAACGCCCGCTACCATTTCCCCCCTAGAACGCCCGCGGGAGTCGCTTCGACTCCTGTCTGTTTCAAAAGAGAAAAAATAAACGAAACGCATAGAAATGAATAGAAGACTGTGAATATAATATTTATATTTGAATTTAAGATTCATATATATATTTTACAATTGAAAGAACAATATTTATATACGCATTTTTAAGAAATTGGAAAAATATTTTCAAAGGAAATACTCACAGAATCGTTTTGAATTTTCAATCTGAAATACAGTTTTTGCAAGTGTAGTCAGTTTTGGCCAAGCATTTTCCACAAACCATTTTCTTGCATGTTATGCAATCATTGAAAGTCATGTTGCCTTTACATAGTTTTACTTCGCATTTTCTCCTCTTTAGGGATTTTGTTTTAGATGATGTATCAGCGAGTCTTTTTCTTGTTGGTTTATTTTTAGCAGATATATAATTTTGACGCAATTCATCTGCTAATAACTGAATAAATGCTTGTCTGCTTATTTTTGTTTCTCCGGTAACTTCTTTATAAATGATCCAGGCATTTGTTGCTGCTAAATCTAAGAGATTGTAAAAAGTATGCACAGGCCATCTTCTAGAGGGCGCCTTCACTGAATATTTCCTAGCCATTTGATCAATAACGTCAACACCACACTTAGTTTCATTATAAAATCTAATAGTTTCTGGGGGTTTCTTTTCGTTGTTTTCAATATCAATGAATGGGTGGAGAGTGCTAAGAATAATAACATTTTTCTTTCTCTTTCCTTGATACACGGTTAGAGTAGTACCGGTTTCTTCTTGTTTTAGAAATTTTGTTTCGTATAATTTATCTTTCGAATCTTTCAAAGTTTTTGGAATTTCTCTCCTAGTTTTTCTCATAGTGCCTACTAAACTAGTACCTTTCTTTTTCAGTTGTTCAGCCAAATGCAGTGACGTGAAATAATTATCAATCGTGACGTTAATGCCTTTGTTTAGAAATGGCTGCATCAATCGCATAACTACATATTCTGATAAAGTTTGATCTGAAGGCCGTTCTTCACATTTGCCTAAATAAGGGAACGCATTCAGTAAGTACTTTGTTCGAAGTTCTACTGCAAGCCAAAACTTTTGTCCGTATTTATCCGGTTTTGAAGGTATGAATTGCGTGAAAGGACAACGCGTTTTGCTTGGAAATAACTGTTCATCTATTGTTATATTTTCACCAGGCTTGAAAGAGGCAATACAGTTTTCAGTGAATCTATTCCATATATCAGATATCATTCCAAATTTATCTGTTTTTAAGCGTATAGATCTGGTAGATTTCAAATCGAATCTCAAAAAGCGTAAAATTTCACAAAACCTATTTCTTCCCATAGTTTCAGTGCAAAAATTCAAACCCCATGAGTTTGACCACAAAGAATGAATATCAATTCCATTTGCACCACATGCACCTCGGGCATACAAAATTCCAATAAAGGCATACAGCTCGTCTAACGTAACTGCCCAGTTATCGGTTTCAAAAACACGTCTTGCCTCTGTTTCTGTGCATCTTTGTATTTGTTCCAGCATTTTTTTATCTACAAATAACAGCCATGCACTCAAAACGCTTTCAGATTTCACGAATTTCTTAGCATAAATAGTTGGTCCAGTAGTCTGACACATGATATTTTGCTTCGGATATCTTCCAGAAACTTTCTTATTTGCACAAATTTTCCATTGTGTGCCACCTGGAGCGACATGAATTCCATCTCTTTCAGATGCAATAATTAGCGCATCTTCATTTGTATCAGAATCTGATGAAGAATTATTTCCAATACCAATTTCTTGAATTTCATTTTCATTTTCTGATAACTCACCACCTTCAGATTCATTATCTGAAAGCTCTCGTAATAGAGCAGTTAGAATGATACAAAGAATTTCGCAAGCAGTACGCAATCATTTCAGCAGGTGCATGGAACTAACCATTTTTCTCAACAAAAGGGGTGTAGAGAAAAGAAGAGCAAAAACATTTACTTTCCTGATAACACATAAAAATATTATGAATCCCAAGGTCATGTTACGCAAAAATAATGAAAGCATTTTACAAATCTTACTTTGGAGTCGATTCGACTCCTTTGGGCGTTCTAGGGGTAATGCCTCATTATCAATTTATTAAATGTGCAAATAATTTATAAATTTCAGAATAAATAGAGATTATAAAAATAATAAAAGTCAAGGAAGCGGGGGAAAAAAAAATCAAAATTTCTCAGAGATATGGGTGTTTTAGGAGCATTTGGAGTCGAAACGACTCTATCGAGCGTTCTAGTGTTAAAACAGTCTTTGAACAATAAAAACTAAATAAACCGGGAGCCGGCAGCACAGACAATCTCCTCATCGAGTTCACAGATGAAATTCTAGGATTAGTTGTATCTTGATTCGCATATTAAAATGCAATCGGTCTCACAAGTCATATTTTGGTGGAAAACACCTGAAAACCCGATTTTAGTGGCTTACTCGTAGGTTTACCATTGTGTTTTCCTGTACCAAAAGGTATGAAAACATGGAGGACTGGGAGCAGGAAAACACAATGGTAAACCTACGAGTCAGCCGCTAAAATCGGGTTTTCAGGTGTTTTCCACCAAGATATGACTTGGCAGACCGATTGCGTTGTAATATGCGAATCAAGATTTAACTAATCCTAGAATTTCATCCGTGAACCAGATGAGGTGATTCTCTGTGCTCTCCCGGTCTGAAAGAGATATGCTAATTTTTTTTTTAACTAGTTAGCTATATTTTGGAACTTTTCAAATTACTGCGATGTAAGCATGATACTGAGTTCTGTCCTATAATAAACTTTTTTATCTTGTATATATTTTACAGGGTAAAGCTATGAAAATGGATTATAATAATAATTACTATTTTTTGCCATCGCGTAAATTTTGTCATAATCTTTTACTCTATGTTGCATTTCTCTGGCTGGTAAGGTTTTTTAAAAGTTCCCCACACTGCTTAAAAGAAAATTTCTTTTGTATGATGATTGTCATGTTTCTCTTTTTTTGTAGCTGCTGTGGGAATTCACAAAGCTAATAAATGTTCCCGAGGAATGTTTAATACAACGTTGGAAAGACTTTATAGATGCCATGAAGGATTATTTAAGGAAAACAGAACATTTTATCCCTCTTGAAGAATCATATGGTATGAGACATTTATTTATTCCATTTGACTATTTTCGATGTTGATTTCTTTGTGATGAGTTAATTTATTAATAGAAGTGATGCTACTAGATTTTGTATATTGATAGGAGCCTCATGGCTCTAGAATCCTTTTTAGGATGGGACGGGAAAGTGAGTTTTAATTTTTTAGTGAGACAGTTTAAATTTACTAATGTTTTAAAATTTTCACATACGAGTAATTACACTAACTTTCTTTAATGAAAATTTAAAAAAATAACAGAAGGGAGGGACATAGAAAAAAAAATCTATAATGTTAAACAAATTCATGTGGATAATATTGCAAAATATAAACTCCCCACCCCTTGCAAAAAACTACTTATGTTTACTAACACAAGATGTATAAAGCTCAATTCAAGCCCTTCATGAGTAAAGGCAACACTGGAAATTGATGACCCATCAGTGTTGGAATTTTACTTTTTATATTTTTAAAAGTTGTGCTATGCACTGGGAGAAAATTGGAAACTTTTTTTAAATTTCGATGTCGCACCTAAGATACAGTGATTTCACGTCATTGTACCATGCTAAATATGCTTAAAATATACTCCGAAAACTTGAATCACAAAAAAAAATGTTAAGTATCCTAAAATACAAATTGTTCAATTGATTTCTTTTTTTCTGTAAACTTATTGTTTTGTTTCTTGAAACTGGAGTTTAACTGTTCTCATTATTCCAGGGCTCGATGTAGGAAATTTTTTTTCTTGAGGTCCATGTGAAATTTATATTTTTGTGAAAAGTAACATTTTGTTAACGAAATGTGAAATCCAGTTACTGAAATTTGAATCAAGCATTTATTAATAACTTATTTAAGTCTTTGTGAAAGGGCCTGTTTCTTGTTAAGAGGAGTTTTATGAAGAGGCCTGTTTTATTAGATGTATTTTTGTGCAGGGACCCCAAATTTTGCCTGGATCGATCTGTGTTTTATATTTTGAGTCTGATTTCTTTCTAAGAAATCTATTTAAACCCTCCTAAAGAAAAGCTATGATCCATGACCTGATTCAAACAATTTTTTAAAGTCATTTGGTGATTTTGTTAATTTATTGTTGGACTATATTGAATGTTATATAATATTAATTTTTTCTTTTCTTTTTTCTGCAGAAAGTTTAACACTTGAGATCCTTCAGAAATTGCCCAACATTGTACCATCTGGTAAAAGGACGAACGATATGCGAAAGTTTATATTGCAGATTTTTGAGGTATAACACTTTTTAAAAATGCCATACATATAAACTACATTGATGATTGATATGTTTTCACTAATTATTTTTTTAATGAGGTTTGTTGCAAATACACTTGACGCTACTGAAGACAATGGGTCCTCAAAACTAGGTTCATTTAAAATATTTTCAAAACATATAAAATCTTACAAATTTGAGTTTTGTTTACAGTTATTATAACCGACCCCACGCAATGCAGGGAGGGCCAGTTAGTAGTTAATAAATTTAGTATGTAAATTAAGTAAATATTTTATTACAAAAATTTAACTTAATACTTCCTTAATTTATTAAATTTATAATATTAATATAAATTATAAAAGTTTCAGTTTAAGTTACTGGAATTTAAAATGATTAATATAATTAATAATAAAATAAAAATCTATTAAACTTTTGTACTGGAAATGATAGAGGATTTGGTAAAAATTAAAAAAAATTAAAATACAACAAAGTTGAAACATGTTTTACTTATTACTTTTATTTACTATATAATTATATTTATTTATTATATATTATTTATTTATATTTTCATCATCTTAAAAATAAGAAAAAGTAAATATTTGTGCATCAATAAATATATCCAAATTCTGATTAATTAAAAGGAGGAGGAGGGCGTAGTGGGGTGATTTAAGAAAATATTTGCATATAACATAGCTTATAAATCTCTAATTGAATTATTGAAGGAATTTATTATTAGTGTAATTGGAAACAAAAAAATCTAAATACAAATTTTGTGTATAATTCAATTTATAATTTAAAATTTCTAATGAAATGCATGAAATCCACCTGGAAGTAAAAAAAAAAAAATTGTGTTTAAGTAGTTTATAATATATATAAAATACCAAATAATAAAAAAATTAAAACTTAAAACACCAGTTATCTTTAAAAAGAAAAAAAGCAGTATTGAACATAGTAAAAATATTTTTTACCAATCAAGTGAAGTTATGAATATACACAAAAGTGTATGATAAAATGAAATTTAATATTGAGCTCATAAATTGAAGTTTAAAAATTATTACGAAAAATTGCAACTCTCTGTATATAATTGGACACAGAAATGGTATGAAAATAGCAGATGTGAGGAGGGGTAAAAGCAGCTTTTATTTATTTATTTTTTTCATAAAATTTATTAGTTTACTATAAGTAAGCAAATGATAAATCCACAACTTTTCAAAACATGAAATGTTTTTCTAAGGACAATTTTAAAATAGTCTGTATAATATGCCGTATGCAAGCTTACCAGCAAACTGACAATAACTTAAGGATATGTAAAAAATATATTTTCTTTAAATTAACGCGAAATATTGCAACATGCCTCAAACAAAATCTTACATTTTTAATCTTATTTTCAATACGAAAGATCAATGTTTATGATTATTTTTAACATCATCGTTGTGAAATTAATGCTCTTTAGACTGTAGAGGATATTGTCATAAGCCTGTGCAGTTAAAATCGGATGAGAATGCAGGGATTTTAAGAACTTAAAGGGTAAATCGAAGTGTAGGGTCCCAGTGTACAATCCAATTAAAATACCCGGGCACACGGAACGAGGTGTTCCAGAAAAGCTAGTGTGGCAAAAACCATCTGTTCCAAGCAGGTTCAAGATATGCGCATTTCACCTGGATCTGACTTCTCCCCACCCTGCTTGCCAACTTTTTGCCCGCCCCTCGATGACCTTTTCAATTGACCCTGATCGACTTACTGGATTTCTGAAATCTCGGGCCAAGATGACTATCTGTGCATTCATTGGTGTTATGCAGTTTCCAATTAAATGTACATAATAACTAGCAATTAGTACAATAAGAAATTTCAAATAATATCATTATTTTTATTACAGGATAATACTGCTTTGGAGAACACTGTTCCAGACAAAACGGACCCTCCTCGCCTCATAGCAATAGAGAATATAAAAGGCGATATAATGCTGTTCTCCTATATTGATGGAGTGGCAGTATTCTCTGAAAAGTGCCCAGTAAAAGCAGTTTTGTTGCTGCTAGCAACTTACTGGGTTTACAACATTGAATTTGTTGCTGAATCAAGGCCTGGATTTTTGCTCATAAGTACTGCTGTCTTAAGAGAAATGATGCCAACAGCACTACTATCAAAATGTAGTGCTGTTAATGGCTTACTGAATCAACTTAAATTATAATGTGTTTGTAAATAAATGTTCGTTTGTAGTATAAATGTTTAATTTTTTCTGTCTTTATAGTTAACCAGATTGTTTAAAAAATGAGTAATTTATTATGTTATGCATAAATTTTGAATTTCAAACAACATAAAGGATATTGCATTTTGAAAGTATGTGAGTAGATTCGGTGAGATCTATTTATTTTACTAAGTTTAAGAAAATTAACACATATATTTGCCAAATATATACAATATATTTTACTGATTTCATACTTTTGTTTTTGATTTTAAGTGACCTACCATTGATGCAAGTAGATTTTGAAAAGAAATTATTTTTAATAGCTTTTTTTCAGCAATTGATAATTTTGCCATTGTTTAAAATATAAACCCAGTTTCGTTGACAGTATCTTTAATATAATATCTCATTTTGTAGTATGGAAAGTCTGGAAATATTTATTTAAATGTTTAAATATAATTAAAATTATACTTCAGCTCTAATCTCAATTTAAGTAATTGCTATAACTAAAATCTTCTTTTATCTGCAGACAATTTTTAATATATTTTCATTTAATTAACAATATGAAATGTATTTACTTATATATTTTCCATGTTTTTTGTTGCTTAATTTTCTGTTATCTTTATTTTATCTGGGTTCAAAGTATTGTAAATTATCAAGCTTACTTATTATAGTTAATTAAATTGTATATTTTCTAAAAATTTATCGGGTTCTGATTCTTTTTAATAAAGTTTTTAGTTTCGGCAAGTGAAAAAAAAATTACCTTCACCATAAAAGATTAAAAATTAAAGTTTATGCTGTTCTACATAAATTTTCAAAATTTGTAATATATTTTGGGAATTTCTTTAGAACAAAGAAAAAAACCCAAATTGGATTGTAAGATTGCGGGGTACAGCAATCTTCCAAATTGGAAAATGTCTCTTTGTAACCCAAAATGGGTATAAAGTATCTATTTTTAGTCTATTGAGGAACCCAAATTGGAGTTCAGAGTTTCTACTAAAGGTTGAAATTTTAAACTATTTTTGGATAATCTGAATTCTAACTTGGGTTTATTACAGAACACAAATTGGAGTAAAGTGTATATCCAAAATGAGTAAACATTGTACTCATTTTGGAAAAACTCTGTATTACAATTTGGGTTATGTTATAAGCCCAAAATAGACGTTTATTATACCCATTTTGAGTTATGAAAAAGCATTTTTTGCTCTGTTTAAAAAATAAATAAATAAATAAATAAAAAATACAGTGCAGAGTAAACTACATGCTTAGGTAATTTTGTTAAAATGGGGCCTGTATTGAAGAATGAAATTGACATTTAATTTTAACTGCTTCTTATTAATACTTCTTATCCATTATTTAAAAAATATATTACATTCGTTAAGTGAATTCTTATTTCAAATAAATGTTAAGGTATAAATAAACTATCGACTCATTCAATATAAATTTGTGCCAGTCACAGGCAACTTTATTTTCTTGCAATCATGACAAACTTTTGTTGCTTGCCAGTAAAATATAAATAGAATCATCTATTTAGTTACTCTTATCCCTCTCCCAAATGAATTTATATTTTTCAAATGCTCAACATTTTTATACTATACAGACTGAGTAGACAAGGACTTATAATTTAAATTGAATTCTAAATTACTACAAATACTCAACTACACCTGGGAATTAAACTCAACATCAGTGTAATCGAAAGTCAGAGGTTTAACAATCCAGCTACAGGGTAGACCTCCAGTAAATTTCAATAATATATCTTAATTTGCTGAGACATTTTACTATGCTCACCAATTCTCAATTAACTGCATATATTTAAAATTTCTTAGAAGGTAATTCAAAACATTATCAAAATTAAGTAGTCCAACATGTGCGTAAACAATTCAAAGCAAACTTTATTATATGTAATTTATTATGTCTAATATGATTGATAATTTATTATAGTAGTGGGTATATAAAGCTCTTAATTTTTAATTTACTTCTAATAAATTTTGCACAATTAAAAAATAAATTTAGTGTAGATATAACTATAATATAAATAGATATAACTATAATATAAATATCTGCGAATCAAGCAATTCTTATTTCTTGTATAACTGGCTACCCCTGGTGAGCTGTTTGGTTCTCCCTAAAATATATGCTGAACATCGTTCTTCAATGTTTTTTTCGTAACTTTACTCGCTCAGGCTTTTGCCAAATCAGAAGATTCAGGTAGACAACTGAAGAACTCTGTACTTTTATGTTAGCCGGGTGTAGGTGATAAAACATTAACTATTCAAAATCCCATCTCATTTTTTCAGCTTAAATTAGGTTAAGCTGGTAGTCATTTGGTGCCATATTTTCAATTACTATAATGATTTTATTGTATAGTATGAATCTTTAAAGAAATATTACAAGTACTTATATATGTTTACTGTACATTAAATATACAGTATAGAACCAGTTATCTAGAAAACCTATTATCCAGAATGATATTTCTAATTCATTGATTTAAGAATCTTTTCAGAAAAAAGGTCCATACAGTGCCAGTTTGACATGTGCATTGTTTGGTACAATGCAATATTTATAGTATAACTTGATGCCAACATCTAGTACTTGAAATAGAGATATATTTAGTTAGATATTTGACATTTTGATTTTTATGCAAAGGAAACATAACAATTTTTGTTTCCCAGATATTCCCATGAATTGTCTTCTTTCAAACTCCAATTAACTTTTGATCTTGTTTGAACTGAATCTTAATTTGTGTAATCTAAGTCAATTTAAATCAGAATTAGTGCCATACAGCCACTGTATATCTTACCAATCTGATCAAATAGATGTTGCTTTAGTGTCCAACCAATCCAGAAAAACCAGTTATGCAGAATACATCTTACCCCAACCATTCCGGATAAGTGGTTCTATACTATATTCCTATTATGTAAGTATCACATTTTCAAGGAGAAAAATATTTTTTGGAACCTGTCAAAACTATGCAAAATGACACTCTTCAGAAGTTTCAATATCTGTCTACTTACATGAAGCCACTGCAAAAGCGAGATGATGTACATATGAATAAAAAAATGTATCGACATATTGAAAGTACACTTTAAAAAGTATTGTCTTTCTTCATTCTGTATCTTTGAAAATGATTCAGAAAAAAAATATTAAGAGTGCAAGCATCAAATTGTCCCGCTTAAAAAAATGGGGTAATTTGATGCCATTGTGATTTATAAATTGTTTATTTTTACTGTAATATTATTATGTTTGCTGATTGTCTCTAACATTTTTGTGATGACAAATTTGTGTGTGAACGTTCTGCAATTAACATTGACATATTGGAAAAGATAAAATCACTGGTACATGTGTCTTCACAGTTTCATGGTTTGGATGCAAATAACTTTAAAACTATTGCGACTAGAATGAAGATGTATGAACTTAAGCTACTGAAATGTGTAAGACCCGTGTTAGAGATAAATAAATAAAACATTTTCATCTCAGAAACTTTTATTTTTATATGGAAAGTAACAAATAAATACTAACTTTCGAATTTTTCTGTCTTTAGCATGGTTCAACCAATCGCCACAGCTTCGTTCATCTTTACCTCAGTTGCCATATCTTTAAATAGCCTTTGACAAGCAGCTATAAAAACATACAGGAATAATTATGGGAAATGATACATTTGCTTATAAGTTTATAACCAGGTTTTGAAATAGAAAAATCCATGAATCGGAACACTATTTCAAAATTATTGTTGACAAAAAGTTTTTTTTTTTTTTTTTGAAAGTATAGACAAATTTATTTCTAACCATACGAAAGTAAATTTAAAAAATCCATTCAAGATTCTAAATAATGCGAAAAACTTACAGCTAAACTAGATTACATTTTAGCTATATATATAAAACACCATATTTACGTGGCAGAAAATTACGAATAATTTCTCTTTTGGCAATGTAAACAAACTTTGTGTCTCCGGTAAAGACTATATTCCCAATTTCAGAGCTTTAAACCCATCGGGTCGGCCGTCCAGGAAGATCTCTCCAATCTGATTCCATTTTTGTTATATTAAAACAAGAAAGCTTTGATTTGTGGCCTGTCACATTTATTGCAATTTGGTCACTTAGCATAGGAACTATTGCAATCTCTTAACATTCGTAGATATGGGTGGTGGCTTATCACAGCGAATTTAAGTGTATCCACGAATGCTCTATCCGTTTTGTTTTGGGATAAACCTGATCTTGAACGGAAATATTAATGTTTTTCAGGAACTTCAAATAATTGCGCGAATATATTTAATAATTTTAATTTTAATAATTGCACAAACCTGAACAATATGTACCATAATTTCACAAACCAGAATAATCGTTCTTGTCTGTTCCGATACGTTTAAAGTCCTGGGCTTAAAACAGTTCTCTTAAATTATTTATTATCTAAACATAAGTTAATTTTGCTTTCTGTAAATGACCTTAAAAATAAATATTTAAATGTTAAACCATTTGATAAGGCATCTTCTCAAAACAGTTAATAAGTCATTATAAACAATATTTGGAAGATTAATAAATTTATATATTAAACAGTGGAAATAAAATTTTGCTGCAAGAAAGAATTAAAAAAAGGATAAATCAAAACTGCTCCCGAGGTACTCAGAAATAGAACAGCAAAAAGAGTGATATGGAAGAGTTAGAATCCCCTCCTCCCAATAATACCTTTGATGAGATATCTTGGGACAATAAATAAATTTGGCTGGAAAAAAATACAGAGTAATAACTTATGCAGATTTGATTTCTTGGCATTCTTCAATCTTTGGAGTCCTTGACTTTGAATGAAACGAACTCATTCTCCACACTCTTTGTATAAATAAAACGTTATGCAAAAGAAAAGGGACAGAGGTAATGATATCATTTATCCTGTACTACAACAGCCAAACCTATTTATACTCTACACAAGAGGCCTTTTAAAGTTCTTACATTTTATTTAAATAATTTTTACAAGAAAAATCATCCTCACAAAATACTGACTTTGAGACTTCTGTAGAAAGGAAGGGCTGTTTGATTGCCTTTTTCAAAGTACTCTTGCCACTTAGTGTGTACAACTCTGCCACCTCATCAGTTAATAGGCGTCTTAACATACACTGGCGTCCAAAATTAAGGACCATTCACAAAATGCTATTTTTTAAGTAAGCGAATACTCAAAAGGAAATAATATAATTCAAATAATTACTATCCTTACAGCACAGCTATTCCGTACAGCATCTCATTCATGTCACACATGGTCACAAGTGTCACAGTCACTACGGTGAAACAAAAAATAGGAAATTCCACACGTCTCAAATGATCACTATATGTGACTCCACTGAGATGTTAATGTGACTGCTGCTTTGTGATGAGTCACCAAGTGACTTTACAATGTAGTTACATTGTGACTCTCATGTGACTGTCATTTTTAGATTCAATTTCAAAGTCATCACGAATGTTGCATTATGATAAGTCACCAGATAATATCACGTTATAGTCACATGGTGATTTTTCACAAAAGAGCACAATGGTGACTTCACAATAATCTCTGTCACCTGAAAGTCATCATATGACTTTAATGTGACATTATTTGGGAAACTTAGCACAAGGCAGCGTTCACGATGACTTTGAAATTGAGTCTACAGATTACAGTCACATGAAAGTCAGAGTGTTATTACATTGTGAAGTCACATGGTGACTCGCCACAAAGTCGCAATCACAGTGACATCTCAGTGGAGTCATATATAGTGACCATTTCAGACTCATAATGAGAATTGTGGAATTTCCTATTTTTTTTTGTTTCACCGTAGGGATTGTGACACTTGTGACCATGTGTGACATAAATGAGATGCTATATGGACTAGCTGTGCTATAAAGATAGTAATTATTTGAATTATATTATTTCCTTTTGAGTATTCGCGTACTTGAAAACTAGCATTTTGTAACCGGTCCTTAATTTTGGACACCAGTGTATTATGGATATGATATCGCATATCCATACCTCCCACAGAAATTAAAACTTTCACCTGCAGATTAAAACAAAAGTAAATCATTAGTATTAATACAAGAAAAAATATGTATGTATACTAGGAAAAGAAGGTTTCTTTCTGCATGCATATTGACAATGACTAGTTAAATCTAGCGCACACAAAAGTCTGAAAAACTGGATGGGAATAATCCAAGGGAGGTCATAATGCACCTGAAGTTGAGATTATTATTTTTTTTATAATTAACCGAGATATTAATTAAAATCTAATCAAAAAAGCATTTTGTTTCTCAAAAAAGGGGAAAAGCATACACATCCTGACCTGAATTCACAGCAGAAATGAAAGAAATTAACTATTTTCACCAATCATCAAAAATATAGAAAAACAATTAAGATATCGGTTTGAAAATTTCAGATTACAAGTAGACAAATATTATATTTCAGCGATTCAAATTTTGTAAAAATTGATTGGTAATTTTTGTTAATTTTAGCAAAAAAAAAAAAAAAAAAAACTAACAGCGACAGACTTCTTTAATACTAAAACTGAACCAGACAAGGAAATTACGTTTATTAAAAACTGGAGTAGAAGTAGATATGTTTCTGCCGAACTGTCTATGTAAGGAGGTAATTGAGATCTGTTAACAATTTGCAAAAATCAGGGCTGTACAGAGAGACTGCTGGACACCCTGTCTTGCAGAACCATAAGTATGATACATAAAAACCAGTGGCGTGGCGTGAAAATTTTCGGTGGTCATCGCAATTATTTAAGTTTGTGGTGAAAAATTATTAACTCTAAAATTCAATGGTTGAATGTTCAAAAAAGAAACTTTAAATCTTACCTTCACTTATACATGAACTCCAAATGTTCTGCTAAAACTGGATCGTAGAGTTTTAAAAGCTTATTAAGAGTTTTAAAATATTGCTTGGTCATCGCCGCATCCAGCGATGACCGGACGCCACGCCACTGATAAAAACCTTCCAAGGTAAAAATGGAAGAAATCAGAGAGAAAAAATTCCGTTTTCAGGTTATATCGCTCTTAATTGCGTGATATTCCTTTGATGAATGATTTTTTTCTGTTTAAAACAAGGTTGTTGAACCAAACTGTATCTGATAGATATTCTGAGATTTTAATTATTTTAATAATTGGAAAAATGAGGGAATGACGCTGTGATCAGTATGACAGATCATCATTAAAATTGACTCTTTTCATACATCACACTAGTTTTGATGCAATTATTAGTAGGTAAGAATAAAACATATTATTTTTAAAATGGTTTACCTGATTATAGTGACATTTTTATCCATAAATAATCACATGTAAAATTATTTATCAAATTTATACTGGCTAGCCCTGCAACTGCAAGATGTACGCTGAGGCAGTTTTGGATACCTGTAAACAATTCTTGCGTGTTACACCTTAATAAATGAAAATTTTTGGGATGTGACTGGAATACAATTTGAATTCTTGCTACATGTTGGTGGTTGCACATCAACTGTATAGCCTCTTTACTGCATTTGTTCTGTCGATAATTTTTGGAATTTTTTTCCAGTGTTTCGTTTTTTGACGTAATTCATATGGAGTCATTTTATTTACTGGTTTGACTTGGCACTTCTCAATTTAAAAAAAAATATTTTAGTCTCTTCCTTTTCTCTTAGTTTTGCAAGCAACACTGGATCTGATTTATTTTTTTCTCTTCTGACTCTATCATAGTCTTTCTTTTTTCAGCCTTAATTCTTCCTTAGATAATTTCCCCATCGTAGTTTTATTCTTTAGAAAAGAAAAAATAATAATTAGAAGTCATGCTGTCAATAAATATTTTTTTTTTTTACTCTATTTCAATTGAAAAAATAAAGATAAAGCATTAACATTTAGCAGAGTTAATGTTTATTTGAATTAGTACAATAATTTTTTTTAATTTATTTTTAACTACTCCCAGTAAAATAATAAAAATTTAAAATGTATTATCTTTACTTACTCGAATTAAAAATCTTATGTGTATTTTATTGCAATAGATTTTCTTATTTTACTGTTTAGTACATACATAAACGGATTCAGACCATTCCCTCGTATATTAAAATTATGAGGGAACGATAAAATACTTCTGAAGACCATGTTATACAAAAATGATTAGACTACGGTATATTTTCAGTTACTAAATATCTTTCGAAACACATTTCTAATAATATAACAGCATAAAAAGACACTTCATTAGCTTTTATTAAATTTATAATAAATGAGGGAATGATAGGTAATAAAAATACTTACTTTGATATCGTACTTGAAAGCCATGTGCTAGCTATTCAGGAATATTTTTGAGCGAACGACAAGATGGCTGCTTCACTTTACTCATGTACAAACTTTCCTAGACCTATATAATGCATGTGTTGCTTTTTACTAAGTAAATAGGGGCAAATTTATAGTTATGTGAGGGAATGATGACAAATATCAGGGACATCATTAAGGGGTCAGGTAGCCTTTGAAGCGTCCAAAAATCGATTTTTTTTCAAATAGCTTATAATTAAATATTATTCTTTGGGAACATTTAAAAGCAAACCCCATACAAATATTCGCATTAGAAGAGAAGTCTAAATACGTTGAGCTTTTGCTATATGATCAACGGGTTTTTCAATCTTTAAAGTCAATTTTCTCAAAACAGCGGTTTTGATCATTGCGCGCACGATTTCTAAAAAACGGTTGCCTAGAATTTCACGAAATATTTGGTGGATATATTAAACGTACAGAAGCACAAAATGACCTATTATTATGTTTCTCAAATAAGAAGTTTAGAATTCAAGGCTACTTTTGTATTAAAAAAATCTCGATATTTCGAATTACTCTAAAAAATATTTTTTTTCTCGGGTTCTACAAGTTTTATTTTTTTCATTGTAGGTCATTTTGAAAACATTTTATATCTGTACTCATTAAAAAAATCTTGGCTGGTTTCAGTCATTCAAATTGGAAAAATCATGCGCGCAATGCATGCAAGAATAATTCTTTCGTAAAAATATTATCTTTAAAAATAAATTTAAAAAAACTATATATGTGTATACCTTTTCTAACAACTTTGATTGATAAAATAAATCGTTCCTAATGCGAGTTTTCAATTTTATAATTAAAAGTTAATTAGTTACAGAATGACTGCAATTCTTACAGATGTCACTTTTCCAAGTATTTTATTGGTTCAAAGGTTACCTGACCCCTTAAAAAGTGCAGAAATTTTTTCATTACATAAAATATAAATATAATTAAATGGCCAAATATTTATTTAAGTATAGTTAGTGGATTGAAAAAATATATATTATAAACATACATGTTACAATGGCAGAGAAAGCATTTACTTTTCTACATGTGTGAATGGGGACATAGTGAGGGAATTATATTTGTATATAAAAAAGAAATACTTAAAATATTATATTTCAATTTCAATAAGCAAATAATTATAGTTTATGTGTATAACTGATTAATATTGACGGTTTAAATTACCTCTTTTTTTGTAATTTTAAAAATATGTCTCCAAGATCCCTGGGACATAAAATTGCCACTTTTCAGAGACTGACTCATATCTAATAAAAAGCTAAAATCTTAAACAACGATTTTTATGAACAAATAACGTACAGAAACAATACAAAATACTCATATCATCATTTCGAGAATTCCTCGATTAACTCAATTTTTGATCTAGACTTTTACGAAGCTCACTATATTCATAAACATACTTCCACTTCAGTAAATGATATGACCAGCACCCCCTTTCTTTCACCAGTGTGGAGAGATCCTGTGCAGTGACTCTTTTTCAGTTAGTTCTGTTCAATTACGTCATTTTTTTGGGATACATAAACCCTTGCTTCTGCCTTTTCAACCAATCCATAAGCCAGTTCCCGGGGCTATAGCCGAGGGGTTCTTCGAACCCACTTTTTTTTTTTCACTGAGGAAGGGGGTCGAGGAATTCCCGAAACGATCGTATGAGTGTTTTCCATCGTTTCTGTACGTTATTTGTGCGTAAAAATCGTTGTTTAAGATTTTAGCTTTTTATGACTGATATCTGTCTGCTGTATCCCATGCTTGACAGAAAATACATCTTTAGTTTTTTATGTTTTTGAAATGAAACAAATTATTTTTCAGTTATCATTTTGCATTCTGGATTCCGGAGCATTCTGGATAACAGGCCCCATACTGTAATGGCTTATAAAATGTTAAATTCTAAAGGCAAACAACTTATCCCTGATCCTGAAGCATTTGATGACTATTAAATATTTTACAACCTTTATGTATCTTGAACAACAAAATTTCATTGTATGTATTTTATGCATTTATGTTAATTTCGTTATTATTTCCTAGTTATTTTGCATTTAATATTTTAACTAAAAGAAAAATATTATTATTATATTTTTCTACTTCTTATTGATGTTCCCTGCTTAGTAAAATGTATATATACTGAATGTTTATCCCAGAGATGTAAAACGGCCAAGAAGACGACCTCAAGTAAGATGGAGTGATGAAATCAGAAAAGTAGCTGGTGTAAATTGGATGACTAAAGCACTAGACAGGAAACATTGGAAAAGTCTGGGAGAGACCTACATCCAGCAGTGGATTGAAAACGGTTGTTGTTGATGATGATACTGAATGTTTTTATGCATACATTAAATTATTAATGTCATTACAAGCACAGGTTTCATTTAAAGTACCATTTTCTTAATTAACATCAACTGGTCATTTCATCATATGACTTTATTTTAATTATAAGACTGTTGATCTCGATTTTTTTTAATTTTTTTTTTATTTTAAAGATTTGTTAATGTTTGAAATATTAAAAAAAAATTATTTCTATTTTTAATGTTGTAAGCTGATTATCAATTGCAATGGAGCTGCCATATGACAGATAAACAAGTTAAAATTTACCACAGATGTACATGTTTTACAATTGCTATTTAATGCATTACAGCTTAATATTGATATACATTTTTTTTGACAAAGATATTTGTATAAAAAAGCTTCCAGATCAGCAGTTTCGAACCCTTTTTTGGCGACGTCCAACCTAAACATCTTTAAAATCATGATCCCCTCTGTCCTCATTTTTGTAACATATAATTTTTATTACTGTATGGAACCAGTTATCCAGAATTATATTTCCTATTCATTGATTTTAGAATCTTAAAAAAAAAAAAAAAAAAAAAAAAAAAAGTGTCATACAGTGCCAGTAGCCAGTTTGATATGTGCATTACTTGATACAATACAATACAAATAGTAACTTGATGCCAACATCTAGTACTTGAAATAGGTATCTTTAGTTAGATATTTGACATTTTGATTTTTATGCAATGGAACATAATAATTTTTTATTCTTTTTTTTTAAGAATGTTCTTTTAAACTACAAGTAACTTTTGATCTTGCTTGGACTGAATGTTAATTTGTGAAATTTAATAGTCAATTTGAAATCAGAATCAATGTCACAGCCACATATATTCTACCAATCTGATCAAATAGATATTGCTTTAATGTCCAATCTGTTATCCAGAAAAAGCAGTCACGCTATTCAAAATTGTAAGTAAGATTTATGTAAATGGTTTCTTTGCATCAAACTATCGATTTTCATAAATTTCACTTAGTTTGGATACAATGACGCAAGGAAACCTTTACATAAATTTTACTTACAATTTTCAATAGCGTGATACGAAAGATAAATCAATTTATTGAAATAAATACATTTTAATGCATAGTAGAGAGTCAATGAAAGCGAAATATGAAACAGTGAATTGAAAAATTAAAAGTATTGTGTAGATGTAAAAATATATTTTAACCAAATCAAAAATAATTTAAATTTAATTTTAAAACAGACCTTTTAATGCCACATTAAGGCGTCACTTAAATTTTACATCATATCTTTTAACACTCATATTTTGAATTTATGAGAGATGTAGATGATAAAGCAACAGCGAATAAAGTTTTATACAGCTGCTCATTTTAAACATAACCTTTGCACATGCGATTATAAATAGAACAAAAATAAAATGATGAAAAAAACAATACAAATATATATTTTTTAAGAAATAGCATAATGTCACTCAAAATTTGATATCATTATTTTCAAGTTCCATATTTAAAATTCTCAGAGTATAAGATAAAGTGCTGCGTCATGAACTTTTAACCCGTTAAGGGTTTTTGTATTATGTCATTAATTTTTTTTAGGTAAATGATCAAATGATTAGAAGAAGGATACTTACGCGATTAGATGCAGATTTTATTTTCACTATTTTTATTTTCACTATTTTTATTTCAATTTTCCTTATTGTTTTCCTCTTTGTATACAGTGCCATCGCTAAGACTTTTTATTGGTGGAGAGAGAACCTTAAATTGCCAAGTCAATTTTCAGTATTTGCCAACTCGTTTTATAATTTTGCCAACTTACCGCAGTTAGAAAATGTAATATAGTTCTTATTTGTTAAAAGTTTAACAATATTCCCAATTAGTTTTGTAATTTTTGCCAAGTCTATCAGAAATAGAAAATATATTATAGTTTTTATTAAATTTTTTAAAAAATTTTCCAATTAAGTTTGTAAATTTGCCAAGTATAATAACATTCACTAATGTTTGGGGGGGAGGCTCCCCCCTCCCCCCCCCCCTTAGCGAGGCCCCTCTTTGTATATAAAAACAAGTGGGTAAGTGTGATCGCAGACCGCACACAGGGTTTCATTTAATATTCATTTTAAAACATTTTATCCTTAAATTAATAAATCCAAATTGTTAATTTATAATTATTACACATAGATGGTGCACCAATAGTTCCAATTTTCATGGGCAGTGGTCATGGGCACACTCTTCTAAACAAACCACTCTCCGAATGAAGCTGTCAAAAACCAAGTTGAAGGAGCCAAACCCCGTTGTGAACGAAACCATAGAACCCAAGATATGCAAAGCGCATCCTGGCAATAAAAAGTGGGACTAAAATATGTTAGGCTATCGATTACAAGTTCAGTGAATCAAACCCCCGCGTCATCGGCAAATAGAACTCGCGATACTTGGAAAGGAAAAAAAAATCTGAAATTATTATTTGAAAAGAGTGGTATGTATAAATCAAAATTTTACTTTAATGTTATAGAGTATCATTAGTAAGTTAATTATAATGTTTGGAATCAGTTGCGTTGAAATCCAAAACATAGTTGTCGAGTTATGTAAACAGAGCACACTCAGAGAAAAAAATCTTGAAGGGGGGAAAGAGGGAGGGGAGATGAGACTGCTGTTTGACAAACAATTTGTTGACCGACTACTGCAGTAGTCCAAATTAGTTGTTTGTCAAGCAGCAGTGTCATCTCTCCTCCTTCCATCCCCCCCCCCCCCTTCAAAATTTTTTGGACCGATACCTAATCTTGGAACCGAAATAATTTTTTTTTTCGGAAATTACCATTAAAAAAAGTAGTATGCACTACTCATAAATTTATTTTATGCTATATAGGATTAGGATGATTATTAAGTGAATTATAACGTTTGGAATCAGTTGAATTGGTATCCGAAAGGTAGTTCTTGGGTTATGGAAACGGGCTACATGGGGCCCCAATAACGGGCTAAGCCCGCTAGTCTCTATCATAATAATATCTGCCATGTGGTCTAATTGCGATATTTAATCAAAAATAGTTCTTCCCTCCACATCCCCACAAATATAATAAATACGAAACGTGTCTTTATAAACCCATTGTCAAATAGGTTTTTATTTATTTTTCCCTAAAAAATGTGTATGACGTAATGTTCAATATTTTCCTGCTTTTAACATGTAATCATTTAATTCTAATTTGAAAGGATTTTTTTCTGTTTATAATAGTCACGTGTGAATAAATTTTTAATTTAAATGATATATTACACTTTGCGTTGTTTTAACAATTGGCAACAATTTAAAATAATAACATTTTCAAAAATATGTAAAAAATATCTCTGGAAATTCTGATAATTTTAATCTAAAGTGAAATAAAACCTAAAAAATTTAGGCAAACTAAAAAAATTAAATGCAGTCTGCACACCGCGAGTTTCTGTTGAATATCCTTAGAAAAAATAAGCCAATTCCTATGTATAGTATTTGCTCCTATAAAACTTTTTTAATGGAACGATTTTGACCAGTTTAACATTAAATATCTCTTAAATTGCTTATTATAAATAAGATAAAATGCTTAAAACTGTTAAATAATTATATATACAATTGAATATTAATAAAAGAAATAACGAAAGCTAGAGCCAAAATTATACAACTGAACAAGTCAAGTAACAGATTAAAACTGAAAATAACATTCTCAGGATGCCAAAACACTATTCCCCCCTAGAATTTTAATGCTTGCATCTAGTGGCTTAAGGAAATAGATCGTAAAAAGCAATGGCCTCTCTTTCTGTTTCTAAAAACATGAATCAATTCTTGAAACAATGGAGAAAAAATATAAGTATTTAGGGTATTCAAAAGGCTTTTACAGACGAAAATTCAAAAATATTTCCTTATTTTCAGATTTCTCACAATTCAGTTGCAAAAAATTCTATATGACAATTTTGAAATGATATCTGTGTAGCCCTGTCATCCGTAATTGGTAAAAAAAATCTTAAACTACAAACTGAATGCGTTTTTGAAAAAGGTTTTCTTTGAGATGATACTTTAAAAAAATTCATAAAAGGTGAGATATATTACGTTGAGTAAAAAGTTTTCCGCCAAGGCGAGATACCTTCGCGCCAACAGCTGTCATTTGTGCGGTTGTTAGTTTTTCAACCAACCAATTTTTGCATTCGAAAGCAGAGCATAGGAACTACATGACTGTGTAATTTGTTTGTTAAAAATTTATTTTCTTGTGCCTCAAAAAGTGTTTAAATTGGAGCTATCACATCAGCAGCTCACAACGATGGTGTACTATGAGTTCCGAAACAAACTCAGTGTGACTGAATGCCACTGAAAAATGTCTGAAAGTTTAGGCATCAATAATGTTTCTTATGATACAGTCAAAGTTTGGTTTCGGAAGTTTAAAGCTGGAAATTTCGACATTGAAGATGAACCACTTTCTGGCCGCCCTATTGAAGTTGAATGTGAGCAGTTAAAGCAAATCATTGATCAAGACAAGTGTTTCAACATGAACTATTGCGTTTGAGCTTAACGTTTCCCAAAAAAACGATAGTTAACGCTCTGAAATGCATAAATCTAACGTTTAAGTTCAACCGCTGGGTGCCTCAGGAATTGACAGGTGAAGACAAGCGCAAGAGAAAAAACTTTTTTTTGGCTCTGCTCAGAGATCAAAGGAAACATGAATATTCTGGACAGAATTGTGACCTATGATGAAAAATGGGTGTACTACCACAATACAAGCCGTAAAGGAGGGTGGTCAGCACCTGGGGTATCAGCAGGCTCGGTTGCAAGACGTGCCCTAACTAACAAGAAGGTCCTTCCCTGCATCTGGTGGGATTGTCGAGGAATTCAGTACAAAGAGTACCTGAAAAGCGGACAGAATATAAGCAGTTCAATATACAGCAACATGCTAATCAAAGTTCGCGAGGCCATTCGCGAAAAACGAAGAAACGTGTTCAGAAGGAAGGTGGTTCCCTTTCATCATGATAATGCCCGGCCACACGTTAGTACGACACCCGGCTGAATGCTCTACAAGCTAGAGTGGGGTTTAATGTAACATCCACCATACAGCCCCGACATGGGTCCCTTCAGATTTCAATTTGTTTTCTCATCTGCAGCTGCATCTTGGTGGCGCAATCTTCGATTCAAATGAAGTGGTCATAAATGAGGTCGATCTCTTTCTGGACTCGCGCACGCCCCAATTTTTCGCAGAAGAGATAGAAAAGTTGCCAAAACGTCGGCAGACGACTGTAGATTTAAACGTAGATTTCTATCCTCATTAGTTTTGATGATTTCGTATGTATTTATCATTTTACAATTAAAAAAAATTGTCGGAAAACTTTTTACTCAACGTAATATTTTGTCCCACCGCCCTTCAAGGGGTTTTAACTAAAGTTTAATTTCAACATTTCAAATTATTGAAAAATTACAGTTTATTCCTATACGTAATCAGTAACATGCAGTTTAGATTAGAAATTATGAAGTTATTAATCGAGGCTTTGATTTTTGGTATTACGTAATAAAAAATCAACGAAAACTGTACTACTATGACACAATCATTTTTTCCCCAACAAAATCTAAAGATAGTGTCGTTTTTACAGTCGCAAAATTTACATGCATACTTTTCACATTCATATTCTCTATTTTAAAAACATTTTTATGTACCACAGTAGTTTTGTCAAAGTAAATATTCATTTCATTTTATAATTTATAATAAATGCTCATTTTAATAATAAAAAATAGCTTATATAAATTTAATTTTAAAATTTAATTCTTGAAATTTATTTAAAACGAAGTTTTATTTCATTTAAGTTAGTTATAATTGTAATTTAATTTTAAATTATTACAATTTTAAAAAATAAAAATTTTATTTAATGATCTAATTGACAATAAAAAATTACAAAGGAACTGATAATAAAGGTCAACTATACTTTATTAACTTACTTAAAAAAATCAAAACAAAAGTCTGAAAATAAAAGGTGAATGCTTCAAAGAGGACAGAACACCGAACCTTTTGATTGCTTACCCAACGACTTACCAACTGAGCAACATATTTGACGGAAACGTTTCAATAACAGTGAAAAAAAAAGAAAGTAGGTATAGGAAAACAGTAGCGCATTTGCGGTGAAATTCCTGTAGAGTAGCGGAAAAACATAGTCCGATTTTTCATGCGGATTATATAACAAACAAGAGCTTTCCTGGAAATAAGTGAAGTCTTATTCGTTTCATCTAAAACAGATTTATATTATATATTAATTTTACTAAAATCGCCCAGATCATTTTCGAGGGGGGAAAATGCGGATTATCTAACAAACAAGAGTTTTCCTGGAAATAAGGGATGTATTATACGCTTCAAAAAAAGTGGTAGAAGTTTCCATTATACGCGCCAGAAGTATGCATTGGACGCTCCACATTTTGGACTGCAGTTATCATTTCATATGGTATGATCGATTGTGTGAGTACCCTGTTTTTCCAGAACTTTTTATGATGTTATCACATTTCATACAAAATAAGGTACATATCGTTACATTTTTATTGCAATATTTTAATTTTTCGCAAAATTATTACTGACAAGCCGACTTCAGTTAGGGTGAAACACCATGTATTTCTGACTCAATAAGTCTTTTGCGACCCCATGTTCTGTTGAATTTTTTGTTCGTCTTGATGAGTACTATCATCCCCCTAAGTTTGTTAAAGCATTTCAAATACACCATGTATTTATTTATTGTTAAATTCTGCATTATTAATTTAGAATTTTCAATTTATTAAAAGTGGACAAAATGATGTTTTGTCCGGGACGGGTTTTTAGTAGGGCTGGTGCGAAATGATAAGTAAGAGATACGCATATGCGCAGAATATAAAAATGATTCAAAGCGAGGCCCAACGGAAGACAAGTCTAGCTCAGTGCAGAATTTAAAATGGTCCAGGGAGGAATGAAATATATTTTCTGCTTTTTAATATATTTATGTTGGTTGAAACTTAGAGAGTTTCAAAGATTTGAATAAATGTTTAGAATATTTAGTGATTTGTAAATGAGATTTTCATTGCTTATCTTTTCTTTACAACTTTTCATATTCTGCATAGATTTTTTGACATTCATGAAAGAATTGCGGTTACAAAGTTTTAGATCGCTATGGCAAATTTTGTCCTCTACGATATTTGAACTTTTAATGATTTTCAATACCCAAAATATCCAGAGTATGCAAAAAATATTTAGTTTTTTGCATTTTGCGGAGATTTTTTTCGTATAGAAAGGGGATAAAGAGGAACACAATGCATAAAAGGGGACTAAGGGGGGTCCTTTTTCTGAAAAGGGGATCTGGGAGCTGTGTAATAGAAAGAAAATAAATTGAGGGAAATTTCAAGAGGTCACATGATCTTTGATGCAATAAAATGTAGTAAAGTCATTCTTTACCTAACCGGGTATAGTATATCATACATGAAAAGATTTTACATTCTGTTTTACATTTAATATGCAAAACCATTTCATTTTGCCAGCAGAAGTAACGCTACATTTGATTCTTGGGTTGAAAACCTTGGCTGCATTCCTCATGGGGGAAAAGAGAGGTTCCAACCTATGAAAATTATGAAAGTCTGCCACAGAACTTACAATGGAAGCGCATTTAATTTTGCATGAAAGAATGTGACATTATGAACTGCTACTGGTAGGTACTATGACATAAATATTTTGCTGCAGATTGCACAGGAAAGCACTACTCTTTTCCATGCATGCAAAGGTGATTATTTAAATAACTCTTATCACAAAAATATCTGTCACAAACAAAAGGCCTTATGTTACAGAGCATGTTATTATTTAAAGTACTCTTATGAGAAAGTTTTTTTACATACTTCACAAAGTATGTATTTGTATGTGTATGCAAATGAGCACTCAAATATGTCTTCGAAGAAAAGCTCTTGTTGGACACCTCAGAAAGAGTTTCTTTGCTATGAACCACAAGATGTTGCTATACATTATTCTGAAAAGAAAATTCTTTACTGCGGAATTCACAATTAAGTTATAGCGTCTATAATATAAAGTGTGTAAATCGGCTGTCCCAGTAGTACTTAAAAAAGCGCTAATATATTGTATCTCTTAAATGTCAAACGATGCTGAAATCCAAAGAGTCGATCGCAGCGACATCTGCTGGATATTTCTTAAAACTCAAAGACGATTTGGTCTATATGCTGTTATAATAAAATGTTCACATTGAAATTTGAAAATATAATGTAGATGTCGCTGCGATCGGCTCACTGGATTTCAGTATCATTGCACACTTAAGGGATACAATTTTTTTAGTGCTGTTTGGACAGCAGATTTCCACACTATATTTTCTAGGTGCTGTAACTAAATGGTCTCTCATTTGTATGTGTTCACAAATGATTATTTAAAGTAGTCTTCTAGAAAATCCCCAATTGCACACATCACAAACAAAAGGTTTCTGTTTTGTATGTGTATGCAAATGGTCCTTTAATGTAGTCTTTAGAGAAAATCCCTATTGCATGTCACAACAAAAGGCTTCTCTTTTGTATGTGTTCACAAATGATATTTTAAACCAGTCCAATGAGAAAATCCTCTGTTGCACAACTGACAAAAAAATGCTTCTCCATTGCATGTGTATGCATGCAGTGGAGATGCATTGCATGTGTATTCTCAACATTCTGCACATTGGCTTCTCATTTGTATGTGTTCGCAAATGTATCTTTAAATTAGACTTCTGTGAAAATCCTCTATTGCACACGTCACAAACAAAAGGCTTCTCTTTTGTTAGTGTATGCATATGATGTTTTAATTAGTCCGTTCCGAAAATCCACTGTTGCACACCTCACATACAAAAGGCTTCTCTTTCGTATGTGTACACAAATGATTCTTTAAGTTAGCCTGCAAAGAAAATCCTTTGTTGCACACCTCACATACAAAAGGCTTCTCTTTTGTATGTGTATGCATGATTATTTAAAGCAGTCTTATGAGAAAATCCCCTATTGCACGTGTCACAAACAAAAGGCTTCTCTTTTGTATGTGTACGAAAATTTCATTTTAAGGTACCCTGCAGAGAAAATTCTTTGTTGCACATCTCAAATACAGAAGGCTTCTCTTTTGTATGCGTTCGCAAATGGGTATTTAAATTACACTTCACAGAAAATCCTTTCTTGCATATGTCACAAACAAATATCTTTTCTTTTGTATGCAGATGAACATGATGAAGTAATTCTTGTTTCTTTGAAGGAAATACTTTCTTGCACACCTCGCGCTCAAAAATCTTGCCGATATCCATGGAAAGATTTGTATTTAAGAAGTACTTTGTAATTACTTTGGAAGAAAAAACAAATTGTAGTGTAAACTTCACAAACAAGAAGCCATTTTGGCAAAAGAAGAAATACGCTTCTGTAAAATTCTCTACAGAAAAAATGTTTTACCATATGACCTGTACCATGTAGGGGAGAGTGGGGGCACATGTGAACAATTTTTACATTTTTGACTATTTCTCAAAATTGTTATGAGCTATTGAACCAAAAATTGATTTATATGAATATTTCGAAATTGTTTGTTCTTTTGGTGAAACTTTTGGATGCATTTATCAAGAATTTCTAACTTATGACATCATTCTAAAAATTGTCTAAATTTGTTCACATGTGCCCCGGTGTAGGGGTAGTTGTGAACATAGCTGGGGCACATGTGAACACATACATAAATAAGACAAAAATAATTTTTTGTGAATAAAAACTGTGATAAAACCTAATTAGATGACCTCTTTATAGTTGTGTGAATAAACCAATGAATGTTTTAACATCGACACAAGAAATTATTCGCGAAATTGTACACTAATATACCTACTTCTTTTGAGTCACTTTTAATTGTTATCTAACTTCCAGTAAATTAAAACTGTGAAGCAATCCTAAATCCATTGAATTTATAGCTCAATGTTTGACAAGGGTAATTAAATTTTAAACTAAAAAAAATGCCTTCACAGACTTAAAAAATTCATTTGTGAACTGTTCACATCTGCCCCCATATGTTCTGTTCACAACTGCCCCATCTACCAACTTCAGCCTAACTTATAAAAAAAAGATATTTTTAATTGAAATTGGTATTTTTTTTAAATTTCAAATTAACTGAGTGAAATATGTAATGTTCACATGTGCCCCCCTCTCTCCTACCCTGCAGAGAAAATCCTTTGTTGCAAACCTCACAAACAAAAGACTTCTCTTTTGTATGTGTTCGCAAATGGATCTTTAACTTAGTCTTTTCAGAAAATCCTCTGTTGCACAACTCACAGACAAAAGGCTTCTCATCTGTATTGTACGCAAATGATATTTTAAAGCAGAATGTTGAGAAAATTCTCTGTTGCACAACTGACAAACAAAAGGCTTCTCTTTTGTATGTGTTCGCAAATGGATCTTTAAATTAGTTTTTACAGAAAATCCTCTGTTGCACACCTCACATACAAAAGGCTTCTCTTTTGTATGTGTTCGCAAATGGATCTTAAAATTAATCTTTAGAGAAAATCCTCTGTTGCAAAACTGACAAACAAAAGGCTTCTCTTTTGTATATGTAAGCAAATGATATTTTAAACCAGTCGGATGAGAAAATCCTCTGTTTCACAGCTCGCATACAAAAGGCTTCTCATTTGTATGTGTTCGCAAATGTGTCTTTAAATTAGTCTTCTGAGAAAATCCCCTATTGCACACATCACAAACAAAAGGCTTTTCTTTTGAATGTGTATGCATATGATGTTTTAAAGTAGTCCGTTCCGAAAATCCTCTTTTGCACAACTGACAAACAAAAGGCTTCTCTTTTGTATGTGTAAGCAAATGACATTTCAAACCAGTCCGAAGAAAAAATCCTCTGTTGCACACCTCACATACAAAAGGCTTCTCATTTGTATGTGTTCGCAAATGGATCTTTAAATTAGTCTTTTGAGAAAATCCTCTGTTGCACAACTCACAGACAAAAGGCTTCTCATCTGTATGTGTACGCAAATGATGTTTTAAAGCAGAATGTTTAGAAAATCCTCTGTTGCACAACTGACAAACAAAAGGCTTCTCTTTTGTATGTGTAAGCAAATGAGATTTTAAACCAGTCCGATGAGAAAATCCTCTGTTGCACACCTCACATACAAAAGGCTTCTCATTTGTATGTGTTCGCAAATGTGTCTTTAAATTAGTCTTCTGAGAAAATCCCCTATTGCACACATCACAAACAAAAGGCTTCTCTTTTGTATGTGTATACATATGATGTTTTAAAGTAGTCCGTTCTGAAAATCCTCTTTTGCACACCTCACATACAAAAGGCTTCTCTTTTGTATGTGTATGCAAATGACCTTTTAAATGAGCCTTTTGAGAAAATCCTCTGTTGCACACCTCACATACAAAAGGCTTCTCTTTCGTATGTGATTGTATATGATTATTTAAAGCAGTCTTATCAGAAAATCCCCTATTGCACGTGTCACAAACAAAAGGCTTCTCTTTTGTATGTGTACGCAAATGACAGTTTAAGGTACCCTGCAGAGAAAATCCTTTGTTGCACACCTCACATACAAAAGGCTTCTCTTTAGTATGCGTTCGCATATGAGCATTTAAATTACACTTCACAGAAAATCCTTTCTTGCATATGTCACAAACAAATGTCTTTTCTTTTGTATGCAGAAGAACATGATGAAGTAATTCTTGTCTCTTTGAAGGAAATACTTTCTTGCATACCTCGTGCACAAAAATCTTGCCGATATCCATGAAAATGTTTGTATTTAAGAAGTACTTTGTAATTACTTTGGAAGCAAAACAAACTGTATTGTAAACTTCACAAACAAGATTTCACTTTGGCGAAAGAAGAAATATGCTTCTGTAAAATTATCTACAGAAAAAATGTTTTACCATATGCATGCAAAATATTATTCTTTGAAATTATAAACAACTTTTACATATAAGATATCTTTCTAAAATCATGCTTGCAAATTTTGCAATTAGTGAAGATTTATTTTTATTTAGAGTCTCTACAACTTATATATCATAGGGTTATTATAAATGAATAGGTTTTGAATTTTATTAATGTGATTCAGGTTTTGAAAGTAAGTAAAAAAGAACTAGAAATATTTATAAATAAAAAATTAAGAAGATAAATATGTATAGTTTTCATCTTTTTGGATAAAAAGCAATTTGGTTAATTTGGTCTATGATCAGTTTTTCTTCTCTTTTAAACCTTAATATATTTATGTCTAGTCAACAATGAAGTTTTCATCTGAAACTCACATAAGGAGGTGATACATATACCTGCAATAAATGGAAAAATATCAACACAAGTCTTGTATATTAGTATCAAATATGTAAGAGTAATTCAAAACAATAGCATAACAAAAAGCATCACATTTGAGAAAAATTCTTTCATTGTCATTTTAAAATTGAAAACAAATTTGAGTTATGGCATTAAATGAAATCTATTTTATGTCATATAAATATTGTTACATAGACAAAAAACACTCCTTTAGATTTTTTAAATACAATTTTAATAACATAAAAAGATAACTTTTTTATCTCTGTTCACATCCAGATGTAATAAAGCATTCTACACATTTAAGAAACTTTTAACCAGTTTTTATTTTCAAGGAAATTTTTTTCTAAATTTAGTTGAAAGCCGGATGTACTATATTTAATATTTATTAATATTTCAATAGAAGTTCCAGCTTATGATTTGCTATGAATTTTATTAAGATGTTTTAATAAATTTATAATCTATGTACTTGTACATATAAAACAATTTCATAAGATATCTTATAAATTTGTAGAAAAATAATATTTTAGCAAAGACATTTTTATTTAAGACAAAAATATTAAAAATTCTTTAATATTTTTAACATTCTTGAGCTCTGTAAATTCTCTAATGATTAAAAAATCAAAGCATTCCTTCTATTCATTATTTTTTTGATTATCTTATAGTGTGCGAACCAGGGTTGTAAATTTGACCGGTCAAAACTAATTTTAATAAGGGCAGCAGTCAAAACTGGTTTTAACCATTTAACACTGGTCGAAATTGGTTATAACCATCTAAAACTACTCAAAATTGGTTTTAACAACTTAAACGTGGTTAAAACTTAGATAATATAAAATTTTAAAACTGCACAGTTGAGTGCATATTAATGTTATATAAAATAAATTTAAAAAAATTATTATTTTAATAAAATAATATGAAATTAGTTAATATTGTATATTTAACAGCAGTGTTCAGTTATTTTCCCCATAACTATAACTGTAATTGTAAAAACAGAACGAGGATATTTACGACAACTTCAACTTTGTTTTGATTTCACTAATAACTTCAAATGAATTATCAGTAATGAAATAGTTTGGTTTTATACTTCTTCTCATGTGCTTTGTTAATAACTTTCTTTTATTCAATGAGTTAAGAATATTAACAAAGGAGAGAGGTATAAGGATTCAATCTGGGGATTTTAAGAAATTAGATATCAAAATTTCAGTCAGAAATGTAAACAATGTGCCCATCTTTTAAGTGCCAAAGTATAGCCATATTATGAATATTCATTCTCCAGTTCAAAAGCATGTCCGTTTATAAAATCAAGAACAAAATACTGCTGATATTAACGAACATCAACTACCCACGTTAAGCAGTCAGCAATAGAAAAATATTTCATAAAAACAACTGAAAAACAGGAAAATTCATTAGATATATAAATTGCAAAATTGTTTTAGTCTTCAACATACAATTTTAAGTTACTGAAAATAAAAATTTCCAAAGCATGATTGCTAAATTACGGGCAGGTTATAAGCCACCCAGTCATGTTAAAATTGCAAGTGATCTTTTAAATAAAAGTTTATTCTTAAGCTCTCCCTCTACAAAGCAAAAGAGCTCGATGGAAAAACCATAACTCTCAAGCAGAATGGGCTGGAGTAACACACATAATTGTCGTATTATTGTTCACTGTGTGCAGTGTTGAATTCAGGTGGTGGCCCAGGGGGCTCAACCCCCCAACCGAAGCAATAAGATGTCCCCCCCAGCAATATGACATTTTGTGTTTTTAATGGTCAAAAGGAGCAATCCCCCCCCTCCCCACCCTGGAACTCTATAATGTCCTCCGCGGAGCCACAGAAATCCCTCAAGGAGAAAAATGTCTGAATTCACACTGAATGTGTGTCAAATGGGCGCAAATCATTTTTTTTTGTCAACTATTGATGCAGGTGCATCTAAAAAAAGTCCTTCCGGCCAGTGCCGGGAGGAAGAGGTAGCTTTCAAATACCTTATTTTTAAAAAGCCAACTTATATTATTCAAGCACACGAAGCTCAATTTAGTGGAAACCGAATATAGGAGATTCAATACTAATTTTTATCAATACTAAATCATTATGAATGAGAATTTCACGAAATTAGTCAGCTTTATCCAAGCTGCTTTTATTTAAAGTAACTTATATTTGGCTGAGATGTTGATGTATACTATCCACATGCTTTCTCACATGGAAATAGGCGAATACGTGTGTTATCGCGTGACAAATACAAGATCGTTTCAAAATGTTAGTCATACTAGAAATTCAAAGTGCTATAATTCAACCATTTTTTAAGATATAAACAAAAGAACAAATTTTCAGAAACAAAATCTGCTCCAGAATCTTTGTATCAAGGTCAAACACATAAAAAAATCTTTTTCATTTTCCAATTTTTTAATACCTTATTTTAAATTTTAAATTTAATTTTTTTAAATGGCAACCCTTTTGAAACAAGATGACGAATGAAGCTGGCCAACGAACTCGGTCGAGACATTGGTATGTACTATGTACAGACCAAGTAACATCCAAATCGGTTCATAAATACGCTTGTTATCGCGTGACAAAAATCAGGTCGTTTTAAAATGTCAGCCACAATAGAAATTCAAAACGCTATAACTCAGCCATTTTTTTAGATACAGACGAAACAAAAACTGTTCCGGGATCTTTGTATTAAGGTCAAACACATACAAAAAAAATCTTTTTCATTTTCTAATATTTTGGTATCTCATTTTAAATTTTAATTTTTTTAAATTTTTTTAAATGGCCGCCATTTTGAAACAAGATGGCGAATGAAGCTGGCCAACGAACTCGGTCGAGATATTTGTATGTACTATGTACACACCAAAGTACATCCAAATCGATTCATAAATACGCCTGTTATCACGTGACAAATATCAGGACGTTTCAAAATGTCAGCCACGCTAGAAATTTAAAATGCTATAACTCAGCCATTTTTTGAGATATAGACGAAACAAAAACTGCTTCCGAATCTTTGTATCAAGGTCAAATACATAAGAAAAAAATATTTTTTCAATTTTAAATTTTTTGGTACCACAGTTCAAATTTAAATTTTTCTTAAAAATTTAAATGGCTGCCATTTTTAAACAAGATGGCGGATGAAGCTGGCCAACGAACTCGGTCGAGACATTGGTATGTACTATGTACAAACGAAGTTACATCCAAATCGGTTCATAAATACGCCTTTTATCGCGTGACAAAATTCAGGACGTTTCAAAATGTCAGCCACGCTAGAAATTCAAAATGCTATAACTCTGCCATTTTTTAAGATATAGACGAAACAAAAACTGCTCCGGAATCTTTGTATAAAGGTCAAATACATAAGAAAAAAATATTTTTCCATTTTCAATTCTTTGGTACCACATTTAAAATTTAAAATTTTTAAGAAAATTTTAAATGGCCGCCATTTTGAAACAAAATGGCGGATGAAGCTGGCTAACGAACTCGGTCGAGACATTGGTATGTACTAAGTACATACCGAATTACATCCAAATCGGTTCATAAATTCGAGAGTTACAGTATGACAAAGGTCAGATATATATATATATATATGGATATATATATATATATATATATATATATATATATATATATATATATATATATATATATATCAACTTTTGAACGGAGGGTGGTTTCGGGGTCTGGGGGTCATGATCGATGAAAATATACCAAAATTTTTTGAAATCGCTTTCCTCCGAACGGCTGCAATAGGTAGCTTTTTGTAATGAAAGCTACCTAAAACTATAATAACTGCTTAAAGCTTGCGATAGAGGAAGAAAAAATGTACATGTAAAGTTATTTTGTAAGCGACAATGTGACCAAAATGAGAATGAATGACCCAAATGAATGGTGGAAAATTTAGAAGCTATATACAAGGATGAGTTTATTTATTATGGATGTGCTGAAAGCAGAAGTGGACATTTCAGAGGGAACTTTAAATATTATATAATTTAGTTGTCAAATCTGCCTAAATAAATAAATAAAAAAATTTATATATATACATATATATATATATATATATATATATATATATATATATATATATATATATATATATATATATATATATATATATACCAGGTGTCCAAAAAATGACCGGTTATTTAAAAATTGAATAATTTGCAAAGGGTGACTTGACTCGGGAACCTTTATGCGAATCGAACTCATTTATTAGGCTGCTCATCATACATCGGATTCGCGAGCCGATCGCCAGTCCCGGAGCCAACAGCTTAGATTTTGGGAGATTACATGGCCGTAAGTTTAGCTAGTCTCTCAAATAGCCAAATTCCTTCGTTTTTTGTGCGTGTTCTCGATAATATGGTGAAGATTCTAATATTTTCCAGCAGAGGGCAGAATTGTTAATTTGGGAGGAACATTTAATTTAATTGGTTCATTAAGTTTTGATTGATCTGTGGTCAAGACCCGCACAATTCCCAGGGACTGTGACGTATCAGCCCTACCCACAGATGCCTG
Organism: Maratus speciosus; assembly: GCA_963932465.1. Taxonomy (NCBI): domain Eukaryota; kingdom Metazoa; phylum Arthropoda; class Arachnida; order Araneae; family Salticidae; genus Maratus; species Maratus speciosus. Next base: position 421,836,904 of record OZ010799.1, on the reverse strand, counting down.
CAAAAAGCGCTTAGATTAGCAGTTTCACTTTTAAGAATCGTCCTAAAATGATCTCAGAAAGTAATAAGATGTATTTCTGGGAAACAAAGTTACGAGGGGTAAAACTGGTTTTAGACTGAGATTTAAAGTTAGGAGAAAGAAACTTCGGATTTTAATTTAAATTTGGAATTTTAAAGGCTTTTTAGCTGGAGCAAATAAAAATCGGGAAGAAAAAAAACCCACTCTGGGTTAAATTCACGAGGTAAGACCCACAGGTCTTGCAGGCGAGCCCTGTGGCTCTTGTTTTAGTGGGGGGGGGGGGGGTTATGAAACGATAAAAGCTAAGCCCTTTTTAAAATTCCCTTTTTGCCCCTTTTAAAATTTGAAATCCTCGCTTTAAAAAACAGAAATTTAAATTTAGAAATTAAAATTAAAACTTTTAAAAGGCTTTTGTAATTGTGTCTCAGTTGATTGAATGCATCTGCCCCTGTTAAATTAACTTTCCCGCATCACATCTTATAACTTTAAAAGATCGTTTTGGCACATCTCATAAGAATACTTTTGCTGAATAAGTGCAATTTGTAAGTCTTGCTGCATTCTATCGGCCAAACCGAGCCACCGCCTTTATGCCGGGCAGTCAATCATTCAGCTATGACCAATTATAGTTTAAAGACGCCTCCTTTGACTTCAACGGCCCCTAGCAGGAATAATGCAAAATACAGCATATTTATACCGCTGCACAGGCGGCAAGAGGAGCTTTTTACCATCAAAAGAATGCACTAACTCCATGACACTCGGCTCTCTAAGTATCGCTTAGCGGTACCCCTAATTTCCCAAGCCCGATGTCCATAAAGTAAAGTAGCATCTTTCAAGCCAAAAGGGGCCTGATTTCTCAAAATGATGTAACCAAAGAACAATAAATCAGGTCCCCGGAAGAACTGTGTCTTTATTGGAATAAATACGATCTTAACCTGACTTTGATTTCCCGGACACCACTTACGGCCTGCGACTACCTCACTATGCTAGAAGTTCCGAGGTTAGCTCAGAAATCGGCACGCACGCGTGCGCGGTTCGCGGCCCTGCCCCCAGCGGTCGGACACTGACCGACGCCACGACAGAAGATCCATAACGGGAGTAGCGGCTAATTCGTTACATATATATATATATATATACCAGGTGTCCCAAAAATGACCGGTTATTTAAAAATTGAATAATTTGCAAACGGTGACAGATATGAAAAAAATTCTTGCAGGACGGTTATGTCTGATGTCAAGAGATTTTACTGTGATTCTTTATTTTAGTTGGAATTTCAAACAATAGATGGCGCTGAGAGCAATACGTGCTCTGTCCAAATCCAATTTTTGGTACTCCGGAATCCATTCAATACAGTTTAATCTTTTTTTTTTTCACATGGAAGAAGAGCGTAGCCAAAAACTCGAGCCTGAATTTAGCGGTTATTCCTTGCAGTCCAATCTATCGATGCTATTTGTAACTAAAACGGAGAATCGCAGCATACAAACTTCTGACATCTTACATAACACTCCTGCAATAATTTCTTTAATATCTGTCACCGTTTGCAAGTTATTGACATTTAAAATGATCAGTCATTTTTGGGACACCCGGTATATAAATTAAAGAGTTTTAAATATTTAAAATTTTGAGTTATATCATTTATAAATACCAGTTTTAAATGTATCTTGTTCAATCTGTAATATTAAAACACAACTACGGAACTAAATGGAACAGAATTTTTTTGAATGCTAGTGTTTTAAACTGCAATGAGGATAGAAGCACATTTTGGGAAGGGGAGCAATTTGCGTACTTCACAGTAACAGTAAAATAATCAAGGCAAAACGAATGAAAATAGATAAGATTTTTCTTCTTTTTTTAACGTAAGAATTAAATTTCTAAACTTTGTATACTGGGTGGTGGCCGGAGTCAAAGATGGGGAAGTGCATCTTTCAGAGGGGGGCTTAAAATATTACAATTTACTTACTTTTTTAATTTTTAGATCACAAGCACTTACATCATACTTTTTAAATACTCCATTATATGCATTTAACTCCCATACACTGATGTAAACATAATAATCTATAGATTTATTACCTACATGTACATTTATTATTCATTTGATTACTTCTAAAAAGCTTCTTTAACAACTATAGATAAGATAAATCTTTTGTAACTATCATAATTTGGCTAATTAATTACTCACAGTCATAGAAACATTTATATATTCTCCTAATAATCTATTGATTTATTGCCAAAATTAAATTTAATTCTCATCTAAAAAGCTTTGCAACTGACATTACGTACCTTGTAACCTCAATCATATAGTACACGTCGTAGGCTGTTTCCAAAGAGCTCCGCTAAATGGAGAATCATTTTCGTTTTCCCAATGGGAATGATATTTTTTTGGCCTATTGCAAAGAGCCTAAGCAACTTTAGGCTAATTGGAAAATAATCATATTTCACAATCAACTTGATATTTTTCAGGCTAATTGCAAAGAGTCTGTGAAGAGTTAGGATAATTGGTAATTATCCGTTTAAAATTTTCCAACATATAATTGAAAAGTATTCGGTTTTTACTGTCCGTCCATCCATGCTCCAACTTTCGTAAATATACTTGGATTGCTCCGTAATTTTAATATGATATTTACATTTACTATAATATGATTCCTATTGAAAATGAAGCGTGTAGAATTTATAATTCAGTTACAAGGACAACCAAAATTATTCCTTTACAAGGGACAAAATTGTTTGAAGTATATTTTAAAGATGTTGGAACATTTTATACATAATGAAATTGATATGTATTTATGAATTGCATTAAAACATGCTTTCTGTAGGAAATTGTGTGCAAAGAATTTATTATTCATTTACAGAGCCACACAAAAGGATTCCATTACATAAGGTCTATGGAGTTAAACTGTTGGCAGTGTAACTTAATTATGTTACACAATTTCAAATGTAATGAAATTGATATACATTACTGACTACAAGACACTTGCTGTAGAATATGATGAGCGTATAATTTATCGCTTATTTACAGGTACATACGAAAGATTTCGGGTACAGTACTGTATCCGTCAATTAGCTCTAATTGTTAGAAGTGCGTTTTCAGCTATGATATGCATTTTTAAGTTTAACGAAATTTTGCATATTAGTAGCATACATAAATACTATAGAGCATTTTAAGGGCTACTCAAAAGATTTTGTAAACATTACTAAACATGAATATGAATTGCTTAAAGATTGTTTTTAAATGAGTTAGCATTCTAAATATATTTCATCTTGAAAATACTCCAGAGATGTTTGTAGAACATAAATAAAATCATATACAGGACCACACAAAGAATAAATGATCACTTATGGAAGATTTTTCTAAAAGTGTTATTTCAATAGTTTTAGGACTTTTTTTTGTCTTAATAAATTTTATCTTAATACCTGTAGTTCATACACAGGGCTGTTTAAAAAAACTTCTTCAGTATTTTTTCCGCATACCTATAAAAATTGCTAAAGGTGAGTTTTCACCCTATTATGCATTTTGTTACTAAACTAAATTTTTATATACTATGTATAGAACTCATATGAATTTATAATGAAATACAGGGCTGCACAAAATAATTGAAGTATATTTCCGGTTGTGGATGGTATTTGGTAAATCGGTATTTGATATGGATGGTATTTGGTAAATCGGTATTTGATATGGATGGTATTTTGCAAAGATTATGATTACATGACCATAATAGGATCTGGCCATATTATTGTCATAATAAAGTTAAATTACCATTATGTAATCGTTTTCTATAAAAACGGTTGAATGACTGGACAGTTTGATGCAGACTTTTAACAGTGCACTGATACATCAGTTTTTCTTATATACATTTTATAATTACTATCATTCTGCATCCCATCTCCTCTATGTATTGCTGGTAAAAAAGTAAAAATTTGCCTCATCTACAGATTTTACTGATAGCTCTGGATGAGTGCTACAAAAATAATAAAATTATCTAAATAAATGAATCTTAAAATAAAATGAAGTACTGTAATTTCTGACGCATAAATTATTTTCCAAACCAGAAACTTTACATAATAAATTATGTCAAATAAGTACTAATTAGAAATAAGTTACTTTTTATTAAATAAAATTTCTGGTAGGTAACAAAGTCAATTGAGCCATAGCTTATACATCGAAACTTTCAATATTCTCTAATCTTGTACACTAAATCGTGGTAATGAAATCTGTCAATGACAGTTTTCTTATACACATTTAAAAGCATTTTTAATTCCTGCTACTACAATTTAAACTAAAAGTATACATAAACATTCACTACTCTGGACATATTGCAATAAACTTGAATGAAAGTAGGCTGTTTGGATACACAGGTGGTCATTTTCTAATTAGACAAACTGCATAGGCTCACTGAAATGAGCCTGAAACAAAATCAAGCTGATGGAGAAATGAGACAAAAATCATGCATCAAGCTTAGATTATGCAACACTTCCAGAATACTTTAACAATATTTCGCTGCTTAATAATGTAAATAAGATACTTAAGTAATAGTTTTAGAAATCATCTAACGTATTTGTAAAACAGGATTTATCAAATACTGTCCATAGCCGGAAATGTACTTCCATTGTTTTATGCAGTCGTGTACATGTACATCTATAAATTCTTATGTATTCTACATAGTATGTTAAATTTTAGTTTAGTATCAAATGCATAATAGGTTGGTTGGTTGATTTTGTGACGGCCGATTATCTACACTAGGGATATGGGCCCGAGGGGGGAGTGCCCTTCGTGGGGGTCTTTCTAAGGGAACCTAACCCGTATTAACGCATGGAAATCCATGGTTCGAAGAAAACCACGAAACCTCCGAACGATTAGGCCGACGGGCGCGATTGGGATCGAACCCAACACTTCCCGTCTACCAGTTTCGAGAGCAGAACCTCTCAGCCACTGGTGGGGCCTAAATGCATAATAGGATGAAAACTCACCATTGGTAAGTTTTATCGATAGGCAGAAAAAATACTGGAATTCTTTTGTACAGCCCTGTATATTACCTTCAGACTTATATACACACCATGTATTAAGGGTCATTCCATGTCAATTCAACCAATTTTTTTATGGTTTGTAACCCGACCGACAGGGATTTGGATGAAACTTGGTGTATATACTAATTCAATAATGATATGAATACAGCAGAAAATTTTCCTTCCTAAATCTCATAGTTTGTGAGATATGAGGGGTCCAATTTTTTTGATTTTTCTCAAATCGCACATTTCTGAGTCTGTATTTTTAGACTGCAGTTCCATTTTCAAAAAATTGTTTCTCTGGATCTAAAATGCGAATCATCTTAAAAATATCACCGTAAGTACATCAAAAGATGCAGATTTTAATAAAAAAATATTAAAAAAAAGAATTTTAAATATTTAGGGCCAAAAAAATCAAACCAAAGTTGAAAATTATGGTTATTTTTCCAAATTTTTGTGACTTTACGAAAAAGGTTCTACACAAAAAGCCAAATAAAATTTCCAATTTCTTTTTATTTTAAATAACAGTTTATACTTTGGGCTTTTTAGTTATGAAATAAAAGTGATGTCTTTCTCAAGGCTTATGCAAAATTTTGCCCTGTTTTGGGAAACTGCACCAATCAAGAAAAATAAAATCCCTGCCTAATTTTAGCTGTGGTACCTAAATAACTACTGTGGTTCATGATATATCTTAGTTAGCAATTTTATTAGAACACCACGAGACCACCAAGTTAAAGTAGTAGTACTACTACATAGTATGTGCTGCCATCAGGTGCAAACCTATTAAATACATTACATGCCCCTTTTTTTAAATAAACAAGAGAGTTATGAAGGCAATGGATATTTAAAAAGTATTAAAAATTATAAATCATTTAAAGTTCTAAATTTAACATAGTTTAGTTTTGTTGTCTATATAGCGTTGAGGTTTTACAATTGTTCTTGAAGATTTCCGTAGAGGCACTTGAGGCAACACCGTTTGTAACTTAGCTGTTTTATTATCTATTGTATCTGAATCTGTAGGTGCTGGATAAAAATCCTCTACTGATCTCACAGACTGACTTAATTCGGATTTATCAGGGCGGATGCAAAATCTGTTTCTTCTGTAAATATTACCATCTATCCCTTTAATAATGTAGGATCGGGGTTGAGGACAACCTGAATGACAGTTCCTTGCTTTTATGGTTCGTTCATCTTTTGGCGAAACCAAACTCTTGCCTTATCTTTCAAATTTTAGAGTTGTGCACTATGCTTGTTAGCATATTTATTTTGAATCATCTGTCGCTTCTCTAAAGACTCCTTTGCTTCAGCTAACGGAAAATTTGGCCTAAGTTTTTCTGGATGACATGGCAAAAGATACCTCAGTCGTTTGCCCATTAATAGTTCAGCTGGAGAGGGGAGATCTTGAGATGATTGAATACGATAGTCTAATAAGACCATATATAGATATTTTCCCATCTGTAATGCCTTAATTAGGGATTTTTTTATTGTTTGCACGGCTCTTTCAGCTTGACCGTTAGCTCTAGGAAAGTATGGTGATGTCAGGTTATGTTCCACATTCCATTCTTTAAAAAAATTTTCACTTCCGCTGAATTGAATGGTGGTCCCCCAGCGTTGACCAACTCCTCTGGAATTCCATGTCTTGCAAAAATAGATTTGAAGGGCAATTATGACATTTGGTGCATTATTATTTTTAAGGGGGTCCGGGACACAAAAATCTTCAAATTTTTCTAAAAAAATTTATTTCATTAAAATTTTCTCTGTTTTTTCGTGCTTAAAATGACATTTAAATCGTTTTTATATCTGAATTAGAACAAAAAGTATTAATTTTTTTCATTTTGGTTTGTTTTCAAAATCTAGCTTTCAAGCAATGGCTGTCATGGAAACGACTTCTTGTAAAAATGCGTTTTTCTTCATAATAGGTTTTTTCACCATATCTCGTTTTTAAATTCTTATAACTCAAGAACCGCAAAAGATAAAGGGTTCAAACTTGGAACATATCTTTTTCAATTGTTCTACTTTAATTTTGATTCAGCATATTTGAAAAAAATATTTACTTTTGAAAATATGATTTTATTTAAAAAAGTTGCACCACTTTTTTCAAAATTTTTTCGTTAAATATTTTTAATTTTTTTATAAATTAATATTTTTAAAATTGCTGAATCAAAATTAAAACTTATATATTTCTGTTTATTTAAATGAAAAAAAATGAAATTCTATACATTATATTTCGAGTTATAACGATTTTAAATTACCCCACTTTTTAAATAAATTTTCAATTTTTAATTTTTTTTTAAATATTATGAGAAGTTTTATCATGTGAGTTTGTTTACAAATGATAAGGCTAACCTTCACAAAAAATTCAGAATTTGAACTCAATAAATAAAAATTATTTTAAAATGTGTCCCGCACCCCCTTAACTACACTGCTCAAAACAATTAAAGGATATTTGAAGTTTTATATAAAATAAAGATATAAACGAAATTTTTTTTGCCGAAAATAGAAGAAGAGAATCACAAATGCAAATTTTTCTGGTTTTCAAACTGTGGAGTATGCAAATTTTGAGTTCGACGTCAAAAACGTCGCTTCAGCGGCAGCGAATGAAATTTGACTTTCAACTTAATAAAAGAGAATGAAGACAAGGATGATCGGCATTCAGTGATTGCTTTGTTTCGATGAGTACGATGTCTCAGCGAAGTCATTTGACAGATTCAGAAGCTTTGAGAATTGCTGGTAGGTTAGAAAGGGGCCAAACTCAAGCCGAAGTAGCGCAAACCATTGGAGTGTCACAAAGTGTCATTTCCAGGATCTGGAACCGTTTTTTGGAGAGTGGATGTGCAGGCCGAAGACCAGGGCAAGGTCGTAGACGGGCAACAACGCCCAATGAAGATCTGTATTTAGCGTTAACAGCTCGGAGACACCGAACCATGAACGCTACTCTTCTCCAACAACACCTTCGCTCGGCTACAGGCACCACGATTTCAACTCAGACAGTCCGAAACTGGCTCCATGCTGTAGGTCTGTATGCTCGCCGACCGATGGTATGTGTTAGATTAACATCAAGGCATCGTCGCGACCGCAGGGAGCGGGCAACCGAGCATGTCAACTGGAGGAGAAATGAATGGAGCAATATTCTGTTTCCTGACGAGTCCCGTTTTTCTGTGCACCCGGATAATAGGCGTATTTTCATCTGGAGGGACCGTGGCAGTAGGAATAATCCTGCGTTCGTGCACGAAAGTGTCAGATTTGGCAGTGGAGGAGTGTTGGTGTATGGTGGCATCTGCATTGACGGGCGCACTGACCTCTACATCATTCGAGATAGAGCTCTGACTGGTCGCCGATATAGGGATGAGATCCTCAGACCTATTGTAGTCCCTTACGCTGCAGCAATCGGAGATAACTTCATTTTAATGGACGATAACTGCAGGCCACATCGTGCAAACCTGGTGGAGGATTTCCTTTTCGAGGAAGGAATCGTTCGAATGGAATAGCCAGCGTGTTCTCCAGACATGAATCCAATCGAGCACGTTTGAGACGCTCTAGGAAGACGAGTTTCTGGCCGCCAACATCCCCCACAAACTCTCCAAGAACTGGAAAGAGCTCTTCTGGAAGAGTGGGGCAGAATACCCCAACTCGTCATTAATAGCCTCATTGAGTCCATGCCTCAAAGGTGTTCAACGTTGCTGGCCGCCCGTGGAAACCATACCCCCTACTGAAAATGATTTTCTTTGAAGAAAACACCTTTTCTTATTCTTTTTTTCTCATATGCACAAATTGTGTTTTTTTCCTTTAGTACACAAATGCGTAATAAAATGCATTTTTTTCTGCCAAACATGTGTAATTTATTCTCATATAACCTACTATGTCTGTCGACCATGTATCAATCAGCTAAACAGTTTACCAGATACAAAATCCACCTAAAACTGCAATATCCTTTAATTGTTTTGAGCAGTGTATTTGGACTTCAGCATATTTTGAGAAATAATCAATTAATAACAGATATTGCTGGCCTTTTAGATTAAAAAAATCACAACCAACCTTTTGCCAGGGATTCTCTGGAACAGCTTGATCAAGCAAAACTTCCTTTTGATTGTTACGCTGATGCTGCTGGCAAGTTTTACATTTCTCAATAAAAGTTTCAATGTCACATATCATTGATGGCCAATAAAAATATTCTCTTGCTTTCGTTTTACAAGCCATTATACCCCTATGTGTTAAATGCAACTTTTGTAATATTTCTGCTCCACCTAAAACTGCAATATCCTTTAATTGTTTTGAGCAGTACTATTTGGACTTCAGCATATTTTGAGAAATAATCAATTAATAACAGATATTGCTGGCCTTTTAGATTAAAAAAATCACAACCAACCTTTTGCCAGGGATTCTCTGGAACATCTTGATCAAGCAAAACTTCCTTTTGATTGTTACGCTGATGCTGCTGGCAAGTTTTACATTTCTCAATAAAAGTTTCAATGTCACATATCATTGATGGCCAATAAAAATATTCTCTTGCTTTCGTTTTACAAGCCATTATACCCCTATGTGTTAAATGCAACTTTTGTAATATTTCTGCTCTTGCGACCTTTGGCACAACAAGTCTTTTACCGCGACAAATTATACCTTCATCTGTACAGTACAATTCTTCTTTGCAATGCCAATAGGACTTAGCGAAATTTCGTGTATTTTTTCTTTCAGGCCAACCATTTTGTATGTGGTATAAAATATCTTGCAATTCATTATCATAGGTCGTAAATGTTGCGGATTCTTTCCACTTGTTTACTGATTCATGAGATAGTAGATTTATCTTAACACTTGTGTCTGATTCTTCCTCATCAGCAAAATATTCTTTGACTAACTGAGCACGAGATTCCTTTGTCAGATAATATGTGTATCGGCTTTCAGAAGAAGTTTTCCGGGGACATATTCAAGCTTGTAATCATACCTATTAAGCCTGAGAAGCATACGTTGAAGTCTCGGTGATATGGCATCATACTGCTTTTTGCTTAATTCCAACAATGGCTTGTGGTCTGTCTGCACTTCAACTGGTCTTCCATATGTATAATAATTGAAATGTTCAAGGCCAAAAATTACAGCGAGTAACTCTTTTTCGATTTGAGCATACCGTTGCTGTGTTTCAGTTAATGATGCAGAACCATATGCAACTGGTTTATTATCTTGCAGTAAAACAGCTCCCAAGCCATAACGGCTGGCATCCACTGAAACGGTTACAGCTTTGTCTTTATAAAAATACTGTAAACATGGAGCTTGTACTAAAGTTCCTTTTATTAGTTCAAAGTCCCGTTGAACATTTTCATCCCACAACCACTGTGTATCCTGTTTCAAAAGCTGTCTCAATGAATGGGTTAGGCGCGCCACACACCAGAGAGACATGCGACAATAATCGTGAGACATGAGGCAAATTCTGCTGTTCAAACCGGTTTTCACTTTGTTAACAGGGTGAAATTGTCGCATGCCTCACGCTTTTCTGCCGCATGTCTCCCTGGTGTGTGGCGCGCCTTTGAGAGATGAGGCGTAAAGTTAGCTAAGTATGTTATCATGCCAAGAAACCTTTGCAAGTCCTCGTGATTCTTTTGTGCAGGAAATTCAGTTATAGCCATTATCTTTTTAGGATCTGGTTCTATTCCTTTGTCAGATAATATGTGGCCTAAGTAATTCACAGAAGATTTTGACAACTGGGTCTTGGCAAGGTTAAATTTAAGATTTGCTTCTCTAGCACGTGTTAAAACTTTATGTAGTAACAGGCAGTGATTTTCTATAGAGGATGTTCCAAGGGCTAGATCATCAAAGTAAGGGTTTACTTCACACCATAGCCATCTGAAACTCTTTCTGCAGCATTATTCAGCCCAAAAGGCAGAACTAAATATCTGAACCGTCCCCAAGGTGTTGTAAATGTAGTTAAATATGAAGATTCTCTATCGAATGGCAATTGCCAAAAACCATTTTTTTGCATGTAGGATAGTAAATACTTTACATCCTTGAAGGCGTGCAATAAGACTATCAGCTATTGGTATAGGGTAGTGAGGTCGACGAATTACTTCATTTAGAGACCTTGGATCTAAATAGATGCGCAATTTTTTAGGCGAGTTAATGACAACCATATTATTTATCCATTCTGTTGGTTCATTCACTTTTGCAATTATTCCAGATTCTACCATATTCTGCAACTCATTCTTTACTTTGTCATGTAGAGCTAGTGGTATCTTACGTGGGACCGCTATGTGAGGAATATAGTGGTCTTTTAATTTTATTTTTACAACACGGTTCAAGCGACCAATTCCTGTAAATACATCAGAAAACTGCTGGACAATATCTTCTGGTGTTTGATGGAAAAAATTATACATGGGCTTCATAACATTATTAAGTCTTTGGATAAGTTCTAATTTCTCACAGGCTTCGAGCCCTAATATTGGACTAGCATTTAAACAGGTTACTAAAAATTTACATGTCATATCTTTCTTTAAAGTTTTGCAATTAAGAAAACAGTCACCTAGAATTGGTACAGCGTTGTCACAGTAATCCAGTATAGGTTGTTTACATTTTCTCACCATTGGCTTTTCACTCCATTTTAATATTTGACTCTTTGGAATAACATTAACTTGAGAACCTGTATCTAGTTTAAATATAACATCATTTCCATTTACTTTTAATTTTTGTAGCCATACAGAATCTGATTTTTTACTCTCAAGTTGATTTATATATTTCAGTTCACCCAAATAAACAAACTCTGTATCACTGTCATTATTCCGTTCCACTGCATTTAGTCGACGCACCTGCTGACTGTTGTTTACTTTATTCCGACATACTTTCGACCAATGGTTTTTTCCTTCACAGTTTCTGCAATTTGTACCGAAGGCTGGACATTTGTTTGGTTCGTGAGATCTGCCACAGTATTTACAAAATATTTCTCTTTTAAGATATAGTGTACGGCCATCCTTCCACTTCATTGCATCGACATTCAATCTGCTGATTTTATCGCACATTTCCGCGGCCTGCACTTTACTATGCTCGGCCGTTTTACATTCAGTAACAATTTCTTGCAACGTCTTCTTCTTTCTACTAGTTTCGCGAATTAATCGCTCTTGTAGCGATTTATCAGCCAACCCTTGAATGATTTTATCACGAAGCATCCGTAATTGCATTCAATAACGGCTCTACGTAAACGTGAATAATAGTCCGCAAATTTTTCTTCACTTTCTTGCTTGATTTCTAAAAATTTAAATGAAGCATATATCTCATTTACATAGTCCTGAAAATATTTATCAAATTCGTCCAAAATTTGCTTCAATGTTATTTCACTGGCTCCTCCTTCTGGCTGCAGATCAAATGCACGAAATTGCTTTTTTAACTCATCACCGCCAACATGCCTGAAGAGCGGTGTTTTTGTTTTTTCGGATTCACCTGCATATTTCAAAGCTTCTATGTAATCTTCAAAATCTTGCCTCCAATACCGCCATGACTTGGACGGATTTGATTCAAATTGTTCAAATGCTGCAATATTAGGTAAACTTACTGCCATATTGCTTCAATTTCTTTTGTAATATTTAACAAAAATACATGGGTCACTATACTTCTGACACCATGATATATCTTAGTTAGCAATTTTATTAGAACACCAGAGACCACCAAGTTAAGGTAATAGTACTACTACATAGTATGTGCTGCCATCAGGTGCAAACCTATTAAATACATTACAGTTCCTATGGCTTGTTGAATATATTACATTATTCAATGTTTCTTTCTTTATTTCTTTTGCAAAATAAAATTTCTGCTTTGTTTTTTTTCTGAGTAAAAGGGGAAAAAAATCTATGACTGCAGTCTATCCTCCCTCCATTAAATTTTGTGCATAATCCCTATGTTTCCTTTATTTATTCATTCATACCTTTTCTTTTATTATAAGCATTTTTTTAAATTTAAACAATCCCTTAATTTAGTTTTTTCAATATAACTGTAAATAAAAAATCTTTTGTTGGTATAGAATAAGAAAATGTAATAATGACTTTTTACCCATCACATTTTCAATATGTTTTTTTCTGTGGGTGTATGTGTGTTTGAATTAAAATACTTTATTTATATTTAACATTTTTTTAAAACTTTCTACCTTCTTATCTTGGATAATTTTAATCATTTTAAGTATGTTTTTTATAGTTAAATACCTTATATTTAACAAAGCCTAGTTCATTTCTACAGGATGAAACATATTTCTACACCTGCCTTGTGTAAACAAATTCTGACAAAGGCAGGATACATTTTTTTAGTAAAGGCAGGTGTTTTCGAATGGGTTAATCAAATTATTATTAGTCTGCTGTTTCTCATAATAGAAGGGCGATCTATTTTTCATTGTGCTGCAAAAGAAAATAATAGATGAATTTGAAGTAACTAATTATGCTGCAAGACCATCATGACAACTTCTGAGAAAAAAGGGAATCTTGTCTATGCCAGAAATAAGAAAAGGTAAAGTCACGGCCACAGGTCCTGAAACAATTGAATTAATTGAAAAGTTTTATAATTGTAATGAATATTGAAGAATCATGACTGGAAAAATGATGTAGTTAGCATTGCTAAGAATGTACTATGCACAAAAGCGATTGATATTATGTGTATCTACATGATTTGTATCGCCTTTTTAAATAGGAATTTCCAAAAAACTTGAGGATTATAACTCTAGGTATTCAATACAGTATTAGCAGAATTGTTCCTTTAAAAGAATTTGTGACAAGCTAAGTAAAATATTTGGAAAATGTTATTCCACTCTTTTATAACGAAAGCTAAATCTAATTTCCAAAAGAAACTAAAGCAAACTTTGGCCCTCAAAAAGCTATCGTTTTGTAGGATTTCAGCAAAAAATTTTACTTTTCTTACTCAAGATGAGGCTTAAAGTTACCATTCGACCAAATAAACTGCACTCTTGATCCAACTGTTATATACACTCTATCTCTCAGTATTAGATTATCAGCAAGCAATATACACATTTTATCTTATGATATGCAACATGATGTCACTCGTGTGTTTAACACAGAAAGAAGTGATATCATTTGTAAAAGAGATATTTCCAGATGTAAAGAAAGTCCTTGACTTTTGTCATGGGTGCTCTGGCAATATAAAAATTGCAAATTTTCATAAACCTTTACCAAAATGAAGAGAATTTCCCCTTCAGATATTTAAATTCTTTTCTGGGGGGTGGGGGGAAGGAGAGGAGATAGCCACCGATTTAGTGTTTTAGATACTAAATCACGAACATCTTCTAATATACCGATGTTTTGTTGTGTTATTATGTTTGGAGTTGCAGTAAGATAGAAAAATTGACATATATATTAGAAGGTTCTGAATGTTGCTTATTCATAATAAATATAAATTTTAAATTGCACAAAGAAAGAATGTTGCAAAATAAGTCTAAGTGATACTGCAAAAGTACGTCATTTATTTCTATATTTATAGTTAGCTCAGTTATATTTTTGAATTTCAATCTTTTAAATACAGTACAACCTCGATATCTCGAATCTGTGGGGAAGAGAAAAAAAATCGAGATATAGAGGTTTCGATTTATCAAGGTTTTGACAAAATTTAAAAATCTAATCTCACAAACTGCTTTTTTCTGTAAAAAGTAAGATTCGTCAAAAACTACACATAATCTACTAATAATTAACAAATTACACTTCTCAAAGTTTTAATAATTTCAAAATTGTGTTATACAAAAACTTGTTTTGATTAAATAATATCCAATTCGTCATTAAGAAATGAGGAATTGGATATTATTCAGAAGTTTCTCACAATTTGGGCTCAATCATCAACTTTGAAGCTACGGATTATCTCCTAGTTGAATGGTTGTCGATGGTTGTCCTGGTCGAAACTTCGAAATCGTGTTTGGCGGCAAAAATTTAACAGCGACATTTTTTAGCGTTGGAAGATTAGATTGGGCTTTTCAATTGTCTATGAAGAGGAGAATTGGATTTTACTTTTAGCCATTGTTTTACCGATTCCTACCAGCCAATCAGCAAAAATTGCGTTTGCCATTGGAGCCTTTATATTTCACCTGTACAGCATTAGAAATGACTTAATTTTAGCAAAGCACCTCGGCTCTTTAGATCGTCCTATCATAAGAGGAGGAAGCTTTTCTTTACCACTTTGATTTGCCGCCAAAAGCACAATTACACGAAGTTTACTTGGTTTGCCACGTCGAATTTCTTTAACTTTAAATGCAGACGTTTTTTGGGAAAAATATGGTACAATAATACAGTTTCATCTGCGTTAAACACATCCTCTACTTTATAGTTTTTTAAAAGAGAAGGAAGTTCTGAGAGCCACTCCTCACAGGTAGCTGAATCACCCGGTGCACTTTCACTGCAAAGTTTCCAAAAAACGATGTTGTCCCTTTTTTCGGTTTCAAAAGCCTTCCTTTCTTACCCTTTAAGCTCTTTGTATCAACAAAAGGATAAAAAAATGTGAATCCAGCATCCGGATCAAACTAGTTCTACAGCTGACAATAGCCGAAAGTAAAAAGTCAAACTAATTTCTGTGGAAAATATTTCGACATATCAAGGGTTTTGGAAAATATATTTCGAGATAACTATGGAAAATACATAAAAATTTTGATGGAAATGCCGGGGAAATATCTTTTTTCGAGATATCAACGGTTTCGAGATAAGGAGGTTCGAGATATCGAGGTCTGACTGTATAATGTTTATTCTGATTTTTTAGCTTTAAAAATTTGCATATAATTTAACAAATTCTTTATTTGTTACATAAAAAAATTACAACAATCTAAATCTTTAAATTATTTACAAGCAATTTTATTTAATGTATTAGATTTAATTAATGATTATTTCAATTTTAATAAAAATGAAGTCTTTCTCCTAGCTTATGTAAAAATTTTGCCCTGTTTTGGGAAATTGCATCATTCAAGAAAAAAATATCTCTAATATGTCTAATTTAAACTGTGGTACCTAAATAATTACTGTGGTTCCTATGACTTGTTGAATTTATTTAATATAAGTGCTTCTTTTTTTTATTTACAAAGTAAAGTTTTTGCTTTGTTTTTTCTGAGTAAAATGAGAAAAAAATCTATGATTTCAATATCTACACCCCCTCCATTAAATATTGTACATATTCTTTACATACTACCTTTGTGAAAGTATTTATAGAAATGCTATACCACTGAATCCAATGATAGATGTACATTTATGTGACAAACATATGCGATAAGATTGAGAACACAATTTCAGATAATGTGTGATATGTACCAATAACTTACAAATTTTCTACTGTTATAAAAATAAATAAATCAGCCAGATTTTAAGGGTTCATTTTAGGAAATAAATCAAAATGATTAATAAATTTATATTTAAAATGTGCAGCAATTATTTAGGTACCATAAGCAAAGTTGAAGATATTTATCTCTTGATAGGTACAGTATCCCAAAATAAGTCAAAAATTTTGCATAAGCCATGAAAAAGACATCATTTTTATTTCGTAAATAGAAAGCCCAAAGTGTAAACTTTTATTTAAAACAAAAAGAAATTGGAAATTTCATTTGCCTTTTTCTGTAGAGCCTTTTTCGTAAAGTCACAAAAATGTGGAAAAATAACCATAACTTTCAACTTTGGTTTAATTTTTTGGCCCTAAATATTTAAAATTAATTTTTTAAATATTTTTTTATTACAATCTGTGTCTTTTGATGTACTTACGGTGATATTTTTAAGATAATTCGCATTTTAGATCCAGAGAAACAATTTTTTGAAAATGGAACTTGCAGTCTAAAAATACAAACTCAGAAATGTGCGATTTGAGGAAAATCCAAAAATTGGACCCTCCATATCTCACAAAGTATGAGGTCTAGGAAGGAAAATTTTCTGATGTATTCATATCATGATAGAATTAGTATATACACCGAGTTTCATCCAAATCCCTGGGGGTCGGGTTGCAAGGTCTGGTTGAATTGACATGGAATGACTCTTATCAAAGATAATTTTCGCCAAAATGACCACTGGCAACCCTTTCGTCAAAAATATCAATAAAATACGAAATTTATTATCAAAAATCATAGTTATCCATGTATATTTGATGCACAAGCCACCGCGTGAATATTTCTCTATCGAATGATACAATCTGGAAAAAAATCCACGGGGTAGTTTTTGAAAACACTCGAGCGGAACTTTTAGAGCTTACTGCTTTATAATATATATGATTAGAACTACTAAAATGTAAAAGGTTTCGATTAGTTTTTATTACAGAAAGGGATCCCCATTTAAAAATACAAAGTAAAATTTTTGCCGATTTATGGAAAGAGGTTGGTTTAGATTTAGATCTGTATTCAAGATTCTTCAGTCTTTTAAATAATGTTTCAAAAATTTGAAAACATGATAGTTTTAAAAGACATTACGAGCTTTCTTTCTAAGGTTTCATTCATTTGACGGAACCTTATTCTTCTCATTCCTCTGTCCGTCACAGAGTTCGTTCTCGGAAACTGTATAAGTTAGAAACTTTAAATTTTGTAATTTTAGCTTAACACAGCTGATCATACGAAATATCATAAAATTTTGAAAACGTCTTACATTATTTCAATTAAATGAATTATTAAAATGACATCCGACCATTTCTGGCATTTAGATTTAAAAAAAAAAGAACCTTAATTTCTGGCTTTCTTGTGCAGGCTAGATAGCACAAGTGTAGGACATTTGCCTGCTATTCAAAAGTTTCCTGGTTCAAAGCTGGGAATCAAAGTTTGAAAAAAAATTCCACAGAATAGATTTAATTATCTAACAGATCTAATTTTACCGAATTTTAGTACATATTTTTGCTATTTTAATGCCAAAAGTTCATGAAAATTATTCCATCAATTATTTTTTTAATTCAAAAATTCTTTTTCTTTTAATTGCAAAATTTTAAATTTTGAAGAAACTTTTCAAATTTCCAAATTATAAATTTTGTTTAATAGTCCAGGCAATAGGGGATTTTACCTGGCAAAATTAATGGAAGTTCTAGAAATAGGCTTACATTCTGTTTTTTGGGTCGCTGAATCCGAATTTGTAACTTCCCACCAAAATTTCCCCCGGCAACCCCCCAAATTTTGGTAAAATGCCCCCCAAAAAAGGTTTTTTTTTTAAAAAAAAACAATTTTTTTATTGTTTTAGGGAAAAAATATCTAGAAATTCAGAAAGTAGACAAAATTTGCAAAAAATTAGATATATGACATTATGAGGATGAAGGGGGATCTGCCTCGGAACATGCGCCGCGGTGCTGCGTGGACTAAGTTGCGCAATTCCACTTAACCACTCACACGTTTACATTCGCCCTCCCATCTCCCCTCCGAACTTTCTCTATAAGATTTACTTCAAGTTTTTGGGTCGCTGAATCCAAATTTTTAACTTACCTCCAAAATTTAGCCCACCCCCCCCCGAACCCCCCCCCCCCCAAATTAGTTGTTTTTAACTTAAATTTCTTATTGTTTTAGGTGAAAAGCATTACGAATTTCAGAAACTAGACAAAATTTGCAACAAATAGGATATATGACATTATAACGTAGGATGAACGGGGAGGGAGAGGGCTGCCTCTGAGCATGCACTGCGGCGCTACGCGCACAAAGTTATGAAGTCCAGATAATAGGGGATTTTACCAGGAAATATTAATACTAGTTCTGGATTTCGACTCACTTTATGTTTTTTGGGTCGCTGAATCCGAATTTGTAACTTCCCACCAAAATTTCACTCGGCAACCCTCCAAAAAATGGATTTTTTGAAAAAATTTGGTTTTTGAGAAAAGCGCGCGGGGAATGTTCCGAGGCATCCCCCTATCTCCCCGTTTATCCTATGTCATAATGTCATATATCCTATTTGTAGCAAATTTTGTCCAGTTTCTGAATTTCCTAATGCTTTTCCCCTAAAACAATAAGAAATTTAAGTTAAAAACAACCATTTGGGGGGGGGGGGGAATTTTGGAGGTAAGTTAAAATTTGGATTCAGCGACCCAAAAAACTTAAAGTAAACCTTATAGAGAAAGTTCAGAGGGGAGATGGGAGGGCGAATGTAAACGTGTGAGTGGTTAAGTGGAATTGCGCAACTTAGTCGACGCAGCACCGTGTGCATGTTCCGAGGCAGATACCCGCTTCCCCTTCATCTTAAGTCATAATGTCATATATCTAACTTGTTGCAAATTTTGTCTACTTTCTGAATTTCTAGATACTTTTCCCCTAAAACAATAAAAAAAACTTATTTTTTTAATAAAAACCATTTTCGGGGGGGGGGGGATTTTACCAAAATTTGGGGGGTTGCCGGGGGATATTTTGGTAGGAAGTTACAAATTCGGATTTAGCGACACAAAAACGTAAAATAAGCCTATTTCCAGAACTTCTATTAATTTTGCTAGGTAGAGTCCCTATACGGTCTCTATTGCCTGGACTATAAACAATTAGTTCTTTTATGAGGAAACTCGAAATTTTAAATTTTGCTTGAGAATCCACTAAATTTTTCAGAAATCCAGAATTTTAAATTTCGCTTAAACAATTTTTTATTTCAAGAAATTTTAGATTTTATTTAACGTTTGGGTAAGTTTTGAAAATCTCGGAATTTAGACTTTTATTGAAATAATATTATTACTGCTTTTTTAATTTTTAAACCGGTATTATTTTTAAATATTGTGTGCTCTTTAAATTAACGAATTCTCATGCTAAAACAACTCGTGCTGACACGTCACTTTTTCCTTGGACACCGCCCCCTGAATACTAGGCCTCAGCGCCGACACAAAAACGGCGGCTGCCGTAGGCAGATTTTTTTCAGCGTGTGTACGGCCCCTTAAATATTCCTACCAATAATTTTTTTCAGTTTTTCCGCTTCATTTTTCTGAGAATAAACAAGGTAGAAAAATCTTTTATAAAATACTGGTGTCTACATTTAAGGGACCGTACCTACGCTAAAAAAAATTCGCCTTCGGCAGCCGCCATTTTTGTGTCAGCGCTCAGGCCTAGTATTCAGGGGGCGGTGCCTTGGACTACATTTCATTATCCGATAATGTTAAACTTTACATGAATGTGCAAACACCATCTGTCTGAGAATACATGATAATTGATGGTGGACATTTTTTAAAATATGAATTATAGGATAAAGCTAAATTTTATACTTTTATGTTTATATAATCCCTTGTAAAATAAATGCAACACCTGATTTGTATATTTTTTGTAAGTGAGGTATGTTTCTGTATAATCAGTGTTATAAGAGACAGTCACTATAACCTCTAAAATAAACCAACTGCTAGAAGTTTGTCATAAATTTTGATAGTTTATTACAAAGATAACTATGTCAGCATAAATTTCTTCAAGAAATATTTACAATTAATTCATGTCATTGACAGAACCTGAGCTCAGAAGTTATACATGGAAAGTAGCATGCAAAAGTAACATGCTCAAGAATCACTAGTAAAAAAGAAGAGATGGAAAGATTAGAACAAATTGCATAAATTAGGAATTAATACAAATAGTATTTAAGAAGCAGGGATGTAGTGGAGGGTATACGGGGGTATACGCCGTATACCTTCTGGATTTTTTTAAGGAACACCGTATACCCTCTGTTTCTGAAGAAAGCTATAGTATATACATTCTAGGGTTTACGCTCTGCCTTAAGCGTATACCCTCTGTTTTTTTTACGACTACACCACTGTTAAGAAGTATCTCTTCTTGTACAAACATTATTTGAGAAAATGGAAAGTGTTAAAATATGAATGAAATTTTAATTAAAACTCACCTTTTGTATTTTATTTGTTTCATAGTTCTGAATCAACTGTAAATCAAGTGAAACTTCGTGTTTATCAGTCCGAACTGGTATTTAAATTACATCGATAGACAAAAGAAGCAATGAGGCTCAATCACTGTTAAAAGTAGGAATTCAGTCATTAACTGCAGTAAAAACTACAAAAATAAATAAAGTACTACTGAAATATCAAACACAAAAAGTAAATTTCTGTAATAAAAAAGACTTATTTTTCTTGTATTTGTTTGTGAATCCATACTTTTCAACAATAATCCAGCATTCAAAGTAAGTTTGAAAGTGGAGTGAAGCTTTGAGACCTACAACAAAGTAATTTTATAAGAGAAACTAGAGGTGCTATTGAATATTTGGAATTCAAAAGCGTTAAGATGTTAATTTTTTCAGTGGAACATGCTTAAATTTAACGTAATATTATACTACAATTTTTTTGATGCCGATAATAAATGCATCTCAAGAAAATACATATAAAAAATTACCATTAGTATCCCCACCAACCCCCCAAAATACTTCATCTTCATACCCAAACAATTTATTAAAATTTGATAGGAATTGGTAATTTTTAAATGTTCCAAACATTAGATCATGCAGAGTTGAGAGAGGGAACTTAACAGGCAGATTAGATATTTGTAGGAGAGAAGGGAAAATATACCTTTTCATCTGTAAAAGAAATCATCAAAGTGATGTCAGCTGTCGATGGAATGGTTATTTTTCTTTTAAATTCACCATTTTGTGAAATAAAGATTATTTTTTTGAAAAATACAATTTTGTAACAAAGGATCAAATGTAGTTTCTTGAATTTTAACTAAACATTTGAAATTTACAAAATTCATATCCAACATTTTTTGGGGCACAGCGTTTTTTAAAGGAACCCATTTTATGAAAAAACTTCCATTTAGTAAATGGAATTTTCGTGAAGGGACCTTAAACATGCTCCGAGTTTTGATATGATCAACACCTGATAGAATTTATTTGAAACTTATCATGAACAAATATTGAACATCCATTTAATCTAATCCATTTAATTTATATATGTAGATCACTAGAATAATGTTTTTTGAAATAGTTTTAAATTTTTCTTATGTGGGAATCATATATAGAATATCTCTAAATTTCTAAAGATTATTACATGGTAGAAAAAATAAACTTATTTTTTCCCAACGTTTTCCTTGAAAAATCTGAAATTTTCAGAAAAAAATATTTGTGATGATATATTTAACAAAGTGATCTTTGGAATAACAGGTAAGTACCAAAAGAGATACATTTATTATTATTTATTTTATTATTTTAAAAGAAAGGCTTAATAAAATAAATTCTTGATAACTTTATTCATATGAATATTAATCTTAATTTTATTTCTATCTAATTTTTCATTGGAATTTATATCTAATATTATTTTAAATCTGTAGAAACAATTCAACAAAAGCCAGTTAGGATGAATAAATGTAAGTTTCTTAATATTGTGTGGTAAAAATATTTCTTGCTTTTTTAAACCTGATTTGAAAATAATCACTGGTGACCAGGGCTGAAACTAGTCTCTTTTTCACCCGGACAAACATAATTATTGGCTCCTCCCCTCCTCTGCAAAGTAAATTTACACAGATAACTTTACTAAGTTTTTAATAGCCGACTTATTTAAAAATTTAATTACGTAATTTAAATGATGTAATACTGAACTACGTAATCAGTTTTGTCAGATACTGATTCATTAAAACCTTGAAAATAGAATCAAAAGGAACTAAAAAAATCCACTTTTTGCTGGATCCTTATCCAATATCATCCTTAGATTCTTCTATGCTATAACATATCCCAGAAAGAGGAATTTTTTAACAATACATCGCTAAACATCGATGTGAGAAAAAACAACAAACAAAATCTTCATTTGACGTTCTCTTTGCCTTCTATTTTGGAGCCCGGGGCACATACCCTTTCTGCACCCCATAGTTTCGGCCCTGCTAGAGACACTGCGTGCTGGTGAATTTAAAAATCTTCCTGCTAAATGAACAACAGCAAAAAAGTTATTCTTGCCGAGTTGCAACAACTCTAATAGTTTTCTCTCGCTTTAGTTCCTCCTATTCTCTTGTTAAAATTTAACTTCTTTCCAATCAGTCATGACTAGTTTAGAAAAAAAAGCTGGCAGTCATAAAGCAATAACAGATTTTTTTGAAAAAAATCATCTGTTTAAAAATATTTATCCTTAAATATATTCATTTATTTTAATTGATAAAGGAAGCGAAGAAGTATAAAGTTTCATTTATCTTGAAAAATCTTTTAAGATTATACCATACCTATTCTTATATTATACACTAGCAGATATGCCCGGGGTCTGTAAATAAATAACCTTAAACAAAACTCAAGTTTGTATGATTTTATATATTTTGAAATTCTTTTAAATGAACCTAATTTTGGAGGCCCCATTGCCTTCCACAGCGTCTAGCGTGTTCCCAACAAATTTCTTTCCGAACGAACCTATAACCTGGATCCCCGCTACCTAACGCAGCATGTACCGGAAGTGCTCCGAAAATGCCGGAGACAATTAGTTGAGTGAGACAAACCTCGTAGTAATAAAAGGATTTTAATAATACCATGCTAAACATAGACGCGAGAAAAAACAACAAACAAAATCTTCATTTGACGCTCTCTTCGCCTTCTATTCTGGAGACCGGGACACATGTCCCGTTCTGCACCCCACAGTTTCGGTTCTGCTAGAGATACTGCATTCTGGTGAATTTAAAAATCTTCCTGCTAAATGAACAACAGCAAAAAGTTATTCTTGCTGAGTTGCTACAATAGTTTTCTCTTGTTTTAGTTCCTTTTAGTCTCTTGATAAAATTTAATTTCCTTCCAATCAGTCATGACTAGTTTAGAAAAAAAAAAGCTGGCAGTTATAAAACAATAACAGATTTTTTTGAAAAAAATATCTGTTTAAAAATATTTATCCTTAAATATATTCATTTATTTTAATTCACAAAGGATGCCAAGAAGTATTAAGTTTTATTATTTTGAAAAATCTTTTAAGATTATACCATACCTATTCTTATATTATAAATAACAGGGTTTTTTTCTATGTTAGGTTAATTGATGAAAAGTTTCTCTGAAATAGAAAGCATTAGCAAAATAGAAGCATTATAAATGAACTTTTTAATTTCAAAAATTAATTCAATATACTTTAGTTTGCAGTTTAAAACACATTCACCAAGAAAGTTAAAAACAATTATACATATAGAAAATTTCTGAACACAAACATAACTGTTTTTAACCATAACTTAATTCAATGAATCTTACAGTCATGCAAAAAATACAGAAAAATTAGTAACTTAGTTTAGCAAAAATCACACTTGTAAAATGGTATAATGTGCATTTAATTCGTAAATGCATTTTTAAAATTTTTTTTATGTATACTCAGTGGTAGAATTGGTAAAAAAAGTCACTGGTCCCAAGGACCAGTAAACATCAGAGTTTACTGGTCCAGAGACATCGTCACTGGCCCACTACATAAAATTCAATTACGTACCTTTAACCCTTTGAGTGACACCCCTCCCCCCTCCTCCTAGAATATAAACCAAACTTCCTTTCAGTTACAGGCTCTTAACTTCTGTCACTTGAAGAAAGAAATATTAATGTCATTACTTTGATGTAAAAGATAAATATGTAAGGTCTGTGTTTTGTCAAATAAATTTTATACTATTCAGTGTTTCATTCAGGCACCTCTCTCTGGGAGGGCAATGACTATGCAGAAGCAAGCTAACAGCCCAACCCACACACATATCAAGAAACATTACAATTAAACTCAACATTCTATGGGTATCGGTAAGTGAGAGTGGATAGGATCTTTTTTCCTCCCTGGATTTCCTTTTCCCTGACTTTGAATAAAATTATATTATAATGCGTTCTTTGCAAATGATATGGAATAATTAGAGAAAAAGAAAATAGGAATTTTTTGAAGAAATATTATGCAGAAGTAGTTTAATAATTTTAATCGCACTTGAAACAAAATTGTGTATATTGAAACTTTTTTGTTGTTGTTGATCTTTTAAACATTGGAAAAATGAATTTATGTTAAAATCTTATTGGTCAGTCAATACATAATTCATACCTTCCAAAAAATTAAAAATAATCAGCACACAAACTCATGCCTTACCGCAAATTGAATTTAGAAAACTCAGCATGGCTGGCTGTAATCATAGCAGAATATCTCTTAACGTGATATCTTCATACATCAAACAAAGAATGGTCCACAGATGAAAATACCTTCTAATATTTATGTGCCAGTGTAAAAGGTTTATGCATGACGAAATGGCATATTTCAAAAGAGAAAAGTATGTACATGACCTGAACATGAATTAAACACTAAGAGAAAAAGAAATTAGGATTTTTTTGTCATGGAAACAGATCTCCTCTGCCCGCCCCCCTCCCCCAAAGAACATTTTAAATTCTGTATGAGTTTTATGTTCATAATTTAAGATGCTATCCTAAACTGGTTTCAGAGGAGAAGGCCCCTAGCATAAGAGAAGGTTAACATTTCTATTCTTATTACAAGTATACATAAGTTCAACAATATTGCATCTCCTGGATTTCGTTTTGGCAGTGCCTAAGATACATTTGTTACATTTATGTACGTCCCTTGTACAAAAGATCCAAAAGAAACTCTGTTTGCATTAGGAGACAAGCCAAATAATGCAGTTTTTATAAACTAGATGGACCTAGCTCCGATTAACTCTACATAAAGCACTGGGGCGAAGATTCAGTTGGTAACCCTCCCTTCTCCAAGACATTTTTGTTGCTACTGGATTGGGGTTTTTTTTAATTATTTTTTTTATTTCTTTTGGGATCTTGATCAACTGCCACATTTGATTTTGTATAAATGATAATATAAGAATGACATTTGTGAAACAAGTAGATGGGTGACTGAAATCAGCTTATGAAAAAAACAAAAAAGAATTCTGAAAATAAGAAGATTTCTTATAAAAGGAGTTGCTCATAAATTAATTACTCTTCCTTTTTAAAAGATTAACTTGAAAGTTATATTCATTTTTTCTTTATTTTGATAATTTAGGTGTTCAAGTTAATAGCATTATTGCAAACCTTCAAGTTTTTAAAGTCAATTATAGCTTGAGACAGAACATTTACTTAATACAGTATAACATCTTTAACCCAGAAATTTCTGTAATTCAGACATTTCGGCATGTTTATTATTTTTCGTTTTTATTTTTAATGAAAGATCATACATAACACCATCACACATACATGCATAGATTTCAGGAAATGATTAAGAAAAAAAAATAATACTGATTTAATTTATATGATTTTTGTTTCATTTAAAATTATAAGCTTTTTCAGAGTTATCTATTTAATTAATAAAAATTTCTTTTTTTAATACAGTAGACTCCTTCAAATCCGCACAGCTTGGGACCAGAGGTTGTGCGGATTTTAGAATTTTGCGGATTTCTGGTCATTGATTTGTTTACATTTTTGAAACATTAATTTGATTGGTAGTTAAGCAAAGGAAATTATAATGAATGCTTACAATAAAGTGAAACATTAAAATAAGTAAAATATTACAATAATTTATCAGTTTAAAAGTAAGTAATCATTAAAATAATTATGTAAAATAGAAATTTAGAAAAATATTACGCATGAAATCGATTCAATTCGATTCCAAAAGTCCTATGCTGCCATCTAGTGGTAACAAGGAGAACAGTGTTAATGCTAATATCAGTATATATAACTTATTGCACTCACTGTAACTTTTTTCATTGTTATTTAGTGTTGAATGCTTTTCTTATACTGCTTTGTATGTTTACAAATAAATTTGTCTATAATTTTTAAAAAATTTCCGTGAAAAATAATTTTAAAATAGCGTTCCGGTTCGTGGATTTTTCCATTTCGAACCCTAATTTTTTATATAGATATGCTAATTTATATCAAAATCAAAAGTAATGTAAATTTATTTAGTAATAAATCAGCTGTAATAGCCAAAAGAGAATGATTAACAAAAAATTTAGTAAAAAAAAAGTGTTGCGGTAGTCGCTGATTTCGGCGCCATCTTGAATTTTGTTCCTGCAACTTAACTGAAAATTTCATTGTTTACATCTGAAAAAAAATACGCGGATTTTAGGCGTTCGCGGATTTTAGGGTCGCGGATTTAAGGTCGTCTACTGTATTAAATTGTATACATTCAGAATTAATACTAAATTTTTTAACATTATTTTAAGCCACAACAGATGGCACCAATAAATTACGAAATTAGATTTCACTTTTTTTATATTCTACAGTTAAGATTAGTTGTATAATAGCTATTAAGAATAATAATTTAAAAAAAATTCAAACATATTACCTCTACTTATCTGCACATAAAAATTTCCAATATCAATGAAATACAGAAAGCAAAACTACTGTAATACTATAAGAATATAACAGCAATGCAATTTGCTACTCAAAAGATCTAATGTCAATTTCAAATAAAAATTTGCATCCTCTATTTTGGTAACATCATCCCTTGCATCCAGTGAAAAAGCCAAAAACAAAAACTATCAAAGCTGGCATGAAAATAAAGTGAATTTCCATCCAAGCAAAGTCTCCTCCATGCCGTACTTAAAGCAATTATGCCATATTTTGCTCACTTGTTTCTATGACAGTCACAAAAAATAAAAATATAAATCATCCCAGTCACAGAATAATTTTAAAAACGACATCTCAGTGACATTAAATAATAAAAAAAAAAGATAATAATCTACAAATAAATAAATGATTTATGTTTAATTCTAAAATCAAAATATTTATGTAAATTAATATTATCTTAATAAATAAAGAAAATGAAATAATACTTTCATATTAATTAAAAATTCAATTATTATGAAAAGTTATGCACATAAGTACTAAACAGGCCAAAACCTTCGCTAAAAGTGGAATTCAAATCACTAAAAACAACCATGTCTACGTCAGGATTCAAACTCAGCACCCTTTATCAATATTCAGGATGGTAATCAGTATACAAATAGATGGTAAATATCTCAAAGGACAGTATATAAAAGTTATATAGTGTACGATTATTTATAAATATATACAAGTACTTTCTTTCAAAATTGGATGTAGACTGAATACTTTGACAAAATTACTCTTCTGAAAGTAGCAAATACTTATAAAAAAATAGTTTGTAATCACAGCATTTTAGGGCAAGTTGATATAGCTGTAGTTAACTAGGGTCACCCGGGGTAATTCCTGGTCAAAAAGCATCAACATATAATTATTATAAAAACTATTAAAGTTATTGTTCCCAATTTTTTTGTGGAATAAGCCCCCTCTGATGGCTATAATATAAAATGCTTACTTAAATATATATTCACTTATAATTAAAATAATTTGAATTTTTAAATGGCCAAGAATTACCCCGGAAATGGGGTAATTCCTGGTCACTTCTGGGGTAATTATCAGTCACCATCCTTTTACATGTAAATAAAGTAGTACAATTAATTTTTTTATGCCTGAGTAATAAAATAAGTAGAATCAATCTTCTAAAAGTTTTTCTCATCTCATAATTGTGGAATAATAAGCATAGACTTTGTTTTGGGCATAAATACAAAGTTATTCGATGTGCAAAAGACTCGTACATTTTACAAAACATTAATTAGCCAAAGAATTTTTATGCATTGTTACAACATTTATAAGCAGTATTTATTACTTCATTAGTATCCATTGTGAATGGATTTATTAATAACTTGCAAATTTATTGGTCCATAAAAAATATAACTGATGTTTGTTATCAATTTTATTTTGCTTAAGCCAACTGAAGGTTTTGGCTCCCTTTTCAAGAAAATTTCAATACAGATCTTTAATATAATATAACAGCATAGTAATTAGGTTCCTCTATTGCATTATGTATATTTTTATGCACCATTTTGGCATTTTGCAATGTATTTCTGTGTAAATTGTTCAATCATAGGGTGTGTCTTATTCTCTGAGCACTTACTGTTTCCTTCCTTTAAAAATGTGTAATATAGTAGAGGAAAATTTTATAATCTTTTTTAAAGACTGTGATATGTCATTAGTGGAAATAAAATAATTAAAACTCCAAGAATGACAATGGTCTGTTTTAAAATGTGTAAAAATCAAGATCAATGTTTTGCAGAAATTTGAGTAGCAGTTTTGAATATAATTTTTTTAATTATTTAATTTCAACTAAATGAATAATTAAGGCATATATTTCAAAGCAAAGGATTTAAAGTATCTTTGAGATTTTTTACAGTTTCATAAATTGTTATTTTTATAACAAAATCGAAAATGATCAAGAATTACCTCAGAAACTCAGTGACCAGGAATTACCATGGGTGACTACTTTATTAAGAACTAAAATTAACTAAAATGTAGTGAACAGTGTGGTTAATTCTCAAAGTTTTGCAACAATTAAAATCACTAAATATGACAATAAAAAGGAATTAAATGATGATAAAAACACTGACCAGGAATTACCCCAGTGACCAAGATTTACTCCAGATACATGGGGCAATATTTGACCAATTTCTGTAAATTATTTAAAATAGTATGAAAAATTTCAAAACTATTTTTTAATAGCTAAAGTAGTTGGTAATTGAACCAAAAAGAAAGCAAAGAAAAATACTTAAAATTTGAGTTGTGGCAAAGATCTTTGTAAAAATGTATCATAACTAAGGCCAATGTTGTTTTACAGAAATTTAACAAGCCATTTAATAAAGATTTTTTTTTTCAAAATAAATAAACAATAAATTCATAATTAAATAATAAATTCCAATGAGGATAGTTCAGAGTACCACTATGATTTTTTTCATTTTGGTGAAGCGTTTTTAAAACATAAAAAGGACTGTGACCAGGAATTACCCCGGGTGACCCTAAATATTTTAATAAAATGTAACAGCATGCTGTTTGCACAAAAAAAAGTAGTTTTTCCAATCACGGAATAAATACTAGTGTAATACATTTCACATAGTAAATAATGAATTTTTCTTTCAATAAATCTGCTTCGAAATAATGATAATTAAAAAAATAATCAAAATCACACCTATTCTGCACACATTATATCCGTCTGCATATGGAACAAAGACAAAAAGAAGTAACATAAAATTTAGATTAATTACTGGAAAACTATAACTTACCACACCCAAATCTATTACGCTACATTCCACAAAATGGCGACATGACGATTAGTGGGAGTTAGAGCTTCTAAATACACTTTCTTTATTTAGTAGCCTTAGTGGGAGTAAGGAAATGCTTCGATTAGAAATCTGTGTTCGATTTATGGTTTTTCATGCTGCCATCTGTTGTCTAAATTGTGTTTTTTTTTTCTGCCTGCATTTTTACTGTCGGACTTGCTAATGAAATTTACAGAACCATGTTATAATAGGATCTACATAAAACATTGCACAAAACAATTCCATAATTATTTTAATTACATTTCTAAATAGCAGGAAAGAAAACGAATCACACAGAAGCTCATATTATAACATCCGCCACAAGAAATAAGTAGATTAAAAAAAAAAAAAAAAAAAAAACATTTTCTTCAAAACATTTTTGCCTCCATTTTGATAGCCTGTAAATTTCGTGGTAAAATTTAAATTTAAACAATTTATGTACAACGTATTAAATATGTAAAAAATAATAATAGTAATCGCTATGCTTTCTCTTATAAGCTAATATATTAAATGACTGAACCTTGACTTTATTTTTCATATATGTGTATGAAATGATAAAAAAGCCCCTTTTTAAAATCCCCTTTTTTGTCCCTTTTTAAAATTTAAATTTAGAAATTAAAATTAAAACTTTTAAAATGCTTTTGTAATTGTGTCTCAGTTGATTGAAGAGGTTGCCCCTGTTAAGTCAGTTTTCCCGCATCGCATTTTATAACTTTTAGAGATCGTTTTGGCACATCTCATAAGAATACTTTTGCTGAATAAGTGCAATTTATAAGTCTTTCTGCATTCGATCGGCCAACTCAAACCACAGCCTGTATCCCGGGCAGTCAATCATTCAGCTAACGACCAATTATAGTTTAAAGACGCCTCCTTTGACTTCAACGGCCCCTAGCTGGAATAATGCGAAATACAGCATATTTATACCGATGCACAGGTCCCCGGACAGGGCTTTTGGCCATCAAAAGAATGCCCTAACTCCACGACACTCGGCTCTCTAAGTATCGCTTAGCGGTACACATAATTCCCAAGCCCGATGTCCATAAAGTAAATTAGCAGCTCTCAAGCCAAAAGGGGCCTGATTTCTCAAAAGGATGTAACAAAGGAACAATAAATCAGGTCCCCGGAAAAACTGTGTCTTTATTGGAATAACTACTGTCTGAATCTGACTTTGATTTCCCGGATACCACTCGCGGCCTGCGACTACCTAAAGATGATAGAAGTTCCGAGGATTCGCTCAGAAATCGGCACGCACGCGTCCGCGGTTCGCGCCCCTGCCCCCAGCGGTCGGGCCTTGGCCGACGACACGACAGAAGATCCATAACTGGAGTAGCGACGAATTCGTTACATTGAAAAGTCGGCACGACGGTTTATTTGCGCGGCTCAAATCCCAGAGTTCCAGCAATTAATTCCAGCAAGAACAACAACGAGATGTGTAATGAAGTCCTAAAAAAAAAAAAAAAAAAAAAAATGACGTATCTACTGTTTATTTAACCAGCAATTAATTCCAACAAAACTCAAGAGGTGTGTAACAAGTGACGAAAGAAATCTCTAAAAAGAACAGTTTTCAAATCCTTTTTCTGCCTTCCATGAGTGAAAAAGAAAACGGGAAAAAAAAAAAAAAAAAAAAGGTGTCGTTCCCTAGCAATTAATTAAAAAGAAAAAAATCTGGTCATTAAAATGAAAAGACTGGTCAAAAAGAACGGGAAAAACATTCATCTGCCTAGCAATCAAGAAAAAATTATCTGTTACTGAAAATCAATTATTTCTCCAACGAACAAGCCTCTGAAACAGTCTTTGCAAGAAAGAAAAATAAAACTCTCTCCTCCCAGCCCAGCCATGGACGTTATCAGCTGAGAAAGTGGGTCACCAGGTCAAAATGAAGAACCGTGTTGAAAAACGAATTTTCTACCGGCAGATAACTCACTGATTTGTGTTAAGAAGAAAAAGAGAAAATGATTTCTTTTTTTTTATGCAGGGAGTAAATTTAATCCTGGAAATTTTTATGAAGATCGTTTTTTTTGTTGTTGTTTTGTTTGTAGATATGTAAGGCTGTCCTTGAATAGATTTGTTGAAGGTAAGACCATTTTAATCTATTCTTGAAGTAAAAAAGAGAAAAAGAATACAGTTTTAAAAGGTAGTTTTTTAATTGTTTGTCATTTTAATAGCCAAAATTAGAATAAGACAACGTTTATTTTATTTATTTTTGCTATAAGAGTAATTTTCTGAAATTTAGACAGTATTTAAATCTTTGGAATTTTAAAATTTTAGTTCAAAGTTCGTTTTTTTTAAAATCTCAATTTGGAAAAAAAAAAAAAAAAAATGATGTATTAAATTTGAATTTTATTTAGATTTAAGCCCATTTTTGTTACAAATATTGTGTTGCAATTTTTTTGAAAAATATTCCATTTTTATTTGTTTTAAATTGTGCCTTATATTTTTGTGTAATCTTGTAATATTTTGTATTTCAAGATGAGTCTCACTCCCCCTCCTGAAAAGAATGACTTAGAAAACAAATCAGATAAAGAGAAAGATACTCAGAAGTCCGAGATTGCCACACAGACACATAATGTAACAACATTAGGTGAACAGACCCTGTCAGCTCAAGCTGGGTCTGGTCACAACTCAGTAACCGCTAGCCCGAAAATGTCCATAGAACCTGATATTATTGCGTTTTCGCCTAATTCAAATATGAATTGGAACGCTTGGCTGGCCTATTTTGAGAGTGTTTGTGTAGAACAGGAAAAAGACGACTTCTGGAAAATTAGGCACATACAGAAATACTTAAAAGACAGTGCACTTACGTTGTACATTAATAATTGTTTAAATGTGCTGCATTGGTCCGAATTTGTCACTTTGTTCAATGAGCATTACGAAATTCCCGACACTCTTTCTTTAACTGATTTTTCCCGTATTGGATACAAGATTGGAGAGGACCTGAACGAATACTATCAGAAAAAGACTAAAATAGGGAGAACCTTAGGGTTAGACCAGAAGCTTATCTTGGAAGGATTAACGGAGGGCTTGCCGTTAGAAATGCAAAAGCTAGTTATTGCAAGCAACCCCTCAAATACACATTCATGGCGTGAATTAGTATTCAGAATTTGCAAGCTGCAACTGGACAGAAAAAGAAATGAGAGCAAAATAGATGCAAGCCCACAAAACCCCAATCAGTATCGACAATGGCGACCGTTTCGCCCCCCATATGAGACAGGACAGAATTATAACCGGCAGTGGAACTACAGAGTTCCCTATCAAAACCTCCCGACTCGACCTTTTGCTTCTAATCAAGCACGGAATCCCCAAAATACAGTTAGACCGACGACAAATGGTCAACCGAGACCAAATGTACATCACCAGACCACTTTGCCACCCTCCCCATGCAAAGTTTGTTTTAATATAGGAATACCAAATGCGTATCATTGGGTGGAATATTGCCCTTTTCGACAACAAGTCTTAGCAGTTCCAACCCCTAGTCCCAATATGAATTTTGCGAACCCCAACCCAGATCAGAGAGCTAATGAGTCATCTGAAAATATATCTAGTAATCAATGACGGTTTCTTATGTCCGGACATGTACAAAAAGAAAAAGCTAGCTACAAAAAATCAAATAGAAATTGTCAAAAAATTACTGATGTAAAAAGTGAAGGCTCACTACCTTGTTTGATCGATACAGGGAGTTCTATCAGTGTTATTCCTTATCATTTAGCCCACAAACTTAACCTAAAAATATGTAAAGTTCAGCAGAGTATATCGGTCACACAAACACAAGGTGTTCTAGCTTTGAAAGAAAAATGCCTTGTTAGTTTGAAATTAGGACATATCTCTAAGAATGTTGAACTTTTTATAATTAATAATCACTTACCTTATGCTTTGATTGGGCTACCCCACTGTAAACTGTTTAAATTAAATATTGACTGTGTTAAAATGCAAATCACGCAAGAGAAAAAGAAAGTACCTCTCATGGACAATATTTCAACAAATTCATCCCATCATACCTTACATTTATCAGAAACATATACTAACCAGCCAGAAATGGAAAATACAGTTAAAAATGCAGAGATATTCGAAGAAAATTTTGAGCCGGAGTTGTTCGAGACCACTGAACATGTGCCAAATGTTCAGACTGTCAAGGAACAATTACCTGCTCTTCTAGCCAAATATGTCTGTATTTTTGCTAAAGATAAATATGATGTAGGTTGTGTAAACATTGAACCCCAGAGAATACAGTTAACATCAGACCTCCCCGTTTCTTTAAGAGCATATCGCACTTCCCCTAAGGAAGAAGAAGAAATTAAAGACCAAATTCAGAATTTATTGCGAGCCGGTATCATTAAAGAAAGCTATTCCCCTTATTCATCACCCGTAACTTTGGTGTATAAACGTGAAGAAGGGAAGAAAACCCGGTTATGTATTGACTTTCGAAAATTGAATGCCATTACAAAAACAGATGCAGAACCCTTACCTAGAATAGACACCCTGTTAGATAAATTGGCACATGCTAAAGTTTTTTCCACTCTTGATTTGGCCAGTGGATATTGGCACATCCCTATCCACCCTCGAGATACGGAGAAGCTGGCGTTTGCCACTACCTTTGGATTATATGAGTGGAATCGTTTACCATTCGGATGGAAAAACGCGCCTGCTTGGTTTAACCGTACCCTCAGAAGAATCCTTAATAAATACAAAATTGACTTTGCCTGTAGTTACTTTGATGATGTTATTGTATTCTCTCAAAATGAAGAAGAACATTTGTGTCATTTAGAGACCTTATTTAATATCTGTGTCCAAGAAAACCTTAAACTAAAATTGTCAAAGTGTAATTTTGTTAAATCCAAAATTAATTTCCTAGGATATGAAGTCTCGAATGGTTGTATCACACCTGACAACCCTAATATAGAGACAATTAAGAAATTAACACCACCTACGAATGTAAAAGAATTACAACGTTTTTTGGGATCTATAAACGTTTATCACAAATTTATTCCAAAATATGCTAACATTCGATACCCTCTCAACAATTTGTTGAAGAAAAATGTCCCCTATGTATGGGACCAAAATTGTCAAAATTCTTTCGAAAAGTTAAAAAATGCTTTAATTGAAAAACCTATATTAAAGTTGTTTGATCCCAAAACACCTTGTCATTTGTTTGTAGATGCATCAAGTCATGGAGTGGGATGTGTTGTGAAACAAGTTGATGAAAAAGGAACATTACATCCTATAGCATATCACTCTAGAAATCTTCGCGATTATGAAAAAAATTATGCAATTACTGAGTTAGAATGTTTGGCGATTGTGGATGCTTTAGATAAATTTTATCATTATTTACACGGTCAAAAATTTGTCATACATACAGACCATGCGGCACTTACCTGGCTCAAAAGTGTTAAAAATTTAAGAGGACGTCTTTTCCGCTGGTCCCTAAAACTTAGTATGTTTGACTATGAAATTAAATACCAAAAAGGCTCCACTAATGTTGAAGCTGATATGCTATCTAGACAGCCTGTTTCAGAAAATTTACCCCATATTATACATCTCCTTGACTTGAATGAAGTAAGAGACAATCAGAGAAAAGAAAATGTAACAGTTGATGGTAAAAAATACACTGAGATAAATGATGTTGTTGTAATTAGAAAGAAAAGTTTGTATAAGATTGTGGTCCCCATGTCTTTACGTCTACCCCTCTTAGAAAAAACCCACACACAATTTGGCCATCCTGGAATTTATAAGATGATAAATTTAATCTCTCTGCAGTATTATTGGCCTAACATTAATCAGGACATTGAAAATTTTGTAAAACACTGTCACACTTGTCAGATAAACAAAAAATGTAGGCAAAAAAGATTTGGCTTATTGCAATTAATGCCCCCAACAGATATACCTTTTGAATGTTTAGCAGTAGACTCTGTTGGCGGATTTAATTATTACAATTCTACAAAAAAATATTTGCATTTAGTCGTTGACCATGCAACTCGCTATGTGTGGGGTTTTCCTTCAAAAAGTGTAACCACCGAAACTTATACAAACATTTTGAAGCAATTATTTCAGATACAAGTACCAAATAGATTGTTAACCGATAGAAATGGAGCATTTACAGCTTCCAGGTTTAAAAGATTTCTTCGTACTTACAATGTAAAACACAGATTAACAAGCAGCCATCACCCAGAAACGAATGGGAAAATTGAACGCCTAAATCAGACTATTGTCACTAGATTAAAATGTAAAGTCAATTCCACAACCAAGAAAATACCCTGGACTAAGCTTTTAGATGAAGTCTTGTATGAATATAATAATACTCCCCATTCTGTAACCCAGTTCACCCCTAGTTATTTATTGTTAGGAAAATTACCATATGATCCTCCTTTACCAAATAATAGTTATTATCCCCCTGTGGAGGAAGCTAGAAAATTGGCTAAAGAGAGAACAATTGCTTACCATAAAAAGAATAAAGTCCGTTATGATGCTCGTTTCCTTCCTGTAAAATTTAAAGTTGGTGACATTGTAATGTATGAAGAATTTCATTATCCTAATACCCGTAAACTGACTTCGCCATACTCTGGCCCACACACCATTTTAAAACAACTTTCTGATGTATCCTTTAAAATTGATAAACCCAGTCCACATTTTAAGAGAAATTCTGAAATTGTCCATTCCTCCAAGTTAAGATACTACCACCCACCTCAAAACCTTAAGCTCAACCATGAATAAAACCCAATCTATCTCTTTCATCTTTCAATTTTTTATTTTTGCTTTCCTATCGTCCCCCTTGCTCGTAGCATTTGGACGAGGACCCAGCTGGGCGTGTAACCTAACTCCCCGGCGGCATAGAATGATGATGACAGTTAAAAGTACTGTTAGAACTTTTGTTTGTTTTATAACTATATTATTATGATAATTTTGTGACCTATGAAGGGGTCCTCCGCTCCGTGGCCACCCATCTTTAGCCGGACTGTTTTCCCAGATTCTCTTTCCAGGTTGAACGGAGAATCTGGCAAAACTGCTTCGCTTCCCCTCTGTAGGTGAATGTCGATTGCCCACCTTCCTTTTTCAGTTGTGCAAGAGGCACATTTTTTGGGAGGATATTCACCTCAGAGTATTAAAATCCATGTCACACTGACCCTGGGCATGGTGAAAATTATAGCAAACGCATATTTATAATTTTTTAGCTATAGTTTTCCTTTTTTTTAAGGCAACTTAGTTTGTTTTTCATAAAAATAACCCTTGGCTGCATCCAAGAAGTAGTAAAGTCTAGTATTACAGTGTATTTTACTTTTATGTTAGCTCAGTGTGAAAATTCAGTATTTTTAGAAATGCAAACTTGCCAAACTGCATTTTGGTAGACAATATATTTGTGTTGATAGTATTAATGCATATTTTATATTTTTGAACATTTTATGTTATTGAATATTTTATACTTTTGAACATTTTGTAGTATTGAATATTTTATATTTTTGAATATTGTGTATTATTGAATATTTTATATTTTTGAACATTTTGTATTAATGAATATTTTATAATTTTGAATATTTTGTATTTGTAAATATTTTTTACATTTGAATATGTTATATAGTTTTCAGTAGGTTTATCTTTGAGTATTTTAGTATATGTTATATATTCTGTATATGTTAATGTTACAATTTTACACCAAAAAAGGATGTTTCTCAATGGACAATACCCAGAGACATTTACAAAAAACATCCAAAAGACTTGCTTTAGAGACAGTTTGGTGTAATTAAAGATCCCATGTCTCGAGACTGTCCCCTTATTATTTTGCTGCAGCACCATTTAAAGAATTCCAATGTTTTAGTGTAACCAATATTTTTATGTAACTTGATATGAATGTAAAAATAGGTCCAATTGACTTGAGAGCTGGAGCAAAAAAAAAAAAAAAAAAAAAAACACCCTGGGTTAAATTTACGAGATAAGACCCACAGGTCTTGCAGGCGAGCCCTGTGGCTCTTGTTTTAGTGGGGGGGGATATGAAATGATAAAAAAGCCCCTTTTTAAAATCCCCTTTTTTGTCCCTTTTTAAAATTTAAATTTAGAAATTAAAATTAAAACTTTTAAAATGCTTTTGTAATTGTGTCTCAGTTGATTGAAGAGGTTGCCCCTGTTAAGTCAGTTTTCCCGCATCGCATTTTATAACTTTTAGAGATCGTTTTGGCACATCTCATAAGAATACTTTTGCTGAATAAGTGCAATTTATAAGTCTTGCTGCATTCGATCGGCCAACTCAAACCACAGCCTGTATCCCGGGCAGTCAATCATTCAGCTAACGACCAATTATAGTTTAAAGACGCCTCCTTTGACTTCAACGGCCCCTAGCTGGAATAATGCGAAATACAGCATATTTATACCGATGCACAGGTCCCCGGACAGGGCTTTTGGCCATCAAAAGAATGCCCTAACTCCACGACACTCGGCTCTCTAAGTATCGCTTAGCGGTACACATAATTCCCAAGCCCGATGTCCATAAAGTAAATTAGCAGCTCTCAAGCCAAAAGGGGCCTGATTTCTCAAAAGGATGTAACAAAGGAACAATAAATCAGGTCCCCGGAAAAACTGTGTCTTTATTGGAATAACTACTGTCTGAATCTGACTTTGATTTCCCGGATACCACTCGCGGCCTGCGACTACCTAAAGATGATAGAAGTTCCGAGGATTCGCTCAGAAATCGGCACGCACGCGTCCGCGGTTCGCGCCCCTGCCCCCAGCGGTCGGGCCTTGGCCGACGACACGACAGAAGATCCATAACTGGAGTAGCGACGAATTCGTTACATGTATATATATCCATATTTCATTGAAATGAATTTTGACATTGATGTTACATATTATACATGTGTTTACATTTACATCCGCTAGATGACCGTACCTGTCGGCATGTATTCAGAATAAAGTTATGTAGCTCTGTAAGATGTTGTGTTTTGATTTTTCTGAATATGCTTAAGTTTAAGGATCGCATAAAGCACGTCAATGATATTTAAAATGGTGTCAGATATTTATAAAGTTCCTCACGCGCATTTACGGGAAAATTTATCGTAGAATACGAACTTTTTCGCCGAATTAAAAAGCTTCAGAAATCGGAAGTGAAAAATGGCCAATAGTTTGCCGACAATCTCGCCGTTTGTATCAAATACGAATCCATCAGAAGCATGGAGATACTGGAAAGCAGATTTTCAAGATTATCTTGAAGCTTTGAAATACAGCGCAGAATCGGAAAAAACAAAAACTGCTCTTTTTCGTCATGTATGTGGAAAAGAACTGAAAAAGCAGTTGCGTGTGTTCGATCTTCAACCGTCCACTTGTACGGAAGAAGTTAGTTTAAAACAGATCCTAGAAGAATTCGATAAATATTTTAAGGATTATCAAAACGAAGTGTATGCATCCTTTAAATTTTTAGAGATTAAACAGGCAAGAGAAGAATATTTTTCAGATTATTATTCGCGACTTCGTAGTGCTGTAGTCGAATGCAATTATGGTGCTTTACAGGACAGAATGCTCCGGGACAAAATAATTCAAGGTCTTTGGGATAAGCCATTACAAGAAAGACTAATACGAGAAACTAGTAGAAAAGAAAAAAGTCTTACAGATATTGTAAGTGAATGCAAAGCAGCTGAACACAGCAAAGTTCAAGTTTCTGAAATGAACCCTGAGAACAAATCTATAAATGCTATGAAGCAAGCAAAAAATCGCTCGCCGCCGCCTCAGTTTTCGCAACAGAAAAATAATCATGATCAAAAGAAGACTTGTAGATTTTGCGGAAGATATCATGAACCGAGAAAATGCCCTGCATATGGTTCAAAATGCAAAAAATGTGATGGGAATAATCACTGGGCGAACGTATGTAAAAAGAAAGTGCAGAAAAATCGTGATTTTAAAAGAGTAAATACGATTGAAGAAAATGATTCCGATATTGTTTATATTGGTGAACTAAAATCGCTTCATCAATTAAATTCTGAAAATTTAGATTTGGTTTGGCTACAAAAGCTTAATAGCCAACAATAACAAAGTGATATTCAAGTTGGATTCTGGGTCTCAAGTAAATGTGATACCAAAAGCTGAACTGCTTAAGTGGAAAGAGAAACCAGTGGTAAGAAAAAATCACACTCCAGTTTTGGATTACAGTGATAATGTTGTTCCTATAATAGGTGAGGGCTATTTACATTGTCAAACTGATAAATTTGAAAGTGACTTTAAGTTTTTGGTTACAACTCTTGATTCTTGTCCTATTTTAGGCCTTGATGCCTGTAAAAAGTTAGGTTTAATAAAGAGATTGAATTTAATCAATAAAAATCCAAAGTTGTTTGAAACACCACAACAAATTATTAAAGAATTTTCTGATGTTTTTACTGGATGTGGTCGATTAAATAAAACGGTTCACATTAAGTTAAAATTAAATTCTACTCCTCATGTTGCAGCACCTAGAAAAGTTCCATTAGCTTTACATAACAAAGTTAAAGAAGAACTTGAAAGAATGATTGAGACTGGTATCATAACTAAAGTTAATGGACCAACTGAGTGGGTTAGTAATATGGTAGTTGTTAATTCAGCTAAGAAATTACGTATTTGTTTGGACCCGAGACCTTTGAACGCAGCAATTCAAAGACCTCATTACCCAATACCCACTGCTGATTCGCTCATATCAAAACTTCAGGGTTGTAAGGTTTTCACAATATTAGATGCAAAGAATGGATTTTGGCAACTGCCACTTGATGAGGAATCCTCATATTTAACAACTTTTACTACCCCATGGGGAAGGTACAGATTTCTAGTTCGGCTTAAATAATGCTCCTGAAGTGTTCCAGAGAGCTATGGATGAAATTTTTGAAACTGAGCCACAAATAAATCCTTATTTTGATGATATTGCACTAGGTTCATCCACAGTTGAAGAACACTGTAAATTGTTGCACAGAACACTTACACTGGCAAGAAAAACAAATTTAAAATTTAACATAGCAAAAACTCAGCTTTGTTTAACATCTGTGAATTATTTAGGACATGTACTGTCTGATAAAGGTATTGAACCTGATCCAAATAAAGTAAAAGCTATTCATGAGTTTGCGATTCCCAAAAATAAAGAAGATTTGCAACGTTTCTTGGGTATGATAACATATCTCGCTAAATTTACACCACATTTGTCTAATTTGATTCATTCTCTACGTCAACTTTTGAAAAAAGACAGTGAATGGTTGTGGGACAGTAATATTCAAAAAGATTTTCAGCGTATAAAAGAAACTATAATTAAAGCTCCATGTCTACAATATTTTGATGAAAGTAAAAGTGTAGTTGTGTCTGTTGATGCTAGTAAGAATGGATTAGGTGCTACTCTTCTTCAAGATAACAAACCAGTTGCTTTTGGGTCAGCTTCTTTAACCGATGCACAACAACGTTATGCACAGATTGAGAAAGAACTGTTAGCTGTTATCTATGGATTAGAACACTTTAATTATTACACGTATGGTAGACCTGTTATTGTACAGACTGATCATAAACCTCTGCTGGGTCTTAGTAAAAAACCATATGATTTGATTTCTCCTCGTCTGCAACGCCTGTTGCTTAGGGTAAATAGATATAATGTAAATCTCGAGTATGTTCCTGGAAAACTACTTATCATAGCCGATACTTTGTCTAGAGCACAGTCAACTACAGAAATTTTTGATGAGGGAGATTACCTGGAATCATTTGCCAAAATTAATCTTTTGACACAAGCTTCTCATGAGAAATAGAATGAATTAGCAAAAATGACAGCTGACGATGAAGAGTTACAAGATGTTTTATATCATATGAAGAATGGTTGGCCTGA
This sequence comes from Maratus speciosus, assembly GCA_963932465.1. Lineage (NCBI taxonomy): Eukaryota > Metazoa > Arthropoda > Arachnida > Araneae > Salticidae > Maratus > Maratus speciosus. Next base: position 421,795,157 of record OZ010799.1, on the reverse strand, counting down.
AAAATGCAAAACAAAAACAGCTGCACAAGCTTACTGGTATTGCAAAGAAGAGTTGTATGTAACAAAAGAAGGTATAATTTGTAGAGGGCAAAAACTTGTTGTTCCAACTGCAGCTAGAGAAGAAATTTTGAAAAAATTACACATTTCACATGAAGGTGTAGTATCCACCAAAGTTAAAGCAAGAGAATATTTTTATTGGCCTAACATTAACAAAGATGTAGAAAATTTCATATCCAAATGCAAAATCTGCCAGATGTATCAACGAGCAAATCAAAAAGAAGTTTTACTAGATATTGATCTGCCAGAAAGGCCATGGCAAAACGTATCCTGTGATTTTTTCTATTTGAAAGGACAGCAAAATCTTTTAATGGTAGATTATTTTTCAAAGTATGTTGAATTGAAACCTTTGAAAAGCACAACAGCCCAAGCTGTCATACCTGTTATGAAGTCTATTTTTTGTACTAATGGAATACCTGAAGAACTTGTCAGGGATGGTGGCCCGCCCTTCGACTCTTATGAAATAAAGAAATTTTTTAAAGATTGGCAAATTTTTCATAACATTACTTCACCACATTTTCCAAGAGCTAATGGTCAGATAGAAAGAACAGTGCAAACCATAAAAAACTCTCTCAGAAAAGCTGAAGAAGATGGAAAAGACATTTATTTAGTACTACTCGACTATAGAATCCAACCTGCTAAAGATCTTCCCTCGCCATCTGAGTGGTTAATGGGCAGAAGATTAAGATCCTTTTTACCAGCTCATCCTGCACGATTAACACCAAAATTTGAAATAATAGAAGCTTCTAAATCTTTGAAAGAGAGGCAGGTAATTCAAAATAAATATGCCAACAGACAAGCAACTCATCTACCAAAACTATCCAACAATGCAAAGGTGTGGTTCCGGCATAAAATGAAAATTCCTTGGAGGCAAGGTACCATTGTTCAAGTAGGACCTCAACCAAGATCTTATTTAATAAAAGGAAGAGATGGAGGAATGTACAGAAGAAACAGATATCATATTAGGCTTGATCATTCCCAAGTCAACAATAACAACATAACACCAACAGTTGAAGATCTCTATCCAACTTCACCAGAAAATATTGCAGAGCCAGATTCCAATAGTACCAACACCAGAAATAATCCAAATGGTTCATCAAATTTTAATACCCAAACAATATCTCCAGTTTTAAGACGATCAGCAAGACAAATTGTTAAACCGATCCGCTATAGAGACACTTGAACTTAACATTAATTTAAAATAGTTTAGCAATAGAACTCTAAAGTAAAGCTAATTTAGTTTAATTTCTCTTTGGACTCTAAAGGTAAATAATTTAATTTGTTTGTTTAATTTAAAGCTATGAAGTATACAGTTCAGGTAATTAACATGTTTATTTATATATGTACTTTCATGTTTTTTGAAAAAAGGGCGTGTTACATATTATACATGTGTTTACATTTACATCCGCTAGATGGCCGTACCTGTCGGCATGTATTCAGAATAAAGTTATGTCGCTCTGTAAGATGTTGTGTTTTGATTTTTCTGAATATGCTTAAGTTTAAGGATTGCATAAAGCACGTCAATGATATTTAAAAACTGAAAAATAGAAAAACTCCGTGGAAATGTACTTCCACAACCCCTTTACTGCCAAAGCGAAAGAAAAGAAGAAAGAAAAAGAAAGCAATAAAGAAAAAATTGAAAACCATTTTATTCCTATTGCATCTACTTGATATTCGGAACCTGGATCAATTTTATCCCGCAGCATGCTGCAGCACACAACCTGTTTAGCACATTTATTTACACCCAAATGATTTCTGAGTTTAGAGTATAGGTGAAAACTGGGAAATTGAGTTAGTAGCCAGTGGCCGGTAGACTCAGTTTCATTAGTGGCCACTTTTTAAAGTTAGTGGCCACTATAATGTTTCAAACTTTCTTGACATCTACATAAACTATAATCGTTGTATATATACCATATTTTTCTATAAGTCAGAGTTTTATACCAGCCAACTATTCATGATAAGAATATGGGGTAGTCAAAATTCAAGAAACTTACTTTAAAAATACAAAATCTGTTATATTAATTTTTAATATATTTTTAGATTATTTGTATATGTTCATAAACACTATTATCAATCAAATTACTATTACTTTTTTATATAAAAAATAATAAAATGTAATTTCGATTTTATTTAATTGTTATTAACATACTATACATATTACATACAGTTGAAATCTAAGTTGGTGAGTGTATTTCGCAGGATTAAACAATATCTCTTGAAGAAAAATAATCTAACTGGTGAGCATGTGGCAGGAGTCGAAATATTGAAAATACTGCAATATCCTTAAAATCCGCTTGCATCAGGTGAATGAAAAATAAATAAATAAATTACTTGAAATGCATGTGGAATCAAAGCTGATGCATATATTTTGCAAATTAAAACTGTATTTCTTAAAAAAATAATCCAACTGAAGAGCAAAGGCCAAAATATTAAAAATACAGCTAAATCGTTGTAATCTGCTTGCATCTGGTAGGAAAAAGAATTAACCAGTTTGCTAATTAGATGTAATGAAAGTAGAGATGCATATTTCTATGAAACAAGCTATATTTCACTTGGCGATCAATAACATATTTTTATCGCCACTTGGCGAGTGGCGACTAGGGTGGCGATCGATGGCTGATTTTTTAATCGCCACTTTTACAACTTTAATCGCCACGTGGCGAGTGGCGACCGCCAATTTTCACCTATAGTTTAGAGTGTATGAAGTGTTAGAAAATAGTCTGTCTCTTAATTGATGCTGAGCTTGTAGGACTTGATAGCAAAAGCATTGCTAGATAAGCAAGTTTTGAAGCAGGCTCAGCCGAAAAGCTATAGCATTTAATAATAGCGATACCTTTCCACCAAGTAATAGGGTCCTATCTATAGCACTGAAATAAGAAGACGAGAAAGGGGTTTCTTTAGCTTCATACACAATCAGTATGGGTAAGCAACCATAAATTCTCTCTGTAGCCCAAGCGCAAGCTGAATCAACTGATACATCAGTCAACCCTTGACCTCTGATGGCTGGGATGCAAAATGTAAGCCAAATATTCGTATGGTTTCATGATTTGATCCCTTCTATTATGCACTATTTCAATATGGGGCTTAAGTGAATTTTCTTTTAGAAAACTGACCCAATTTTGTTCAGTTTTAAAATCTAAAACATATTCTTATATATTTAAAGAAAGCATGTTTTAGAAAGATCTTGACTTTAAGCTTTTTTTAAAAAAATACTTCTCTTATTTTGTAAATGTTTAAGATTAGTAATCCAATTTCAATTTTGAATGGGATAGTTATTGCCTAGACCAGAATAAAATTGATGTACATTATCTTGTTATATATACAAAAAAATCTGCCCTTTTCTAAGTGTTTTTTTTTTTCTTAAAAAAAAAAACGAGATAATGCTGCTCTCAAAAGTAATAGAGAAATTAAAACGATTTTAAGTAAGAGACAAAATGGGGAGCTTCAGGGGAGTTTAATGTCTGCTTTTTAGAAAAGTACAATTTTACAAAAAAAAAAAAAAAAAATTAAAATTTTACCCTGTTAAAAAGTTACATTTAACAATAATACTTTACTAACTATGTACTAATTATTGCTATACAGTAATAGTAAATTTTAAATGTTATGTGTGACATTTAATGTGAAATTTTACAGATCAATGTAGTATTTGAGGTTTTTGACATGGTGGTTTAAACCCGACATAAACTGACACATGTCAAAATCCTGCCAACCCTGATGGGTACCCTGGTCATTGATGAAAGGCATAAAAGTGTTTAATGCACCAAAATAGTAATTTTAAAAAATCAAAATTTCGAAAGTTATTTTACTAATGGGCAGTGATTAAATACTACAAATAGCGGGGATCTAAATTCATTTTAATTTCGTTTATATTAGCACCCTGAAATCAGGATGAAAAGTGAAAAAAAGGTACCCCGGTAACCGGTCATTGACATAGGGTTGATTGGACAAAAAGTAAAAATTCTTTAGACCTCTGGAATCACAGAAATCCATTCCAGGAAAAATGCCTGAATTCAACACTGTGAATTAGGTTTTTCAATGCTCTTTATTAAACTAATTACATATTTATATAATACTACAATATGTAAGTTCGTGACCATAAAATTTTACTGTATTAAAATATTATTGTATTTAAAAAAAATACCAGCAATAACAAAAAAAAAAAAAAAAAAAAAATCAGGCATGATATTAATTTTGAATAGCCTACATACAACGTATCTCAAAGACTATAATAATATTTGAAATTATTAGTACAGTAAATTAGACACTCAACTATTACAATATTTGATTGCCTACATCAAATACAACATCTTTAATAACAAAATTTGTGAAAATTTTAAATAGAAACTACTAAATCTTGTCCTACTTAGAGAAAACTTCAGAGCCGCCAACTATATGATGCCTTGCACAAAGAAGACATGTGTCAATGATGACATGAAAATGTCGTTCATGTACTCATCTTTGATTTTGATTAATGTACATACTTGATAAAAAAGTTCAATTTCTTATGCTGCCATCTATTATCCTTTTTGAGAATTAATAATATTCTTCTTTTGAACTTTTTGTGCACAACACAAAACTCAGCATAGCAGCCCAGCAGCAAAAACAGTAGAGCATGGCAGCAAGCACTGTAGATTATTTATAGACCTTTCAGAATTATCTAACAGCTTGAAAAGAAATGGTAGGCTTAATACAGGGTGATTCAGAACTCTTTGTCTATAATCAATATATAGGTTAGGAAGACGATAACAAGCAAGAATAATATAGGAACATAGGGTCATAAATGCAATATAGACGTGCCACATGTCCACACAGTTGGGGAAGGATACTGTCTGCTGTCGAAACCAATGTGCCCAGCCCAAACACTCCTGGTAATCACCGGTGGTAAGAGAATGCACACTAGAGTTGGCCAGAGAGTGGAAGAGTCGACTCCCACCAAGTGAATCGAACTGTCAATTCCTCGCTAGTGAACTGCCTCGACTCAAAAGAGTTGAACTTTAATTTCCCCTCAGTTGTGATTCGGAGTCGAAGAGGACTCACTCAAAGAGTGGTTGGACGAGTTTAACACAGTGTCAGACTTGCGAGTCGAGAGTTGAAGAGTGGATTTTTGACTCTTTAAAAACCACTCTTTCCACTCAGTATCGGATTTAAACTCTTCGAATCCTTGCTGGGTTGTTTAGCAAAGAACCGAGGTCTTGGTTTGATAATGCATTGGTGATTTTGGGAAAGGAGAAAGCAGTGTAGATGTATGTTTAGGAAGATTACAGTATGAATGAAAGGAGAGGGAGGGACAGAGATAAGGGGGCAGATAGCAGGACATTTAATTAAAGTTTATTTGAATTTACGATATGCTTGTGTTGGACACCGTATAGGCATAAGACGATCAAACAAAGCAGTTGTTATCTTTGTATTTTTTGCCAAAAGAAGAGGTAGGACTAATAAGGGAAATATTTTCAACTGTTTTCAACTCATGCAATATTGAACAAAACTTACAAGAAAGATAAATGAAATTGTACTTTACTAGCAGGTTGTTTAAAATATACTAAGTTACTGAATTTATTTTATAATAGATGTATCCTAGATAAAAGTGAATATCCTTTATTTGTTTACATACATAATGTTATTTTAATTCCATTTTATAAATAAAAATATTCGCCGGTAATATTAAACGGATATAATTTTCATATATTTTTAAAAAGCTTAGCCAATCAATTTTTTTAATCTTCCTCATTTAAAACCCGATATAGAAGATATTTTTGGAATCCTGTCATTTCCACAACATCCCTTTTTTTCTTCGTAAACAGCTAAGCTGTGTGTGTCTCTATGGATGTATCTCAATATATTATCATGGTTTTAAAAATAGAATTTTAAAAGGGAGTAAATCTAAAACTGTAAGCATGGGAAAACAAGAACTTTTTAAAACTTAGTCTTCCCTCATCCGGGCAGGCAGGGACTCATGATTGAATTCATTTTTGTTTGGAAACATGTAAAATTAACAGGTGTTCTTATTCAGGAACTATGTAATAGAATAGTGTTTCCATTTTTTGCCAAAATATCTTTTAAAAAATGCTGTCAATGTTGGAGTTTTTAATCAAATTTTGGTACACAATAGCATGGGGAAAAGAGAAAATAATTTCGTTATGTAACAAAAATCACATTTTACTTGATAAGCCATTTATGTATGTAAAAAAAATGAAAAATGCTGTTTGATTCCAAATCACCTTAATAATCAGGCCTGTCAATTTTATAGCTTTATAGTTTAAAATGCTGCCACGGAGCCCCGCAAAATAAAGTTTGTGTGTAATGGAAAATAGCGATTTTCTCCAAATGTATGTGACCGAGGACAATCACTTTAATTTTCCAGGAAAGTTTGAATAAACAACTATTGCTCCTAATTTTTTCCACCATTTTAGTTTCAGTAGACTCGGAAATAGATTGGAGGGGGGACATATTTTTTGTAATACATTTTCAACAGTATCTAAAATTAAAACAAATATATTTTTGAATTCGGTGTTACGAGATTTTTCTATTAATACCCAGCACGGTAAACATACATGCATAAAAGAAAAAAATTCAAGTAACTAAATTAGTCCCCCTATTTTTTTTTTTCAAAAAATATTTGTGAATAGCTTTTAATCTATAAATTTGTGAACACGATCAACTTATACTGGTTCCATTTTCACTTTTTAAATACAGAATCCTAAAAACAATTCAATGAAGAAGAGATCTAAGAATTTAAAATGTTGTGATCGGGGAGGGCAGAACAACGGAGAGAAAACAGAAATTTCAGGTGGAAATTTAAATGACATTTTTATCACAAGCAGTAAATACCAATTGGAGGATTTCAGATATTTTGAAGGATTCTTTTCCTTGTTAGCAGAAACTTTCACTTACCCCATGCTCCCCGCATGTGCACACACACACACGCATGAAAAAAAATCTGTTTCCCGTTTTGTTTTCAGCACAGAAAATTTAAACATGATATATAAACAATAAAACCTCAAAACCTTCCACTCTCACATAAAAAGAAGGTAAATTTTTCGACATGGGGGTATGGGATTAAGAAAGAATATTTCTATATTTTACAGTCTGGCTCAGAGGTGTGCATCGGCCCAGGGTTAGGGCCAATGTTTCAATACACTGGGGTTGAACTGGGCCTTATTTCTTTTCTGAAGGCTTAGGCCTTCCTCTTTCTGGACTTGACTAGGGCCTTTTTTGTCTGAAAGATCGCACTGAGCCTAACTTAATTTTTCAGTACCGATACAGGACTGGCTTCATATTTCCAAAGTTTGCAAGGGCCAACATTTTAAGTGCTATCGTCGACCTATGCATATATTTTATAATCACATGCATGTATTTTAAAATTGCCATTATTGTACAATTAAACTTTAAAAGTTATTCTTTTTAAAGAATAGCAGTTTATAAACAATAAAATTAAAATGAAATAAAACATGTGAAAAAGAACCTGTCTATGACGGAATTCTATCTTAAACTAAAAAATGTGTTGATACATGAAAAATGAATATAATAATATGTGAGGAAAAGAAAAAGTATATAAAACATTTAAACCTGCTAAGCAGGAAAGTTGTCTATAACCTATATTTTTTCTTTCTTAAGCAATTTCCTCTTAGACGATATTACTATATAGGATTTTTCAGATTGCTAAGTCTCCAATACATGAAATATGGATTAATGATATTAATGTTAACTGAAACATTTACACACAAATAGAGATTCGTTAAAAACATAAATATCGCAGCACAGATCTCTTCTTTAAAAATGAAGATTATAAACATGAAAGTAAAGGCTAAAATAAGTATTTTTGGTCAGAATTCCTTGTATGGAACAATTTTTTAACCATATCAACATAAAAATGCATGTTTTCTAGAAATTTAGTGGGACCGGACAGGATCGAGCCGAGAATTTAACTTTTTTCTGGGCCGGGCCAGTCTTGTGCCAAAAATTTTCTTGCACAGGTGATCTCTGGCCGAAATTTTAGGTTTTATACTGGGCCGGGACATTAATTTTTTTGTACGGGCTGAACTTTTAAATTTTATACCGAGGTGGGCTGAACATTTTTCTATGGGTGGGTCGGGCCAGGGACTGTAAATTTCAGTCTGTGCAGAAGTTTGGCTGTTCCCAGTTCCCATCCAATAAAGTCTAATATAGAATTTCGCCATCTTTACAGCCATCCAACCAGTCATACTTCTGCAAGTGAGCCGAGAGTTGAGTCACTATGTTGACTCATCAATCAAGTAAGTCGACTCAGCATCGATTCTTCAAAATAAGTTCAAGTGCCAACCTCTACTAGGGGGAGGCTCAGCCCACCCTGCTCCCATCTGGTTACGGGCCTCTTGTATTACAACGAGGTTTGGCTCACTCAACTTAGTTTTTGATTGTCTCCTCTATGTGCTAAGCACATCCTGTGCATGCTCTTTTAGATAGCGGGGGACCAGGTTCCAGGTTTGTTCGAAAAGATGTTTATTGGGAATACACTAGACGCTGTGGAAGGCAATGGGGGTCCCTGAAACTAGGTTCTTTAGATGATTTTCAAAAGATATAAAATCATGCAAACTTGAGTTTTGTTTATGGTTATTATAATGGGTCCCGGCGAAGTCTGGAGGCTCAGCTAGTTTTAAATATAATGGTCCTGTACATAAAGTATAGTACAGAAATAGTGCTTTGAGAGTTAATGTCGCATTTTATTCATCTTTACATTAAGCATTCTCAGAGACCACTCACGGCAATTATGAGACAATATTTGTCATGCCATTTATGGGTTAAATCAAAAATATAGATCTTAAAATTCTATTAAAAGAAATTGAGCACTGAACGTAAATAATTTACATCTTAAGATGATATTTAAGCAAAATGTTATTTAAGCACAAAATAAATCTCTTAAATATATACGGATTACAAAAAATATTGAGAAAAAATTGCATTTTTAGCATATAGAATTAACATTTTTAAATTACTTCAAAAATGACATTAAAAAATGATAAATATTGTATTGAAACAGTAATAAGAAAATATAATAAATAGATGAACATAAATACAATACCTTTACATAAGTTAACTTCAAAGGAAATGTTGTCTAAATGATGATCATTAGACTTAGCTGAACTACATAGTCAATCACAAATTTCGTTTACTGATTATTAATATTTCTCTGCTATGTTAGGAATTAAAAGTGAAATAAAGTTAATCAGACTCAAAAATATTAATTTAAGACTGTAAGTAGTAAAAATACCATGTGAAAGTTGCGAAGAAATACTCACATAGATATTTATGCAATAAGCTACGTACCATTTTCCGATTAAATTTTCAATAGATGCGATGATATCAATACACTTTTCGATACATGTTTCGATTATAATTTTATATCTTTCAGGGATAGAGAGCAGAGTAAGAGATTGATAATCGAACATGTATCGAACAGGGTTTTGATATCATCAAGTCTATCGTGTGCCGACTGTATTCTTGTTCTTATACGAGACGATTTTTATATCAAAATAATTAGTAATTCCTTAGTCTCACTATGTCTACATCCGGTGATTTCGGAAATCCATTACGAAAGTTCAAAATTGTCCTCCTCGGAGAGCAGAGTGTTGGAAAGACATCATTGATAACACGATTCATGTATGATAGTTTTGACAATACATATCAAGCCACAATAGGTATTGATTTCTTATCAAAGACTATGTATTTGGAAGACAGAACAGTAAGATTACAGTTGTGGGATACTGCTGGTCAGGAGCGATTTCGTAGTTTAATACCCAGTTATATAAGGGATTCTACAGTTGCCGTTGTGGTTTATGATATTACTAATGCAAATTCATTCCATCAGACATCTAAGTGGATCGATGATGTTAGAACAGAGCGAGGAAATGATGTAATTATTATGCTAGTTGGAAATAAAACAGACCTGGCTGATAAAAGGCAACTAACGACAGAAGAAGGAGAAAGAAAAGCAAAAGAGTTGAACGTTATGTTTATTGAAACTAGTGCAAAATCTGGCTATAATGTGAAACAGCTGTTCAGACGTTTAGCTGCTGCCTTGCCAGGAATGGAAACACCTGAAAGAACAAAAGAGGATATTGTTGATGTGGATCTTAAAGATGCCCCCACCGACCCATCTAAACAAGATGGTGGTTGCATGTGCTAGAATGAAGCTTTACACTGAGCAATAATGACTTTTGCTACCTGCAGTTTATTTTAACTGTAATATTTTTATTTGAAGAAGACTATTCAATATTAAGTCTTCTAATAAGCATTTCTTTCAAGGATTGAATGTTGTCTGTGGACTTTACTACTGATGGGCTGATTTCCTATTTGTGATTAGCTTTTTTAAGCATGAGCCTTTTTTAGGTGCGGGGGTTTTTTTTTGTGATTTTTGGGGACGTTTCTTTTTCTCCTGGTTGTGTTATCGGTTTGTGGTTTGATGTGTGGGCTATCCCACATTGTTTCCTGTTTTGAACTGTTTTTCATTTTGTTTGTTGTATAGGATCTAGTGATCATTTGAGGTCATGCCGGCTGGAGCTGCAGCACCTACCTCAAAGCTCAAATAACAAATCAAGTCTATTGAAAATTTAATCGGAAAATGGTATTACCTAGCTAGTTGCATTAATTTCTATTTGAGTATTTTATCGCTACTTTCAACATCGTATTTTTACTATTTCCAGCCTTAAAGTAATATTTCTGAGTCTAATTAACTTCATTTCTCTTTTAATTCCTAAAATAGCAGAGAAATATTAACAATTAGTAAGTTAAATTATAAATAAAAGTAACATATTCTAATGCTTAGCATACATTTAAGGAAGACCAAACCGGTCAGAAGAGGTGGCTATGTGTAAAATAAAAAAACTTCAAGGAGAAATGTATAGAAATTTTCAAGAAACAATAGCATTAAAACACCAAATAAAATAAACTAAGACAGACTTGAGCACAGTTAAAAAATAAAATTTATAAAGAATATACTTAAAAACAATTAAAAATATAATATGTAAACGTTTCGCCAAGCGACACGCAAGGCATCATCAGTACAAAAAATATCAATTGCATTTCAAACGACAGAACAAATCAAGAAAAGTTAAAGTTAGTTATTTTTAAAACAAACAATATTCACTAGGGACAGAACGAGCATCATTCAAAGTCTGCGATCGCAATTCAGTGAACCAATCCTCAAGGAGCAATCTACCATGGTAGTTGTTGCAACCCGATTTCAAAATACTGACATTTGCAATGAGCGGAATGTGATTCATTTGAAGTGAATGCTGGACAATTTTTGAATTCAAATTACCCTTTTTTAAAGCACCAGTATGTTTTTTTAGGCAAATTTCCAATGATCTACCAGTTTCACCAATATAAAATCGCTTGGCGAAACATTTACATATTGTATTTTTAATTGTTTTTAAGTATATTCTTTATAAATTTTATTTTTTAACTGTGCTCAAGTCTGTCTTAGTTTATTTTATTTGGTGTTTTAATGGTTTTTAAATTCAGACGTTAAATGTATATGTACTGTAAACAATAGCACATTTTATTTTTTTAAATTTTATATAATAATTAAATTTCCATCCGTGCAATAAGTCTGCAGTTTAAAAAAAAATTATGACAATTTCTCATTCTGTATTAATCTTTCTAATTTTGGTTTTTATTGAATTGCATCTTTATAGGATTGTTATAAATTTTAATATTATGTCTTGATTTAAAAAAATATTAACAATTTTGACATCGAACGCTAAATACTTATGAGACGATTAGACATATGAGATTAATACTTACATGATGTTAAATACTGAATTCGAGAACCAGTTTACAATGCTATTTCCTGTTATATATGTTCTTTTATTTTTGTGGTGCTAGGAGAAATATTAACTTTTATTGGATTCCAATTATATGAAATCTTTTAAATAGATTATTATTGCTGTCAATATTGATTTTTTAAAAATGTTCTAATGTGTATGATTTCACAATTCATATTTATTCCTGATGCCGCATTTGGTTAGAAGATGGAAATGCTTTATCATTAAGAGACTATTGCATTCAAGAGTTCAAAGTCATGTAAAAATGTACACAAATTATTTAAAAAACTGAGTATTGTTATATTTTATGCCTGGTATATATTTTTTTAAATGAAGGACGAGTTTTTTTAATAATTTTCATAGTTAACTGATTATTTAATAACAGAATAAGTTTTATTTTTATTTTTTTTAAATAGTATTGTGAATGCTTAGGAAGTTTTAAATGTTACCAAAGAAAAAAATTAACTACAATATCTTTAAAACATTAAATACCTTTACAAATACTTTCATACTTATGCTTTCTTGATTTACCCGGAGATGGCGCTGCTATACATGGAAATGTTTTATTATGAACTATTAAATTCAAGTGTGTATGCCATGTAATATGGTAATTATATGGTATTAATTAAAAAAGCACTTTTAGTTATATTTTTATGCCTGGTATATATATTTTTTTAATGTGGGGAAAGCTTTAAATAATTTGTATAGCTAATTGATTACTTAATTATGGAATAAGTTATATTTACCTTTAATTTTCCTCAAAATACTTTTAGAGTTTGCAAATATTTAAATGTAAAAGAAAAATCATTGAAACATATTTAAAAAGTTAAATACATTTATGTGACAAATTTTTAATTTAATCCTTTACTTGATTTAAAAAAAAAAATGAAAGAAATAGCTTAATATACCTTTGACTTAAATAAAAAAGATTTAAAAGATTTGTGAAAAACTGCATTATCTATATGACAGTTTTCTGCAACATTTAAAAAAGCTGTAAACAAACTGCAAAAATTCTCATCACTTATTACTTCAATTGTAATGAGGAGAATACAAAAATATGTATTAATTTTATGTAGTAGTTAATGACACTCCCCTTTTGTGAAATACAAATTTCAGTTTAATTGCTCTGTTTCAGGTAATTACAGTAAATTCTTTAAATAAAATGGAAAAACAGAGGACCTGCTTCCATTAAAAAATAATAATTATTATATAAATTATATCTAAAAGTTAGAAGTGATAGATTATAGAAATTAAAGAATATTATAATCAATAAAATAGGCAAACTTTATTTTAGGATTTGTTATGTATCACTAAAATATGCTAGTGGAATAGATTTTTGTTCCTTTCTTTCATCATTTATTATTATTATTATTATTTTTTTTATACACAAACTGCTACAAGTTTTAATTATTTTCCTTTCTTTTTAGAGTTACAATATTAGTTTTTTTTTCATTTTTTTTGTAGGATTTAAGTACTGGAGCATTAGTTAATTTGTTTTCTTTTAAATTATACCTGTACATATGGATTGTTTTCTTTTAATTGGATTAAGTTAATTATTTTTATCAGACACATTTAGTATGTCACAAGCATAATTAAAAATAAACCAAATATAAATTTGCAAGCTCTGGAAATTTTATTGATCTTTTACTATATGAAAAATATTGCTCATCAAGCACATTAAGATCCTTGTGAAGCATCTTTGGCAAGCATCCGTTCAACATTATGCTCAATCTCTCTAGACATGATTGTCATATAAATTCGTAACAGGTTTTTAATTAAAAACTTCTATTCTCCCCCTTTCCCCCTCAAAAAAGTAAGTTTGTGTTATTATGAAAAAAAGAAGCAAAAAAGTATAAAATTCAAGCATTTAATATAAATATATAATATTTTTAATGAAAATAAAAATCCTTTCATTCCAATTATTAAACAGTTTTAAATTTAATAATAATATAAGCAAAGCATGTATGCAAAATCCAAAGCAATGTCTTAAAAACACCATAAAAATATAGAACTGTGTTAAGTCTTTCAAAAGAACTTCTTCATCAGGTGCAAAGAACATGTAATGCAACAACACACACACACACAAAAAAGGAGAGGGGTGGGAAAGAAGAACTACAGACAATAATGCAAATAAAGTTTTAATTAAAAGTAAAAAGTTGTTTTATTACTTTGTTCCACCTCAGTGTTTATATGACATAATTTATACATTCATCATATAAATATATGCATGGTAATTAATATTTATTATTAGAAAATTTCATAGGAAGTGTTGGTGTTAGCATTCATTTAATTTCTCTATGAGTCACAAATGTAAACACAAGATTAGCAAAAGTAAAATTGCAAAACTCTTCCTGCATTTATTATTTATAGTCAATTCCTTAAAAAAAACACATCGATTCCATATCTAGTTAAATAAACAGTTCTATGTAAAAATGAAAATTCATTGTAAATAAATAGAATATTCATTAAATCTGAAATCTGAGTTTTTATGATAATCTTTTTTTCTTAATTTTTCATTTATATAACCGGTATATAGTGGTGATCTTTAATTTTAGATTAGTTTTTGTTATATACGGGGAAAAAGTTATATATATTAAGGGCAGGGGCGGATCCAGAGAATCGTTTTGGGGGGGAGCGATACCTAGTACCATATAATCACCAGAGTCATAATTAGGGATGCACCGAATATTCGGTATTCGGCCATGTTACCGAATATTTGGTTTGGCCGAATATCAAACTAATTGATATGCCGAATATCGAAATATTCGGTCGAACCGAATACTTAAAAAAACTTTTAAAACATAATTTTAAAAAACTTACACAATTTCTACTTTTAACTGTCAACTTATAAAGATATTCAGAATAATTAGAAACAGAATCATATTTAAATAAAAGAGAATGTTTTTATATTATTTATTTGCTATTTGTTAAATATTATTTAAGAAAATTAACCAATCACGAGGATTTTCATAGGAAATAATTATGTACAAATGCAAGTTCCTGAACATTGTCCAGTAAATAATCTGTTTCTTGCTAAGATTTTAAGAATAACGGTTACAATCTCTGAAAATGATCGCCCTCTTCAGATACGGATCTAGGATGCATTTAAAAGCTTTCTTGCTTAATGAAAGGGAGTAGAACAGTTATTCTTGCTGAGTTGCCACCATATAAAATTTGAATAGATTGTATTATTTATTTACTTTTATTTTAGTCTCTTCCTGACAAACAAATAATATATGATCCTGTACAATTTTTCTTCCATTTTTTTCACAATTTCTATTTGATTTTAGAATTTAAGAAAATTTTATTCATTTGTTTTAATTCACAGAAGCAGCCATGAAATTTAAAATTTTATTAATTAAAAAAGTTATATAACTATCCTCTTCTAAAATAACTCAAAGCAAATATTTTCAGCATAAAGTTTACTTGAAAAAAATCTCTTGTTTATCAAAATGAAAGTTTCTGTTTCAAATATTATGTAAAATTGTTTTAAAATTTAACATTTTAATGCCTTTAAACTTTGAGATATAAAAGCATTCGACAAGCCAAATATTCGGTTCGCCTGCTGGCCGAATATTCGGTATTCGGCCTAAATCACTATTCGGTAGATCCCTAGCCATAATTTCTGTTGGACAAATCATTCCTAGCAGTTAATTATTAAATGAATATGAAATAATTAATGCGGTTTGAAAATATTATGGGCTCTCGATTATCCGACGTCTGATTAACCGAAACACCCGGTTAACCAACACTCTTATTATATAATAACCCCTGCGATGATTGTGTTTTTTAACTTTTGATAACTCATTTTTATGTATTTTTAAGTGTTGAACCTGAAAATTACCTTTATTTGTAACCATCACGTCAGGATTTTTTGCAAATTGTACATTTCAAAGATTAAAAGTAAAAAAATTGCGAAAATCTGATACTATAAAATACGTATGATGGTTGTGTTTTTTAACTTTTGATAGCTGATTTTCATCTATTTTTTAGCGCTGAATCCGAAAATGACATTAATTTTTAACCACTACGTCAGGATTTTGGCAAATCGTAAATTTCAAATTTAAAAATTAAAGAAATAGCGAAAATCTCTCAAAGATTAAGGCTATTCTCAAATCCAAAATGGTAACTATATGACATAAGATTTAATTCATGTTTTCTCGGAAATGCATGAAACTAGCAGGCGTTGTCGATCAGAAACTATGTAATCGAACTGTGTGTTCCGGTTTTTTTTGCAAACGCATTAGATCTTTCAGAAAATACTGTCAAAGTGGGCGTCTTGAACCGAAATTTCCGCGCGAAAGAAGAATAACCACTCAAGGAAATTTGAAAAACGTCCTTGTTACGTTTTCAAAATCGCTTATAACTCAGTACGTAATTTATCAAAAAATGGAAAACACAGTTCAATTCCAAATCGCTTTTCTACAGTCAGGCCTTCCAATTTTATACCTTTCCTTTAAAAAATGAATTTGTAAATGTGTCAAAACGTTTTGCGCTTGTTGAGCAGAGCACTTGAGAACAGCCTTAACAAAAGAAGGTAAATGTTTTAAACACATGTGCGAAAAATTTCCTAGCCTTATCAACAGGCAAAATAAAAGAGGATACCGAGATGAAACCCATAGAGAACATAAAAGGAAAAGCGCAAAGCAGAGCGTGAGCGGTTCAAAGAAACTTCCACACATGGAATAAAATTGTAAGGATTTTAAATGCCCAATATTTTGCATGTTTAACTGTAAAAATGCACAGTATAAGCAAAAAGGTGAATAAATTATTATGAAAAAAAGTTACCTCTATTTTATAGTAGCAGATTTTCGCAATATTTCGACTTTTTTAAAATTTAAAAATTTGCGATTTGTGAAAAATCCTGATGTGATGGTATAGTAAAAAAAGGTCATTTTTGGATTCAGCACTAAAAAATACATAAGAACCAATTATCGAAAGCTAAAAAATATAACCATCACATCTATTTTTTAATATCAGATTTCTGAAAGAGGATCCCCTTCAGAAATCTGAAGGGGCCTTAACATCCTTGAAAGTCAAAATGTGCCATCTAAGTGTGTGTCTATTTCTTCATAATCTACTCATTATTAGTCCATAAAAGTTAACACTTGTCACTGAGGCTCAGGTCTGTTTCCACAGCTCCTCTGCAAGAGGCAGAAAGAAAGCGAAGAATGATAAGCCAAACAATGAACTGTGATTGACAGTAAGGCGGTATTTTCAGTTCAAAACACCTAGAAGGCCTTTCATTATGTAAATACATAGTAAGGGAAGAACCAATTTACTAAGTTGGCTTTTAAGAAATCAATGCACCATATGCATTTTAGCTTTTAACTGTCTAGGATTAGGATGTAATCCTTTTTTATTCTTTCATCAAATACCCCTTGAAATTTACTAATGTAGGTGGCAATAACTACATTTTTTACACATTAGTGGCTTTCTTCAGAAGCATTAAGATGCAAGAATTTTTCAAGGAACCTTTTTTTTTTTTGTTGTTTCTTTGGAAATTGCTACGATTCCCATTCTTTTCTCAAGTAATAGAGCACTCCTCAAATATATCATTATACATAAATTAGAATTGCAGCATCTTTGAAAGAACGAAAAAGTTTCAACACTTTAAAGGGATCCGCATAACGGTGTAATTTTCTGTTGTAGAGATTCAACAAAAGGTACACGAAGTGGCATCGTCCCCCACCTCAACACATAGTGTCAAAAGTTATGGCGCCATATGCCTTTTTGATGGGACATAATCCATTTTTATTCATTAATTGCCGAAATGTCAGTGAGGTTTACCATTGACACCCGAAATGTGTTCGGGTTTCGTTTGCTTGTCTTTCTGTTCCACGAAAACTGCCACTTACGCCCGTATTCACCAACGCGGGTTAACTCCCGAGTTAGTGTTAAATGCTGGGTTATCTCAAAATCGGTATTCACCAAGCTAAATTCGCGAGTTAACACTGGTTTTAACCCCATGTTTTTAATCCTCCGAAATCGGAGCGTTAACTCTCGGATTGCCTGTGAACGTGAGTTAGCGCATGCGTAGTAACGTATAAACAAACAAAATGGATGCCGATGCTGCTTAAAATTTTATTATCTCATCCTATCACAATGATTAAAACGGAAAAAAAAAACAAATTTTAGGTGTGTCCAGGCATATTCTGTGCCCTGTGGATTCACTATCTATATTGATTCAACTTATATTTCATGTTCGAATAATATCAAACGTTGATCTGTTTATCTTAATAAATATACAAATCGATGAAAGTCTCCGAGAATAAAACCTTTTCTTTTGTAGGTATTCGAATTTCATTCCATAACGCTTGGCGTTGCTGAAACACAATTTCAGCTTTCAAAGGATTTTTTTTGCGGCGGAAGGGGGGGGGGGGGTAATATTCTCAATAAATGTTTACATTATTTGAAAAATGCAATTTAGTCTTTTTTTTACAACTTGCTAATTTTTTTTCTAATTAAAGCACATACATTTAAATAGTTTTTCAAGTAAGTACCCTGTCAATTGTTTTAATCGTTATTTATTTATTTATTCCAGTAATGAAGGTTATTTTTTTAGTCGGTATTGCATTATGAATATTTTTATTTAACTTATGAGAGCTCTTTCTAACACTGAAATATTGCCAAAAGTATCTGAGGCAATATACTTGAAATAAACAAAATCGTTTTCCAGGTGTGTTTAAAAAAAAAAAAATCAGTATTGAAATGAGCAAATTCTAAATTATTCACTATGTACGAATAAATTTAGTTTAGTGAGTTAACTTTCTTGGCCGTTATATTCTTAAGATATAAATATGTCTATAAATATACTGTGGATAGATTTTAGATGTGCATTTAGTATATAATAAAATAATAAAAACTTATTTAACAAATGAAATATGTTTAAAAGTACTTATTCTTATATTTTTTAAATATAATAATTCAGATTTAATTATTTTTGCATAATTTTGCTGTCTGTTTGATGTAGATAAAAAAAAAGTATATTGAAAAAAAAGTAGCATATTGTTTATATGGTTAGGAATCAGGGGCGTAAATCCTGGGGGGTGCAACCCCCCCACCCCCCTACGAAAAAATCAGTCGGAAAATTTCCCGTTCGATCGGAAAAAATGGTATTAAACTATAAAAACTTATAAATTGGAAAAATGAAAAAACCAGTCGGAAAAATTCCCGTTCGATCGGAAAAAAGTAAATTTAGTCGAAAAAAATGGCATTAACGGATAAAAACTTATGAATTGGAGAAATATTTTTGTAGTTTTTAATTAGTAAATAAGAAAAACAAGTTAGAGCGAAGAAAACCTATAAAATTTTATTCTTAGTCGGATTTTTTTCCCTTGTAATTTTTAATTAGAAAATTAGAAAAAACAATTTAGAACGAAGAAAACCTATATAAATTTATACTTAGTCGGAAATATTAAGGATTTTATATTTCTGATTAAAACTATTCAGAAAAACTTTGACTTGTCAAATATTGTGAACTCGAAAACCTCGATATGAAGAAACAAAATATTTATATACATACTCCAGCAATGTTAATATTATTTGTAACCTTGATATTTTGATCAAAAACTTTGATATTCCGAACTTTTTTCTGTTCATTTTGACTTCGAGATATCGAGATCCAGCTGTCTGAAAGTTTTTAGTTTAGTCTGGAAATTTTAAGACATACTGATTGAAGTGAAGAAACTTCTATTTTTTTTTTTAATCTAACTTTAAATTTAGTTAGAAACGTGTATCACGGAATTTAGATGATATCCGATGAAAATTCAAAACTGAATTGCAAATATTTAGTATATATGTCGTAGGCTAATTGAGAAATCCGGCTCTTTGCAAACAGCCTAGGCTCCTTGCAAAGAGCCGGGAAAATTGGAGAATCCATCTCCCTTTTTCCAATTAGCCTGACATTTTTCAGGCTTATTGCAAAGAACCTAGGAAGCATTAGGCTAATTGAAAAATGACCACTTATTATCCGATCAGGGTCATATTTTTAACTCACAGGCTATCAAAGCCTGAGAGCTTATTTTCCCGCCGATTCTGTATGTACGTATGTACGTAACATGATAACTCTTCATAGAAATATCCGATTTGCTTCAAATTTTTTTTCTAGGTTCATTCTGATGAGATGCTTACCTGATTAGTTTTTGGGGTTCATTGGTTAAGGAAAAAGGGGGGCTAGTCCCCCCCCCCCTTAAATTATATAAATGGGTTTTTCATGCAGAAATATTCAATTTGCTCCAAATTTGGTATACCGGTTTATTGTGTTAAGGAGCTTCCCTGATTAGATTTGGAAGCTCATTATTTAAGTATAAAGGGGGGAAAGGGGGGCTACCCCCCTTAATTTAGATAAATCGGTTTTTCGTGATGAATTATTAGATTTGCTCCAAATTTGGTATACCGGTTTATTAAGTTAACAAGCTGCCTTGATCAGATTTGGAGGTTCATTAGTTACATATAATGGGAGAAAAGGAGGTAGCCCCCCCCCCCCCCCCCCGCAGTTTAGATAAATGGGTTTTTCATGCAGAAATATGCGATTTGAAATAAATTTGGTATACCGGTTAATTATGTTAAGCAGCTTCCCTGATTACATTTGGAAGATCATTATTATGTATAAAGGGTGGAAAGGGGGGCAATTGCCTCTCCCCTTAATTTAGATAAATGCGTTTTCCATGTAGAATTATTCGATTAGCTCAAATTTGGCATACTGGTTTATTATGTTAAGGAGATGGCTTGATTAGATTTGGAGGTTCATTAGTTAAGTATAAAGGAAGAAAAGGGAGGTAAGATAGCCCCCCCCCCCCTTAATTTAGGTAAATGGGTTTTTAATGCAAAATTATTCGATTTGCTCCAAATTTGGTATACTGGTTTATTATGTTAAGGAGCTTCCCTGATTAGATTTGGAAGTTCATTAGTTAATTATAAAGGGAGGAAAGGGGGGTTAGACACCCACCCCTTAATTTAGATAAAAGGGTTTTTCATGCAGAGTTATTCGATTTGCTCCAAATTTCGTATAACAGTTTATTATGTTAAGGAGCTGCCTTGATCAGATTTGGAGATTTATTGGTTAAGTATAAAGGAGGAACAGCGGCTAGTGTCCCCTTAATTTAGATAAATGGGTTTTTCATACAGAATTATTCGATTTGCTTCAAATTTGATATACCAGTTTATTACGATATGGCTTCCTTCATTTGGTTTGGAGGTTCATTGGTTAAGTATAAAAGGGGGGGAAAGGGGGGCAATCGCCCCTCCCCTTAATTTAGATAAATGGGTTTTCATGCAGAATTATCTAATTTAGTTTAATTTTTTTTCAACCGAATCCGAACTTGAAGGTTCCGTTTGAAGTCAACCCGAAAACCGACCACAACCAGGTTTCGGATTGAGTTCAATTAGAACTTTCAGGTTCGGATCGGGTTGCCGGTAGACGGAGATTATTTTGTCTGGCTTGCATCGGGTTATAGTTCTTTGGAATATTTTTGTTGGTTAAGATTCGGTTCGGGACGGGTTTCAGGTTGACTTCGAATGGAATTTTCAGGTTCTGGTAGCGTTCCGTGTCCACGGAAACTAATTTGTCTTGTTCGGATCCGGTTATGGATCTTTGGAATATTTTTGTCGGTTATCAGATTTGATTCGGAATTTCGTGATTTTTCAAATGGAACTCTCAGGTTCGGGTCGGGTTGTATATAGACTGAAATTATTTTGTCATGCTCGGATCGGGGTACGGTCTGTTGTAATTTATTTTTCGGGTTTGGGTAGGGTTATGCGTTAATAAACCTAATAAAAAGAAAATTGCTTAGTTAAACTGATGGCATTGAGCTCACATGCTATTCACACTAATTGTATATTATACTCTTATTTCAAAGAATAATACCCCTCGAAAAATAAATGAAGGGATTAGTCGCCGTTGCCCCCCTTTCTACTTAACCAAAGAACCTCGAAATCTAATCAGGGAAGCTACTTAACATAATAAACTGGTATACCAAATTTGAAGCAAATCAGATAATTCTGCATGAAAAAACCATTTCACTAATTTAAGGGAGGTATTAGCTCCCCAATTTCTCCCTTTATGCTAAACCAAAGAACTTTCTAATCTAATCAGAAAAGCTCCTTATTAGAATGAACCTTAAAAAAAAAAAAAAAAAAAAAAAAAACTAAATTAGATAATTCTGCATGAAAACCCATTTATCTAAATTAAGGGGAGGGGCAGTTGCCCCCCTTTCCCCACTTTAATACTTAACCAATGAACCTCCAAATCAAATGAAGGAAGCCATATCGTAATAAACTGGTATATCAAATTTGAAGCAAATCGAATAATTCTGTATGAAAAACCCATTTATCTAAATTAAGGGGACACTAGCCCCTGTCCCTCCTTTATACTTAACCAATAAATCTCCAAATCTAATCAAGGCAGCTCCTTAACATAATAAAACGGTATACGATATTTGAAGCAAATTGAATAACTCTGCATGAAAAACCCATTTATCTAAATTAAGGGGGGGTGTAGCCCCCTTTCCTCCCTTTATACTTAACTAATGAACCTTCAAATGTAATCAGGGAAGCTCCTTAACATAATAAACTGGTGTACGAAATTTGAAGCAGATCGAATAACTCTGCATGAAAAATCCATTTATCTAAATTAAGGGGGGTCTAGCCCTCCTTTCCTCCCTTTATACTTAACTAATGAACCTCCAAATCTAATCAGGGAAGCTCCTTAACACAATAAACCGGTATACCAAATTTGGAGCAAATCGAATATTTCTGCATGAAAAACCCATTTATATAAATTAAGTGGGGGGGGGGGAACTAGCCCCCTTTTCCCCTTTATCCTTAACCAATGAACCCCAAAAACCAATCGGGAAAGCTCCTTATCAGAATGAACCTAGAAAAAAAAAATGGAAGCAAATCGGATACTTCTATCAAGAGTTATCGCTTTACGTAAATACGTACGTACACACGTACATACAGAATCGGCGGGCACATAAGCTCTCAGGCTTTGATAGCCTGTGAGCTAAAAATATCACCCTGATCGGATAATAAGTGGTCATTTTTCAATTAGCCTAACGCTTTCTAGGCTCTTTGCAATAAGCCTGAAAAATATCAGGCTAACTGGAAAGAGGGAGATGAATTCTCCAATTAGCCCGGCTCTTTGCAAAGAGCCGAATTTCTCAATTAGCCTACGACATATATACTCATATCCAAAATTTTAGCGTATATGACAAAAACGTAGAAAGGGAGTATTAAATATCTTACGAAATTAATGAAGTTTATAACCCAAATTCACAAGATAATTATGACTTCGCGTATCGTATTGAGATACTAGTTAAATAATTTTAAAGTGCTGATGTCGATTCTTTTCGAATTATTAATAAATTTATCTAAAGATTAGGTGAGAAAGTCCATGATTAATATGAATAGGAAAATGTGGATTGGAATCAAAAACTGCTTTGTTACATAGCGTTACTAAACGTACAAAATTTGATTAACTTTTATTGAAGTACTAAGAAATGGATATAAGTTTTGTTCATTCGAAAATTTTCAATCTTTTAAATTTTGACTTTTTTTATGCTGTAGACGTACATCGTACACTGGTAACAGGATTCAGCTTAATTCAGAATTTGAATTTCTATCCGGAGTGGAGTCTATGTGAAAAATATGTTATACGCAGAAAAAATAAAATGCAATCAGCCCTTATTGGTAAAAAAAAAAAAAAAAAAAAAAAAAAAAAAAAAAAACGGGCATCGAATCCCCAGATCTTCAATCATCCAGTTTCATCAAATTTTGTACATTTAGAAACAAGATATATCGCTATCAAACAAAGCAGTTTGGAGTTCCAAACCGCAATTTTCTACACATATTAATCATAGTACTTCACCACTAATTTTTAGAGACATACATTAATAATTCAAATGGAATCAACATTAGCGCATTAAAACCTATTTGAGTATCTCGATACGCTCAGTCATAATTATCTTGAGACTTTCATCTATCATCTATAAAGTTTAATAATTTTGTAAGATATTTACGATATCCTTCCTTCGTTTTTATCATATATGCTAAACTTTTGGACATGAGTGTGTGTGTATATATGTATATATATATATATATATTATTTAGTCGGCATTTTGTTGGCAATAGTACTCAGAAATTTTTCTTCTTGGAGTCGGAAATTTATGAGTCTACACCCCCCTACGCAACCAGGGTGGTTTACGCCCCTGCTTTTCTTTACTATTTTTAAAATTTACATTTTACAATTTCTAGCAATTAAAAGAAGTACAGATTTCTATTTTAGTTATCTGTTGCAGGTTTTTTGGTGTATCTTCACCACCCATATCTATTTCACACTTACTAACTACATTTTCATGTCTAATTGTGACTTACTGTAGACACTATGTAAAATGAAATAACATGTCTATTTGCACTTATTAGTTTTGCAGTACAATATATCTGTATGATAAACTATTATTAGCAGTAGCATTTCAATCACAATCATTTTTTGAAATATATATATATATATTTAGCTGAAATAAAGGTATTGTCAGCTTGTTGTAACAATTTTGAAAATATTTATTCAAGCGATACAGCAGGCCTTATATTTTTTCTCTATTAACATCATTCAAAAATGGAAATTTCTGCTACTAGCATCTGCAACTAACTTATCTCTTATTAGCAATAAATGAATAAATACGGAATGAAAACTGCATCAAAACTCAAAATAATCTTATGTCACATATAACTTTAAATCTGTTAACACTGTTGTACAGTTGTGGAAAAAAAAAGTAAATACCCCCTACTAACTCCTCAACAAGTTATTGTAGACGAAAGTTACTGATACCAAACGATTGGAAAGTCTACTTTTAAATGATGTCTGTAAAATTTGCTTTGGGGGCCATATACTTATTAAAACGAACCATAACTTTGTTTTTTTTTTCAGTAGCAGTAAACAATTCTGACAGCATAAATGAACTCTACACCCTTCAATTAGCCTAAAAACAAATTTTTATGCAATTTGTACCATAAGTTTATGAGAAATTAATTATTTTAAAACGAGCGTATTTTAAGGGCTGTATCCAAATTGAAGTTTCGTACTCGATTGTCAACCGAGAGAGCCCCCTTCTTGATCAAGGCACCTTAAGCACCACTCAAGCAGTCAGTGAAGCCTGCTAGATTACACGAGAGCAGAAGAAATTTCAAAATATCTAGTCACTTTTATCATAGACGGCCACTTAATCCATCATTTTGTCGTGTTTTAAGCATAATTTGAAAGCTACCAGGAAGAAAATTGTGAAATTTTGGATCTCCATAAAGCAGGACTTAATAAAACTAAATCCATCAAAAAACTGTAGGTTGCAATTCATCATTTTTTCGACTATTAATTTCATATTTCATATCATAAAATTATAAAAATTGCAAATTCAACGTATTTATGCTTGGGTATATTAGTATTATTGCTACACAAAAAAATAGCACGTCAGGAGCATTATTTCAGGAGATATAAATAAAAATTTGAAAATGTAATTTAACATTAGAAGCACTAAATTTTGAATGTTTATAATTCAAAAACTTATCATTCAAATGACTTGAAATTTGGTGTCTAGGCATAGTTTTAACCAAAGATTTGAAATATCTGGTTAAAATTGGGTACTGCTATTGAAAAGAATGAAGTTTGGATTCGTTTTAATATGTAGATGGTCCCCTAAACAAGTTTTATGTACATCATTTAAAAGTAGACTTTATTTCCAATCGTTCGGTACCAGTAACTTTCGTCGATGATAATTTGTTGAGGAGTTAGTAAGGGGTGTTTACTTTTTCTTTTCCACGTCTGTACATTCATGAATAGATTACAGTCTTTATTATTATTATTTTATTTATGGGTAGAGAAGAATTATGCATATTAGTAGTGTTTTATCAAGAAAATCACAAACCATAAAATATACAAAGTGAATGAATAAGAAAAATATTATATAATCAAGTTTATGAGTTAAATAAATAGGGGTGCATTCTGTATTAGATTTCTATTATAATTTTTCTTCTAAGCCTTAAGTTAATATACTATAAGTTGTTTTCCCCAGGATTCATTTATCTCAACAACAGTTAACTGCCAATTTTGTACTTCTCTTTATTTTATAAGGCTTGTTTTCAAGTTCTGTGTTCAACAATGCAAAACTTTCTGGCAGATATTTAAACATAAAGACCTAAAATTGGTGTGATTTTGAATCGAAATAAGCTTTTATTTATTTTTTATAAATAAATTTCTTATCAAGTTATAAGAATTTCTGGTCACAGGACGACCAGTTTTTCTCACTTCTCTCACTATCCCAATGGAAATATTGTTCAAAGCACCACCTTTGACAGTATTTTCTGAAAGATCTTTTGCCTTTACCAAAAAAATGGAAAGAAAGACTTTTCCATTGTCCATTCAAGAACTGTATAATCGATATACATTTCTTGAATCATAACTACTACCAATTTAATTTGTTTTGAAACAGAAATGAATTAAAATGTCAAAAAGTAACTCTTTTGGATTTGAGAAGGGTCTTAATTGAAATTCATCAGCTTGCATCCACTTCGGAAATGGTTACTGCTTCCACATCCCTTAGAATGTTTAAAAAATGCAATCGTGAATTTTTTTTTCTTTAAATCTTTTTTTTTTAATGTTAAATAAATAGCCATTTTTACTGTATTTTTGCATATCTCATAGCATTTATTTACTTTGTAATAAACTAATTTTTTGAAAACCTGATCCTTACATAGGGCATACTTTTAAAGAGTGTCACAAGAAAAGCTGTTTCTGAATGTCCAAAATTGTAGAAGTGTGTTTTTACAATTTTCTTCTTTAAAGAAAAAAAAAAATTAAATTTTCAACTTTTATTAAAAAACCTGCATTTTTGTTGGATTAAATCAAGTTCCTTCATAAAATCCTTACAAAAATGTTTCAATAAGACACTGCAAAACACTCAATTATTTTCAATACCAGGGTGAGCCAAAAATAAATCCAAAGTGATTTAGTAAGTTTTTTCCAGTTTAGTGATATTGTTCAGCATTTTAACTGCAGTAAGAAAGAAACGATATTACATTTAAATTTATAAAAAAGTTATATATATTTTTAATGAGCTATTAGGAAAAAATATAAGCATTCATAGGTAGCTTCTTAAAACGGTGCAAGCTTTTCTTCTATTTTAATCGTAGTTTAAAACAGGACTGAAACTAGCCTTTTTTGCACCCAGGACAAACATGGATTTTGGCGCCCCCGACCCTCTTCAGCGAGGTATATTTAAAAAGAGAACTTTACTAATTTTCTAATAACCAACTTAATTTAAAATTAAAAAAATATAATACTGAACTACGTAGTCTGCTTTGTCAAATATTGATTCATTAAAATCTTGTAAACTGAATCAAAAAGAATTCCGCTTAATACAGGATCCTTATGCCATATCATCCTTAAATTCTTCAATGCTTTAGCATAACTCAGACAGGACGATTTTAACAATATCGTGTTAAACATACATGTGAAAAAAATCGACATGCAAAATCTTCATTTGGCGCCCCTTCGTTCTACCACTTGGGACATATGCTCCCTCTGCACCCCCTTAGTTTCAGCCCTGATTTAAAAAGATAGGCTGAATAATTGCATTATATATAACTTACTTTGCTTGGGCACTTGCCTGTATTATGTTAATAATTTTAATTGTATATGCAAAGTTACGATCAGTAAAAAAGAAAATATCAATACTTTGGTTAAGGGATTCTTTTTCTAAATTCTTTCTGGTTCTTCTACATGTTTAAGTTCTTCAAATATCTTAATATTTGTGACTTATCTTATTAAATTGACCTTTAGCAACGAACATTTTTTTTATAATATTCTTGAAGGTGTTGCTTGGTACGCTTTTGAGTGACGGAAGGATTCTTCTCTAATACTCCAAATAATGTGAAAAATACAAATGGGAATTAGTAAAATTAGCTTTGTCAACAGATGGCAGCATGAAAAAGTTTTAATCGAACATACATCGAAAAGTATTTTCTTATTCTCGCGTCTATTAGGATTTTAATTGGGAAATGGCATTACTTGTAACACGATTTTCAATCTTTGCGCTATATCGTAACTTTTACATGATATTTTTACTATTTTCACTGTTAAAAGAATATTTCTGAGTCTGATTTACTTTATTTCTTTCTTGATTCCCAACATAGTAAAAAAATATTAGTAACTGAAAGACATTTGCCTGTTACTCCACTGCAGTTTGAGTTAGGCCTACTAATCAACATTTAAGCAACATTTCGTTTGAAGGTAACCTATTTAAAGATATTATATTTATGCCAATCTGTTTAATATATTTTCTGATTACTGTTTGAAACAAAATTTGTCTGTTTTAACATCATTTTTGTAATAATTTCAAAATGTCAATTCTATAACATAAAATAGCTTTTTTTTTTTTTTTCAATTTTTTTACATAGTCTACACCTAGAGGTATTTTTGATGCATCAATTAAATATATGTTTTTTTTTTTTTTTTTTTTTTTTTTTTTGCTGTTAAGGATTTTTTTAATTACTTTCTTAAGAGGAAAAATATCTCAACTCATTACACAGTTTTTTAGACTTTCATTTATCAGGATTTAAATAGCTACTGATATTTAATATATTATTTTAAAACATTTATGCATGGATGAAAGTGTCTCCTTATTTCAGAACGAAGGTTCTACAAAAGATGATAAATTGAGTACAGTGTTAAATCTTGCATAATAATTATATGTCCATTATCAAACACCTAATCAACTACTTTCAGCATTTTTGCTCCAAATTCTGCAAAATGACTGTATTGTGAAAAGAAAAAAAAAAAAAAAAAAACCCAGAAAAACGGAGTCTCTTTTCCTATTTAAACTAATTTATTTGTAAAAGGATTTCTCTTCAATCCTACAACCTGCCAAACCTTCTTTTTTTGGAGATGGGTGTACTTATCAATGCCAGGTCAGTCATACTGCACTAAGAATGGCAACAATTACACTGTTAACAGTAAACTTTTTTTTTTCTAGGATTTTGGGGACATTTTATTAAAGTTGGTTGCTTATAACATGTCTCTTGGACTAATTGCTCCTATACCTTGTATACTCAGTGTTCGAAATCCTTGGTGGTCCGCTGGTCCGAGACCACCAAAAATTCAATTGGCCCACTAATTTGAAAAATTTAGTTGCCCGCAGGACCAGTAACTTTTTTTTCTTCTCTGACAGGCAAACATAAATTTTCACGGCCCTAAGAAAACTGCAACCTGACACAAATCACACAATTTTATTTTATTTAAAAACATAAAATTAAATAAATAAATAAACAAAAAAATATTTGAACTAAATCCTATAGTCAGTTGAAATAAATAATTTGAAATAAAATATCTAATTAATAATTTTGTAGTTCTAATTTATGTACTGTTGTTTATTTAATTTTTAACAAATTATAACTTTAGTTTTTATTATGAGGAAAATTTTGGATAACTGCAAAGTAAGTTTGGTTCAGTGGCAGGTCTTCTATTGGAGCACATGAGCATGTGAACCCTCAAAGAAAAAGGAAGAAAAAATTTAACAAAATAAATAAAATTATTATAAAAAATTTCTAATGTTTTCTAAATGTCCAATACAAGTTCAAGTCCACCCCCCCCCCCTACCATTCCCCTTTTTTAGAAACGTCCATAACAAAGCCACACTGAAGAAAATTGGAAAGCTCAGCACCCAGCGCCAAGTGTTTTAGGGGAAAAAAGAGGCTTTGTAATGCATCGTTCAGGTCGTTTCATTCGCACAATCTGTAATGTGCAGTAGCATGTAATTTTCTTGTTAGTTTTGTTTCTCTTGCGATTTAAATATTAAGTTGGATATTTTTTTGTTAATTGTTAATCTCTCTATTTGTTTATTTCTAACTTTCTCTTTTATTTTGATAATAATTTTATTATTATGCAAAAGAAGTAGTTACAAACATTTAAAATGGAAGTTAGTAAAATCAGTATTTCGGAACTAAAGAAACAGCACTTTTCATTGTTTCCCATTGGAAAAAAAAAATTGAAATTAATTTGTGTAATCCAAAACCTTTTTTTAATTCTTATCCAAATGACAAAATCTAAAACTAAAAATTTCAAAAGGAAATTTAAACCTGATTTATACGACAAATGTCAATGGATTTGTGGATGTGAATTACCAAATAAGCTGTTTTGTTTTCCCTATCTTTCATTTGCAAAACTAAACGGTCATTGAAGTTGGGTGAGTTACAGTGTAACTGATTTATCACATCTAACTGAAAAAAAAAAAGAGACATAGATGCTCACAATCGCATTTAAATTCCACATTAGAATTTAACTTGCTATAGGGGAGATAGGTATTCACCAACATCTCGAGAGTGTATTTTGTTTGAATGTTAAAAACAAAAGAATGAAAAAGCTACCAAAAGTCTTTATCCTGGTAACAGAACGTTCGAGACGGGAGACGGGCGTCACAGATTTTCTTTTTCTCTTTTGCAGATTCTTTTTCTTTGAACCTGTTTAGTTCTTTATTATTTAATACAAAA
This sequence comes from Maratus speciosus, assembly GCA_963932465.1. Classification (NCBI taxonomy): domain Eukaryota; kingdom Metazoa; phylum Arthropoda; class Arachnida; order Araneae; family Salticidae; genus Maratus; species Maratus speciosus. The sequence continues at coordinate 421,764,762 of OZ010799.1, read as the reverse complement.
ACTTAAGAACTTTATTAATAAAAATTTATAAAATGCATAAAAACGCTACAGGTAAGTGATTGTTTGATTAATTAATGCTTCAATTGTAAAAATACTTTACCTGCAGATTATTTCTTGTCTCTGAAATATCTGTCACAGACACTTGGAGAATTTTCTGCTACGGGGGTCTTTATGTACAGAAGAGTGCTGATTATTCGAACAAGTCTGGAGTGACCCTAGTTCGAATAAGTAAAAGTTTGCATAAATGGATAGGCAATTTAATGGATGTTTCTGACTATTCTAAAACCTTCACACTTTATCCAGGCTTAGGACTGGTAGCACCAGTTAGTACTAGTGTGTTTAAGAACTGTTTTTTTTTTCTTTTTTGCAATTTAAAATTTTCTTTTTCTCTTTTTATAATTTTCTGAATTTTAAAGATTATAATTTAAGCAAAAAAGCTTTTGAATGTTGCGTGCTTCATAGAAGACGTTCTTTCCAATGCTGCTATATCTCGAATTCATCTCTAATACATTAGTTGAATAGGATCAGAGTTCTTCTGCCATTCGAGCCATTTCATAGCTGTTTCCAAACATTCAAAAGCTTCGTTATGTGACGGACCTGGGTCATTTTCAGGGCGTTCATTTTCATTTCTTCAATTCCTTTTTCATCTTAAATCTCATCCACAATCTCATCATCATTAAAAAATTTTTTTGAGAGAAATAGGTTGTTCGGATAAATGGAAGTTAGTTAAAAAAAAAAAAAAAAAAAATTGAGAGAAATAAGCTGTTCGCATAAATGGAAGTTAGGTTAAAAAAATTTTTTTTGAGAGAAATTGGCTGTTCAGATAATTAGAAGTTTAGTTAATTGGAGTTCTGATAATCGGCTCTCTACTGTACTTAAAAATAATTAATAACTTGGGAGGACAAAAATGCAGTGGTTAATTCAGGGGATGTCTGGGAGAAGATTTTTCGGAAAAAAGGATTTCAACCATTTAAAGCAAACCCCTTCTGAAATCCATATTGTCCTCCTCGGAACAACAAAATTCCATCAAGAGAAAAAGGATTTTTAATTCAGTACTGCACAAACGTGTACTAACCTACATGTTAGGTCCTATGTACAATTTTTATTTTTATAAATTTTGTAATGTGATTATGAGCCCCCTTTAAATAAGCCACGAGCCGCCCCTGGTTTGATTTATATTCTAAGTGTGTGTGTGTTGGTGGGGGGGTGTTACTCAAAAGGTTGAAATGACTTGATAGAATTTTACGTTGCAGGCCAGTGATGATGCCTGCAGACCACTAAATTCTCGTGGTAACTGGTCCTTCGGGCTAGGGACTTTTTTTTTTAATTCTAAGGCTGATACTGATATGATTTGTTATTCATGGAAGTATCTTCTTTGCTGTATTTCAAAAATCAGTTGGTCAGTTGAAAATATCAGTTGTTCATCTGAAAATTTTTCACCACCTCATTTTGCTGGTCATCATCATCATCTCCATTAGACGTATCATTTGTCATTATGTCATCAATCTCAATGCCGGTCATCTGATGACTTATAAGACTATCATCAGCAGTAATTACACAATTTTCCACTGCTTCTTAATCCAGAAATTAAGCTTCTGAACATGAAAGTAATTTAGCTTAGTCCAGCAGATCTGTAATAATTTCCTTTTCCTTGGAAATTTTAAAGATTTCAACTTCATGCTTATTCACACCATAAAAAAGTATGGCAGATGACTATAAATTGTTTCACCCATGGATGAGTATATATGGAGCATTCCATATCACATGTAAGACAGTTTTTCTACATATTACTGCTGTTTTAACAATGCTCTTGTATCTTCAAATTAAAACAACTATGCTCTAGGGTGTTTTGTTATTTTTAATGTATAGTTTATATTGTTAATGTATAGTTTATATAGCTTATGAGTTAATAGATATTGGTATTTATGTAAGTGTTACGTGCAGGACATTTTTAGGGTTCTGTACTTAAAAAGTAAAAAGTAACCATTTTAAGATCACTCCTATGTCTGTCTCTGTCTGTCGCAGCCATTTGACTCGTAAAGTATGGAACGTGGAAAGTTCAAAATGGGTGAAGCTTTTGTAATGCTGAACTCAAAAATACATTTCTTTTAATTTTAGGTACAGTAGACTCCCTTAAATCCTCGACCCTGAAATTCGCGAACGCCTAAAATCCGTGTATTTTTTTCAGATGTAAACAATGAAATTTACAGTTAAGTTGCAGGAACAAAATTCAAGATGGCGCCGAAATCAGCGACTACCGCAATGTTTTTTTTAATAAATTTTTTGTTAATCATTCTCTTTTGGTTATTACAGCTGATTTATTACTAAATAAATTTACATTATTTTTGATTTTGATATAAATTAGCATATCTACATGATGACGTATCGATCTTACGATCGCTTTACCACTAGATGGCAGCATAGGACTTTTGGAATCGAATTGAATCGATTTCATTGGTAATAATTTAATATTTTTCTAAATATTTATTTACATAATTATTTTAATAATTACTTACGTTTAAACTAATAAATTATTTTAATATTTTACTTATTTTAATGTTTCACTTTATTGTAAGCATTCATTATCATTTCCCTTGCTTAACTACCAATCAAATAAATGTTTCAAAAATGTAAACAAATCAATGACCAGAAATCCGCAAAATTCTAAAATCCGCACAACCTCTGGTTCCAAGCTGTGTGATTTGAGGGAGTCTACTGTATTACATTTTCAAAGATATCGGCGAAAATGTTACGCAAACATATGTTCTCCCACATCTATTTCCAAATCTACTGAAACTAAAAATGTGAAAAAATTAGAAGTAGTAGACATTCATTTAAGCCTTGCAGGAAAATTATAGCGTCACATAGTTTTTGAGAAAAACTCATTTTTCCATTTCACACAAATTTCGAGTTAAAGGCATTAAGAAAAGGTGTTGAGAATCGCTGGAGGTCCTATCATAGCTGAAGTATAAAAGCATTGATGATAATGATTTTCGAAAAAAATCGTTGGTAACTAGACGAGATATTAGCCCTTAAAGGCACATATGGTTGGACATACATAATGACAGTGACGGCGTAGTCTATGAACTATAGGCTTTTAAATCCCAGATAACAACTTTTAATGATATATTTATGTAATGCAATATCCAGTAGTAGTATAGAAGCAAAAAACGTCAGATTGTTAAAAACAGAGTAATTTAATTAGGATTAATTACATAAATACTGTGGGATTCATGACTAGTTTGCATTGAGTGGATCTCTCAGTACGCGTCTTGTGTCTTTAAAAGTTAATTAAAAACCTATCTGGAAAAACGCGGGACGGACCAAGGTGGCGTTGCAATTTTGCGACCTCTTTTCGAAGCGCGCTTAGCACAATGCCAAATTTAAACTTTGAAGAAGGGTTTTGTTTTAGCCACACTGTAAAAAGAAAAGATTATTACTACGCTGAATTTAGTTTTATGAATGCCAAATGAAGTTTAAATAACAATTTGGAAAAATGGTTATTGTCCTCGTCAGGGTAGGAAATCAAAAGCATAGCTGAAGGTTTTTATTGGTTTAATCATCATTTTATTCGTTTTCTGATTGGTCAATACAGTAATCTGTATTTCCCTTTACTTTCAACAGAGTGTTGCCACTATGACAAAAAAGTAATAAAAACTACAAAAAAATTAATAACTGAAACAAATTGATATACAGCTTTCAAACAAATTGCATTTAAAAGTACATTTTTTTCTCTAAACGATGATATAGTAAAGTGGAGACAGATGCCGCAGAGATTGTGTACTCGACACTAGCGTTCCCTAGACCAATTTTAGAAGTTCGTAGTGTTCCTGTGTACTGTGTGATGTGTTGCATGCGTTTTCACCGCTTAATAGTCAGTATTTACATATTTATGCCAGTTTGTATGGCTTGAACCTGCGTGGTAAGTAGCTAAAATTATTCTAATGAAGTTTTATTACATATTTTAAGAAACATAAACAGAGATTTCATCCCATAATCGATTGTAACTATAGTCTAGGTCCCCGTGGAATACACACATGTGCTTGCCTTTCTCTCGCATCGCACACATAACACACAATGGCGGCGCGGCATTTTACCCGCCATTATGGGACAGATGCCGCAAATATATATTTTTGTTTTTTGGTTCAATAAATTCATCACTGCGATTTAAGTAGAACTTACATTTAAATGAATGTACCTATATTAGCGCATTCTGCTACTTATCAAAATATTCTCAGCAACAATGTTGGTTCACCATGTGTGAATAAGGAAAAAGTAGGCCGTTTACAATTCTCACCATCTAAACTGTTAAACAAAATATTTCCTACCCCAATGGTCAAAAGACCTATACAGCCAAGTAAGAGAAAGTAAAAGGATGCAAATATTACAAGCACAGAGTTTATAAACAATAAAAAAGAAGAAGGAAGTGAAAAACAAAAGAAACTAGAAAGCGTCAAAGAACGACAACTTAGCGGAAGTAAAATGTATAAAAAAGGGAAGGGAAAGATCAACTTGAAACCGCTTTACTTGAGGAAAAAAACCAAAATATGAGTCATCTTCTGATAATGGGTAATGTGTTCCTCTTATGCATTCTGATGGCAGAACTGGATTGGAATTTGATGACTCTGCATATGTTGAGTGGCTGAAGTCTTATCAAGGAGTAAAGTCTAAAGCAGACAGAATTCAGTGCATCAGATTCAATCGATAGCTGCATTAAAAACGCTTACTTTACTTTTGCAACAGGTAGTGTGGTGTAATTGTGGGCGAATGGAAATACAAAATCAAAGAATGAGAAGAAAGGCCAAAAATAAACAGACTAGGGTCTAAATAGAATAGAACTAATACTTACATTAAGAGCAAATTGCAATGTTCGCCTGGATGTAAACCAGTGATTTATATCTTTTTTGAATTATGCTGTCTATTGTTTCCAGTAATTATGCTATCCATTCATGTAAATTCAAATGATTTTCTTTTCATTTTCACTTTTTGTCTTAAGTTTTGTTTATAGAGATTACACTTTTGCATTTTCGTTAAACTTTTCACAATTTAGTGATATATATGATTTTTTTTAAGTTTACTGTTATTTATTTTCGTTTTAAGTAGTTTCAGAAAATAAAAATGTGATTTGCTCAAAAAAAATAAACAGCCTAGCAATTTTCTCCATGCGGCATCTGTCCCACACCCCATGCGGCATCTTATCAAGCACATAAAAAATTATGTTAAAAAAGGATCTGTGGGAAAATAATTATGCCTACTTTATTAAGATGGTTTTAGCTTGTTTAACATAGAAATTATATTCTGAAGGGTTTGATCAATGATTTCTGGTACTTAGTTTGTTGATTTTTGTCTTATTGTACATTTTACAAGAAGAAAAGTAAAACTGTGGCGTCTGTCCCCACTTTACTATGTAAAAAGTAATAGTGTGGGATGTTTAGAAGTTTAAGAAATAAATTTCATTTAAAATTGGCCGTCAGATTTCTTGGAAATCTGACGATGGAAAAGCCTTTTCCCGAACAGCCAATGAAATGCTTGGATAATACGTACGAGTCGCAGGCGATTTCTGTCGCTTGCAATTTTTACGTGTCATAACACTATTAATGTTTAATTCATGGCGTACGTAATGTAGGATCAACTCCTTGCTATTATTTATGTCTTAAATTTTAGTCTTTGAAAAAGTCATTTTCCAAATGGTCGTTGTAATTTGTTAAATTGCATTTGTTGTTGTTGTTGTTCTTAAACTATTTAACATGGTATACAATCCATTGTAAGATAAGTATCCATTGTAAGTTTTTTTAATCTTAATTGTTTCTGCCCTCTTAACTCATAGTATAAATATGTTTCATACCATAAATTTAAATTAATAAAAAACTGTTAATTGTTGTAATAACCATAAATAATCCGTAATAAACTAGAGTTTTTTATCGCTATTTCTGATGAGAAATACTGAATAAATAATACAAATCACAAAAAATAACAGATATAACATGAAAAATATTACAAATAAAAAGAATTTTCTAAAAAAGAATCAAAGTGTTACCATGAGAAATTTAAATAAGGCAGAATTAATTTAATTTTTTTTAATTATTGTATTAACATATTTAAAATAATAATACATAAGGCTAATGTTATGAACAATTAAATATAAAACAGCTACAAATATCGAATTCAGTCATAAATTCAATACTTAAAATAATATTAATAATAAATTAGATTTCGTTTTGTTCTGGCGCCATCAATCATAACATTAGTGAAAGAAAATTAACAAAACAATGTAAAATTAATATTAATTCTGAAATTATTTTACTTTAAAAATATACATTTTTATTATTACCATTATTTTAATGTATTTAATAATGGTAATACACAAGGCTAATAACATTATGAAAAAAATATAAATTCATATTAAATTGAAAAAATTAAAGAACATTATTGCATCAAATATTATATTATTTTTAAACTGCAAACCAATGCTGTTCACTCTTAATACAGTCAAACCTCGTTAGCACGAACACGCTTAACATGAATTACTTTTAGCACGAACAGTTTCCGTAGGTCCCGTCCAGTTGTATGTAATGAATTTAAGTTCGGATAACACGAACTACTTTTAACACGAACAAAAAATGTTTCCCCTTAAGTGTTCGCGTTAACGGGGTTCGACTGTACCACTTTGAAACAAACAAACAAAAAAATATATAAACAATGTGATTGGCTGTAAAAAAAGATAAATATAAAAAATATGGTCTTTATTTAAAAATAAAAGCGAAAAATAATAAACATTCTAAGATGTCCGATCACAAAAGTTTCTGGATTTAAAATGTTACACTGTATAAGAATAAATAAAAACTTAAATCTTAACTTTAGAAAGGTGAGCTCTGAGGAGCTGAAAAAGTTAGGAAGTTTTGATATACACGCATACATAAAAAATCGTAAAAATAACCAAAACAAATTCAGAGCCCCACAAATTAAAAAAAATACAACAATATTTTTATATTTGGATTTTTATCATAATTATATTGCTTTCTTTACACCCTATGCATACAAAAAGTAAAATGTCATAAACGGAGCTGTATATATATATATATGAACAATCGACATAAGGAAGGGCTGCTCATGTATGAATATATGTATAGTATATTTATGCACAGCATAAATTTTATTTACTTTCTCACAGTAATTATCGCATTGGCATATAAAATTACTATTGCCATATATTTACTATCAGATTTGTATACTTAACTCTCCAATACACTCTTAATATATTAATTGACGGGTTCACAACCATAGTAGACCAAGTCCATTTTGAAAAAAAAAAAAATGAGATAGTCAATTTAGAAGATGCATAAAATCTGTTTTAACTGCTCTCACCTGTTTTCACATACTTTCTCATATATGGCATCTGTCTACAGATTCAGTTCGCTGTGGGAGCGAATAAAACAGATTTTATGCACATTCTAAATAGACTCTATCATTTGTTTTTAAAATGGACTTGGTCTACTATGGTTCTAAACCTCGCAAGTATGTGTAATTTAAATTAATAAACAATCTAAAATAAATGCTACTTGGAAATAGGATACATTTTATTTAAAAAAAATTCTAGTTAAAATTGATATACTAAATAGGAGATTTAAAAATTGCCATTGGACTTAGCATGGCTCAAGGATCTCAAAATGTTTTTAACATTATGATGGCCAGCATGTTAATCTTTGCCAGTGACCAACCACTGTGCTGATTGGCATATCATGATTTTCTGTTGTGAGTGCAAAAGTAAATTAAACCATACACAGGTTTGGATGAGAATCTTCCACACTTCCACCAATTTTTGCTTTAAAAAGAAATATATAACCACTCTTCTTCCACCTTTTGACTGCCAGAACACTTAGTGTAACTTTCCATTTTTTCCGCTCTATTTGCCATTTTGATTGCTAGTAGTAAGGATAAATAAATAATCAGTCATCCAAGTTTTCTCATTTCCTTTTGTTTTATCCTCACAAGCAGATGGGAAATCTGTATATGTAGTAAAGAAAAGAAGGCAAATGGGAGAAAAATCCCCTCTATTTTGTCAGTTTTGTTGTTCTTACTCCAGCATTGACTGTTTGACGCATTGCTAGCAGAAATAATTCTAGCTTATTAGTTTACAATTCAAGTATTTCTCTAAATAAGTTTTTAACGCAACATTTATCACGACGCTGTTTAACTCATTAAAATTTTATTTGAGAAAATAAAACTGAAAAATTTTTTTCCAAACATTTTAATAAAAATGAAACCTTGTGACAAACTTAAATAAATAACTAAATTAGTATCTTTTCAGAATCACAAACTTCTGAACATTGTTTTCTGGAAAACACTTCTTTTAGCGAAAAAAACTTTGTGAAAAATACATTCCAAAGCGCAACGGAAAAAAAAATATTTTAAACTAAAACGCACGCTTTTGTTGTTTTAAAATTATTATCGTACGAAAAAAGTGTTTCTCCCTCCTTTAATATTAGAAGAACGCACTTACCCCCGATCTGGAACTAACACAAAGCCACCTGTTAAACGTGTTTTGGAGAAGTTTGGAAAAAGCCGGCTTTTCGTAAGGCTGCCGCCATACATCTAGTAGTCACACTGGGAAAGCTGCACATGTCAACTGCTAGATAATGTGGGGAAGGGTTCATTCATATAGGAGTATCAACAGTGGCAGGGGCTCCCATGTGAGGAAATGAAAGCATTGAAACATGTCGCACTATTCTTTCCGGACTCAAAAACAATTAGGAAAATAATATCGGAGAAGAGTAATACTGCAATATTATGTTGCGTGAAACAAGAACGGGCGTATTTATCACCTTTGAGTGAATTTTTACGAATCTGACAAATGAAAAGATTAGAAGAAATATTTTCCTTTTTCTGTGTAAAATATATTTTTATTTCTGTTTGGTAATTTCGTTTAGTAATAAAAGTTTGGTCTTGACCGATGGAGGAAAGATCCAAATCGAAACTTTGACCGATGAGGGTGCGCCAATTTGAAACTTTGTCCCGGGTGCAATTTTCTCTTCGCACGCTCCTGCATATCCACATAAAATAATTATTAATGTGCAGTTACATTTTCTAGAGATGACAACACTTGTAGGTTTTTGGTATGATAATACAGTGTGAGACCTGTCATCCGGAATGCTCTGCAAACTGGAATGCAAAATGATAAACAAAAAAATTAGTTTCATGATAAAAATGTAAAAAATAAAGATGTCTTTTACATCAGGCATGGGATATAGGGGAAAGATATGGGCGATTCGATGAAAAACTGCGGATTATTTTTCTAGCATTGTTACTTACGCTAGCATTGACTGTATTATTTGACACTAGTACAAAATATTTTACATTTCAATAGTTCTGACTTTTGGGAAATAAAAATCACCGTGATTGCAGATAATAGAATATCCATCTAATTAGAGTATTTTATCTTTTGAAAAATCCAATAATTAAGCTTGCTTATTAATGCTCACAAAAGGACTCATGCACTTTACACGTTTATTTTTTTTAATCAAAAACTGGCGTAAATGCCGATCCTATGGTGGCAGGTAGAAATTGTGATTATCACATAAAATTTGAAATAACTGATAAAAATATTCATATACTATTCTTTGACAATAAGAAAAACTGAACTCAAACGTTAAGTTCAAGGACTGATTAATGCATTGGTCCGTGGGGTTTTAACAATAAGTTTGCTATTTGATTTAAAGAAGATGACATATCAGATAAGAAATTAAAGATCTATCTTAATTACTAAATCAATAAAGATATAGTTTTAATTTAAATTTTATTATGAATACTTAATTTTTTATGGTATATTAGCTGGAAAAAAAGGCAGGTCTCTTTATATTGTTTTAAATAACACATTCTAATGTCATTCACCAGAAGATGCTTCGACCATGCACCAAAATTGACATATCACCATGTGGACAATAGGCTTGTTTCATTAAACGCAGATTGGCGAAAGTTTTATTTTATTATTATAATTTGGTTTGTTTTTCAGTTCATTAAATAATAAATTGCTATATGAAATATGTATTATTTTAAGTTCGCAACGTATTTTAGTGATTATTTGTTAAATATGTTTTCGTTATGATGTGTTATTTAAATATACTATATAGTATAAAGAAAAAATCAATTTTTTTTAAACAGGTGATAAAGTTGTTTTTCCCCGTTATTTTTTATATAAGTCATTGTTTCTAACTTACACATGCAAAAATAAAATTTGCTTTTGGCAAGATAAAATATGATTGGTACTTATATGTTGGTCGGAAAATGTGATAAATCACCAGATATTGTTTCTATCGTCATCTCATGCATAGCACAATCATATTTTATTTTAAATATAAGCCATTCAATTCATTTAAGTACAAAACTGTCTTTTAAAATACAGAAAAAATTGAAAAAATAATAATACCATAAAGCAAAACATTTTATTTCATTATTAAAGTATTTTTTCTAATTTGAACACGCCATAAATAAAAACTGTTATTGACAAGAAAGGAAATGTTGTTGGCGAAATTTGCATCTGGCTAACGTAAAAGTACCCTAATTTAAAAGATTAATTAAGTTGGTGAATTTGAATATTTTCCTAAGCATTCTACATACATTTCTAAAAATATTCTCTCAGCAAACCTGAAAAGTTATTCCAATGTAGCAATAATTTGTTAATGTAATAATAAAGTGTTGCAATCTATCGAAAACTATCCTTATAAATCGTATAAAATTGAAGAGTATAAATGAATGTTATTTTGAAAATAGTGATTAATCTTTCCTAAACTTCCACCGTTGATAAGAAAAAAGCAAATGAGATCCGCTATCAAAGCAGTGTATAATTGTAAACAACGATTATGCTGATACCAGGCAGAATCTTCATTTAAGCTTTGTAGTGAACTCAGCTACGGTTTTTCATGTATATATTATGTTTGCCCCCTTTAAAATACTCAATGCGCAGATGTTTTTTTATTATTTTTTTCAATGAACGTAAATGAATGACTCACTGCGTAGTTTATTGTTTACGTTATGTTTGTTTCAAATACGATTTCTGAAATGGTTTGTCGATTGCGGAAATCATCATTGAAATTTTGTTAGTTGTGAATGTTTTATAGAAAAATATATTGAACATGGGTCATTTGAAGTAGATGAGATTTGTATTTGGGCAAATAAGTCATCATACATATCTCAAATCGAAATCAATACTACAGACTTGCTACTTCTCCTCGAAAACGTAGTATTTCGCTTTTCTGGCAATGAATTTTATCATCCCTGGGATCGATGCAAATCTGCATTAAAATTTGTTCACATTTTTAAGAGGGGACGGGGTAGACGTATGCGAACGAAATGCAACAAAAACGCGAGTACAAACAGCACCAAATTTAGTTTATTTCTCTCCCTTTCTCATTTGATCTTTCCTTTCCTGTGACCTACCACGCATTTAGTCCGCTTATAGAAACGAACAGCATGAAAACACAGCGAGGCGCACGCAACTATCGCCTGTTTTGCCTGAAGGATCGCGGAAAAAACGTGAATTTCGTCAGACAATTGCGGAAAAACGTTATTTTCATCAAAGTATCGCGGGAAAACGTTATTTTCATCAAAGTATCGTGGAAATATGCAATTTTCGTCAAAGGAGCGAGAAAAAACACGAATTTTGTCAAAGGGTCCAGAAAAAATACGAATTTTGTCAAAGTGTTTGGGAAAATACAAATTTCGTCAAACAATCGCAGGAGAACGAAAATTTCGTGAAAGGATTGCGGGAAAAACGCGTATTTCCTCACAAGATCGCAGAAAAGGTGAATTTCGACAAAAAACCGCAAAACACAAATTTCATCATAGGATCCTGGAAAAGATACGAATTTTATGAAAGGATCGCGAGAAAAAATGCGAAATTCTTCAAAAGGCCGCGAAAAAATTCGAAATTTGTCACCGAATAGCGAAAAAATCACTAATTTTGTCAGAGGATCGTGGAACAAACGTGAATTTTTGTAAAAGCCCGCAAAAAACGCAAATTGCGTCAAAATATTGCAGAAAAAACACGCATTTCGTCAAAGGGTTGTGGAAAAAACCCATTTCTTGTCGCGAGTCAGGCTGTAAAACTTCAGCTTTTTGTTGTTGAGCCTGTAGCATGTCTGATACTAACATGGCTCCATTTTATCGTCTACTGGTAAACTGAAAGGGGTTCTTTACGGAATTGTTACACTGTATTTTATTATAATTAGATGGTAAAAGAACTGTCAGAAATAATGATCTAAACATAGTTTGGCAGGCCCATAACAATTTTCTAAAAATACTTTTCATGTGATTGTGGTTGTGCTAATTATAGAAATTTAAATAAAATGTACAAAATAGTCATGCTGTATTTAATAAAAATTCTTATTTTATCGATGACTTTCTTATAGAATTTTTTGTATAAACTTTTGAAAATTCGTAGATAATGATGTAGTATATATACATTTTAATTTATGTTTCAGGTACAGATGTTTGTGAAGTCTTTTCTGAAAATACACTGAAAGGACTTGTGAAAAGAAATCCTGCCCAAAGACTGCATATATATATTTAATTTTAGTGAATTCCCCCCACCCCAAAAAAAAAGAATTTGTTCAGTAAATATCATTTTAAGTTTCCGACCTACTACGCAATAGCACGATTTTCTTCATTTAAAATCATTAAAATTCTTTTCATCATCATGCAAAATATGGAATAGTATCTAGACAGCCATTTATTAAAAGATATCAAGTCGTTAAAAAAATTCTTACTGAGATAAGTTCATTTAAGATTATATGTTTTCAGTATGCTTTCTCTTAAGTGAAAAATCCCGTCTCATAGTATCAGTAAAGAATTTAAATAACTGTATTGTTACTACATAATTTTTGATATTGCAAACTGAGATTCATAACTTGAATTTCTACTGGAGAAACCCTGCTAACAAATCCTTGAATTTGGAATGTAATTACTGTTCATGTCTGGATTTAGACTTAGATAGCCTGCTATACATCATTTGAGTAAAGACTACTCATTTCATAGCAAAAATAAGGTAAAATACCTTTATATTTGTTAAAAAGCTCTTCTAAATATGAAATATAAAATAAAGGATATTTTTAAAAATCTAATTTAACTTTGAACCAAAAACTTGATTAAAAAGTTTTGCAATAAAGCATCTGTACAGAAATTTAATTTTAATATGCAACATCATACCGGTGGTTAGGAAATGCACGTCACTTGTGAGATCTGCAACAAGAGACTTTCTGCCAAATCGGGGTTAAATAATCTTGTAAATTATGTAGCAAAGAGCTTCTGAAAAATTACTTAAATTTCTGTTTGTAGTATATTAAAGATAAGAATTTTTTATTGTACATGTTTAACAATGTTGTTTAACTAAGGATTATCGCAAAAATATAATTTACATAAACTTCATCGTGTCCATACTAACGAAAAATTTTTCACTGGCGAGATGGGTAGTAAAGGATTTTCTCATGAAGCTAATTTAAGTAATCTGCAAATCCATACGAAAGAGGAACCATCCGTCTGTGATGTGTGCAACAAAAAGTTTTCTGACAAATCAAAGTTAATTATTCACCTGCAATTCCATACTGAGAAACCTTTCTCTTGCGAGGTGTGCAACAAAGGATTTTCCCGTAAATCTGCTTTAAATGTCCACCTGCATGCCCATACTAAAGAGAAACCTTTCACTTGTGAGATTTGCAGCAAAGGATTTTCTAATAAATTTCATTTAAATAGACACTTACAAATTCATACTGACGAAAAACTTTTCTCTTGCGATGTGTGCAACAAAAGATTTTCTCAAAAACCTCACTTGAATGACCATTTGAAAATTCATACTAACGAGAAACCTTTCTCTTGTCAGGTGTGCAAAAAAGAATTTTCTCGTAACTCTGCTTTAAATGACCATCTGCGTGTTCATACTAAAGAGAAACCTTTCTTTTGTGAGGTGTGTAACAAAGCGTTTTCTCAAAGTTCTAGTTTACATGACCACCTACGTGTTCATACTAATGAAAAGCCTTTTACTTGTGAGGTGTGTAACAAAGGGTTTTCTCAAAAAACAAATTTAAATAGACACGTGCGAATTCATACTAAAGAAAAACCTTTCTGTTGCGAGGTATGTAAAAAACGATTTTCTGACAAAACTAATTTAAATAGACACTTACGAATTCATACAAGCTGTAAACCTTTTGTCTTGTGACATGTGCAACAAAGTATATTTTGACAAAACTAATTTAAGTAGGCATCTACGAATTTATACCAACGGTAAACCTTTCTGTTGTGAGGTGTGTAACAGAAGGTTTTCTCATAAATCTCCTTTAAAGAGACATCATTATATCCATTCCCAAGCGTGAGGATTTATTAACGTATTTCACATATCCACTGCTCATTTTATGTAGCATGTCTAAACCAGTGATTCCCAGACTTTTATTGCCTAAGCCCCTCTAAAGCATCTGTAAATTCACTATGTTCCCTCCTTAATCTGTAAATTATGTTTCTTATTATTAAAATGTAAACTGTGTCCACACGGTAGAACTTCAATAGCGCCTTGACAATAACTGATCATTTCACATTTTTAACTTATCAAAGAGGCGAATTTTCTGTTACAAATGTGTTTTTAACGCAATTTTATTAATGCAAGGAAGTTATACATCTTCGCCTTTTGTGTCAAAAAGGTTTTTTTTTTTTTTTCCCTTATATCGATGTTAAAGAAAAGTGTTATACGGTCTGCTTTTTTATCTTTAAAAAATATCTTGAAGAGAGAATTACATTTAACAATAAAAATCTATAAAAATAATTACAAATTCGGCTTTTAATATGTATTTTCAAGTAATTTAAAGAAAAAATACCTTAAAACATACACAGAAAAAAAATGCTGTTTTATATACTCCTTTATTGTGTGTTTGATTCACTCTTGTTTGTTTCACATACTTTACGATGTTTTAAGAGGTTTTTCTCCTTATATTTTGTTTTAAACTAGATTTTGTGGCATTTTGTTGTCATAGATAGGTAGTATAAGAACATAATATATTAATATGTTCTTAATAAAAAATCTTATCCCCACATTTTACTGGCTATCCTCAGTTATTTGTGTGGCTTTTTTGTAATCAAACAAAATCAATTACAGTTTTCAAATAGCATAATACATATATGCGTAAAACATTTTTATGGTCTTATTTGTTTTTAGTAAATCTTTCAGAAATTCTTGTCTTGATACAACAAATGCAAACATGTTATACTTTCAAACAAGGTATCTTGAACCAGTGGCCTGCCGTGTTTTTTCGAATTTAAAATGCAAAATGTTTTCGGTGACATCAAAAAAATGTTTAAGTCCCTTATTAGCGCAAATGCTTAGCTGCTAATTTTTTACTTTTGCTAGCCTCAAATAAACTTGTTTTTAACCATAAAACTTATTTAATAAAATAGTTCTTGTTTTTATGTGTCATTTATTTGATTTCATAAGTAAATTTCTGGTTCAAAATATTCAAATAAACTTGTTTTTAACCATAAAACTTATTTAATAAAATAGTTCTTGTTTTTATGTGTCATTTATTTGATTTCATAAGTAAATTTCTGGTTCAAAATATTCAAGTTATTAAATTCTTTCAGGAGAGCTTAAAAATTGGTAGCTATGACAAATTATTTTCTTATTTCAATTTTTAAAAACATCAAGAAGTAGGAAAAATACATTTAATTTTACTCCTACATCAACTCAAATGCTGGTGAAATGAATTTGCTTCTTTCGTGTTTTATAAAAGCTCGAACTTAAAGAAACTGACACAGTGCCACTTTTTTCTAACAGCTCCCAATGGCATTGGCATATTCCTTCTCGTATAGCATTATGGTAGTGTAGTTAACATGATCCTGGTAGCATCTCTTGCTTTTTTCATTAGTAAACAACCGATTATCGCTTTGTACTCCTAGATTTCTAATAAATCAAGTAACTGTGTCGCATATCCAAAGGTTAAAATTAATTACTGCGAGCAAATAATATTGAATAAAATGCTTCTTTATGAATCATGAAGAAAATAAGACTTCTGGGGTTCCACAATTCTCATGTACAAATCGTTTCTGGCCTTGGAACCTTGGCGTGCATACAAGTTCTTGTGTATGTTATTTAATTGAATTATGATGTTAGCCCGCAGGACTTGAAGAACTTATAAATATAGACCTCTGGCGTGAAAGTCTAAAAACCCCTGTTTTGCACCATTTAAAGAAGTATATAAATAAAATCAGTTTCCATTAGAGGATTACTTAAGAAACCTACGCAATAAATCCTGATACTATATAATTTATTATAGGAAATATTATTAAATTTATATCAGAGGTGCGCATTGCGTGGGTTTCAGATTAACTAAGTTGTCACTATAGAAAACTTTGCCTTATTTAATCACAGACTAGAGAAGATGCACTTATTTTAAAATACTCTTTCTTTTATGTTTTATTGATGAAGTTTAAAGATGTTCTTACATTACTCAAAAATTAACTCATAATTATAAAATAATTTTAAATTAGTAATATCCGTTTTAATCTTTGTAAAAAGCAAAACAAAACCATGTAATCTGGATATGCGAAAGGATTGATAGCCCAAGCTAAGTAGCAAAAAATCCCTGGCCGAACTTCCGCCAAATGCCCTGATCCGACTACTTTTCGCACTGTCTATTTTCAAATGTAAATGCTTTTTAAAATTTATTTGTCAAGAATTAATATTTAAATTTTTAACCACATCTATGTCCTGAAAGAATAATTATATTTGCGTAAGCTTTTAATTTTTGATATAAAAATTAATAAACTTTAATTTGTCTTTAATCTAATTTATAGAAATATTTACTTAAAAAACTATTATTATGTTAGTAAAAGAATCGTATTTTCATAATTTCATTTCTAAGTTAAAACACTAAGAGTGCTGAATATTACGTTAAATAGGAAGTGATTAGGATTGAGTGTCACAGTTATACACCGCCAATTTCAGTCATACGTATCGTTCCAACGCCATTTATGGTTTTTCAATTCGCGGATGAATTTGCGCAGGAAAAATAGGGGCTTTGCCATTCGAATTATTTCATTGTAACCGTAACTGTGAGAGCTAGCTCTATTGTTTTAAATCATTACGATTTCTCAAGCACATATCTTCAAGTAACTAAATCTGAAATTTCCTTTCAATTGTTTAAGCAGTTAGTTCGCTAGGGGTACATATATCGGGGAAGTTTTTTTTTATGACTAACCTGTATATATATATTGAAATATGACAAACAGGCAATATACATTCAGAAGTAACTTAAATCCTTGAAGAAGTCACTGTAAGCACGGAGAATACGGTATGTGAAGCATTATATCTCATGATCTAGTTCTCGTATTTACATGTAGTTTGCGTCATTTTATCCTTTTGGATGTGGAATGCTTTTAAAGTAAAAATGTTATTATTTTTCATGATTTCGTGTCCCGCAGCTACTTAAAATGAGTTCTAAAAAAAGTACTCTTCCCGCTCAAGAATGCAAAACTTCCTGACTCATTTTTTATAGTAAAAGCATGATTATTGTATTGATTTGTAATCCAACAGTTTTTTTCATGTTTCAATATATGAATTAGAACTTGATTTATAACTGACTGTCGTCTCACAATAGCTGTTTTTTTTTTTAACTTTTTGGCAGTGTCACGTGAGAAAATTCGGTTCAAAACTTTAACTTTGACAACAGTTTGGGACAGATCCTCAGCATTTATTCGAAAATGATAAACTGTTCGCTTACAGTGTTTCTGAGTAACAACATCTGCAAATTCCGTATACAAATAAAAATGAAGTTAGAAAGTAAATTATTTGGATTTGAGGGCGGCAGCCAAAGTGTTAAGTCTATTCCTATAAATGATTGTGATTTCGAGGCAATAATTAGAGGCGCATTACGGCTATTCCTGTGTGACTCGATAACAAAAGGCAACTTTTACTGAAAAATCAAAAGTCTCATGCAGTAATGCTATAATTATTGCCTCGAAATCACAATCATTTATAGGAATAGACTTAACACTTTGGCTGCCGCCCATTTTTCAACATCTGTTCCCAGGTGGCGAACGCGTGACAAGCTATACTAAGACATCCCTCTGCACCACACGCTGGCGCGTGATTGGCTCTTAGTATTGACGCCGCATCATGCGTTAGCGCGAGATCGACAGCGAAAGTGTTAATAAAAATTTAGAATATTACAGTTTGGATTAAAAAAGGCAATTTTAAGCAGAGCTTTTTTTCCCACTGTGATGAAAATGAGATATGTTTTCTTTTCTAAAACCATATAAAGTAGCTTTAGAAAATAAAATTATAGTTTCTCTGTTTTCTAAAAAAAACTTAACTAACGCTGTCACCGCTGCCGTAAATGAGTTTTTCGTGA
The DNA here is from genome assembly GCA_963932465.1 of Maratus speciosus. NCBI lineage: Eukaryota > Metazoa > Arthropoda > Arachnida > Araneae > Salticidae > Maratus > Maratus speciosus. Next base: position 421,746,379 of record OZ010799.1, on the reverse strand, counting down.
CCGGCGGTCTTCCTTCACTACTATTAAGAAAACTACTGCATACAAAAATATGAAAATGGGTATTACTATAAAGAAATATTGGACAAACACGCTGAAGTAGACAGTTTTTAAATAACAAAATTATTTTAAGATATATTAATTTAAAATTTTTAAATCGATCTGAATCGTTTCCTTAAAAAAAATTATAGGAACAAAAACTATACATAGTAATTTAATCGTTTTATTGTAGAGATATATTTAATAAATTTGTGGTGTGCAGACTGCAATTATTTTTTCAATTTGACTCATTTTTAAAACTTTATAATAAAGTTGAAGAGTGGTTATGACTTCGATTGGTCTGTCCGTCTCTCCGCGTTCTAACTCTCGTAAATATACTCGGGTTGTTCTGAAATTTTTGGATGTTAGTGACCTCTATCATAGCATGATCCCTATTTCAAATGAAGTTTGTAGCATGTTTAGTTCATTTACAGGGACAGTCAAAATTATTCCGTTACATTACGGCCAAAGGGAAAAAATCGTTTCAAATGATTTTTAATGGTATTGCACTCTTTCAAACTTAATAAAATTGAAATGCATTTAAGAAGTTAGTAAAATACGCATTCTGTAGAATATGCGGTGCGAAGAACAGTTATTATTCATTTACAGGGTCACACAAAAGAATTCTGTTACATAATAGTATAACGGGGAATTGTTTGCAGCGTATTTCATTATGTTAAAATATTTCATGTATAATGAAATTGATATACGTCGCTGAGCTTTAGTATAAGTTATTTCAAGTATAATTCGAAGTGCATAGCATTTACAGGGACACACAAAAGATTTCAGATACTATATTGTATTCCAATTACTATATGTTAGCAATAATTGCTCGAAATACATTTTTAATTATGATATGTGCTTTTAAGTTTCACTATAGTTATGCATACTATATAGTGTGTATAAATGCTATAGTTCATATACAGAATTACACAAAAGAATTCGTAAGGGTTACTGAATATGAACGTAAATTGCTTAAAGGTGGGTTTTAAATGCGTTATGCATTTTTACGCTGAGCTGCATTTAGTTTATTAAGGAAAATTTGTAGAATATAGATAAAATGATATACAGGGCACGCAAAGAATTGGATACATGATTATCTATGGACGCATGACGTCTATAGATGATAATTTCTGGAAATGTGATTTTAGTAATTTTAAGTGTGTTTGAATTAAATTTTAGATAAATAGTGACGCGTAATAAAGGTACTAGGTAAACTACAGGGCTGTACAAAAGTATTCAAGTATGTTTCCATCTATTACTATAAATTACTGAAATAGAAATTTCAACCTGTTATGCGTTTTCTCGCTAAACTATACTTTCCCATTATAAAGTATGTATATCAACCTACAGATAAAATACAGGGCTAATCAAATGAATTGGAATACATATTTGGCTGTGGACGGTATCTGCTGAAATCAGTTTTTCACATGTTTTATGCGTTTTCTAAAATGTTTACTTAGTTATCTTATTTACCTTATTTTCCTAAATAACAATGTTTGTTAAAGCATTCAGGAAATGTTGGAAAGTGTTTCATAATCTATGTTTAACGCATGAATTTTCTTCCTTGTTGAAGGATTTTTTTTTTTTTTTTTTTTTTAAATTCAAATTTTTATCATTTCAAGAAACATTTTTTTCATATTTAGAATTAGTTATATATATTATTTTATGTTATAATGTGTTGATATTTTAATGCATATTAACAAGTGTTATAAATGTAGCATATGTGCTATTATTGGAATATGTAAGCCAATAGAGGGTGATTGTAATTTTAGCCGGCCCATTGAAATCAGAGGGGTTTCAGTTAGTAAAAAAATAATATAGAGTCTGGTTTTCCTTATGAATATGTGAAGTTGGTTTTATGACTCAATTTTTTGAGTCGAATTTTATTTTCGCCGAATGCAGAGTTTTCCTTTTGTAATCTTACTATAGTAAGATGGAGTAATTTAAATATCTGATCAGTAAAAATTTGGTTCACTTATTCATAGGCCACAACTTCCCACTCAGGATGATGTGTCAGTGGGAGGTATTTAAATTTTATGTACCTAATTGTGCCTAAAAAATGGTATTTATATGTTTACTAAATATGTTAGAAATAGACTATTGTGATCCATTAGAACTTAATGAAATGAACAATCTAATATGATAACTAAACGATAAAATAAAAAAAAATAATAACAACATGTTACATGAAAATAAATGTAACTTAAATAATTTAAATAAGAAAATTGAGCAGTCAGCAAAAATGCTGAACTTAATGTCATAAAAGTGTATTCCTCCATTCTCTTGATTATATATTAGCCCTTAAATACCGTGTGTTACCTTTCAGCAACATACCGAATTTAATCTTCTAAAATACTGTTAGAATAATATTGAAGCTCTAATGCTTAATGTTGCCAACAAAATACATACTGAAAATATTATTAAATCAATTTTCAACACTAGGGGCTCTACCCCCTACGAGCTACGCTCACCAACCCAAGTTCAGACACCGCAGTCTCTAAAAGCACGCTAATTTGATCGGCTTTAAAAAGATTTCGGAAGATTGAATTATCTCTCTATTCTAAAAAAAGGTAACTACCGCTGTCCCCGCCGCCGCCGCCGGTTTTGAACTTTCTGTGACCGGAGGTCTTTCTTCGTTAATATTAAGAAAAATAATGCATACAAAAATATGAAAATCGGTAGTATTATACAGAAATATACAAAAACTATTCATGGGAATTTAATCATTTTTAGATCATTTTATACATTTGAAGTTCCCGGTGTGTAGACTGTATTTCTTTTTTTTTAATTTGACTCATTTTTTGATGGTTTTTTTCTATTTTAAATTCAAATTTTCAGCATTTCGAGAGATATTTTTTACTTATTCCAGAAAATTGTACTAATTTAACCTGTTGCCAACTGTATAAAAAGCACAAACAATAATGTTTGTTTTAAATTGAAAATTTATTTACACGTGACTATTATAAACAGGAGAAAAACTTTCAAATTAGAATTAAATAATTACGTATAAAAAGCAGAAACTTATTGAAAATTACTTCATAAAAACTATATTTACACGCGAATGTTAAGACAGAAAGGAAATTGTAAAATAATAAATTCATTAACATGCGTTAGAAGTCTTAAATAGGAAAAATTATGTCATATTTACGTCACATTACACTTATTGCATAAAATGAACACAAAATAATATTGCAAAACACTTTAAATTTAGAAATTGCACTAGACATATAGACTTGATATTTTCAAAGGATACTTTTCAACTATTTTTATTAGGAAAGCGCAAATAATATTTCATTTCTAACAAAAGTATTTTCACGCGAATATTAAAAAGAGAAAGAATAGTTTGGCCAAAATTACGTCAGAGTAAAAACGATTAATTTAAAATGTCTTATTTAAAAGAACTTTCTTTTCGCTTTGTTAAAAAATACCGGGAGACAAAGACTCTGTCTACTTAATTCCTTTTATATTAGCTTATTTTGAAATGTTTACCTTTTTTTACTTAATCAAAGACGAAAGCAGCTATTGTATATTTGGTACTACTTAGTTATCCCGTCGAACAAAAGTCTATCATTCGCCAAACTATAAGATACCATATATACCAATAATGGTTGATCGTAAATGTAACATTAACTTAACTTTAAGCAAGTTACACGTGTCTACATCATCAAGTTATTTTTATTTGGACGTTTTATTGGTATTTTTATTAATGTTGCACTAATTTATTTGTTCTTTCGTTATTTAAAATAAACATTATGTCAATTTTTATAATTTGGCGATTTATATAATTTGGCGAAATTGGTCGACGGGATAATCAAGTAGTACTGCAGCAGATTTGGCCTTAAAATTCCCCAATCAAAGAGAAATGAACAGAAAACCGTTTATAGGGAGATCGCCACTGTTTTTTTTAATTATAATTCAATCTTCCGAAATCTTTTTAAATCCGATCAAATTAGCGTACTTTTAGAGTCTGCGGTGTCTGAACGGGGGTTGACGAGCGTAGCTCGTAGGGGGCAGAGCCCCCCTAGTAATTTAAAAAACAGTGGCGATCTTCCTATAAACGGTTTTCTATTCATTTCTCTTTGGTTTTTGAAATTTTAAGGCCAAATCAGCTGCTGTTAAAAGATAAAATGGCTGTTTTCGTCTTTGATTAAATAAAATCAGTTAAACATTTCAAAATAAGCTAATATAAAATGAATTAAGTAAACTGAGTCTTTGTCTCTCGGTATTTATTAACAAAGCGAAAAGAAAGTTCTTTTAAATAAGACATTTTAAATGTATCGTTTTTTATGTGACGTAATTTTCACCAAACTTTTCTTTCTCTTTTTAATATTCACGTGAAAATACTTTATTTAGAAATGAAATATTATTTGCGCTGTCCTAACAAAAATAGTTGAAAAGATCATCTCAAAGTGTCAAATAAATGTCTCGCGCAATTTTAAAATTTAAACTGTTTTGCAATATTATTTTTTGTTCATTTTACGTAATAAGTGTAATGTGACGTAAATGTGACGTAATTTCTCCTATTTAAGACTTCTAACGCATGTTAATGAATTTATTATTTTTCAATATCCTTTCTCTTTTAAAATTGACGCTGAAATATAGTTTTTATGAAGTGATTTTCAATAAGTTCCTGCTTTTTATACGTAATTATTTAATTCTAATTTGAAGGGTTTTTTTTCTGTTTATAATAGTCACGTTTAAATAAATTTTTAATTTGAAGCAAACATTATTGTTTGCGCTGTTTATACAGTTGGCAACAGTTTAAATTAATACCATTTTCTAAAATAAATAAAAAATATATCTCGAAATTCTGAAAGTCTGAATTTAAAATAGAAATAAAACTTCAAAAAGGAGTCAAATTAAAATAATAAATGCAGTCTGCACACCTGGAAATCCTAACGTATAAAATGATCTAAAAATGATTAAATGCCCATGTATAGTTTTTGCCCCTATAAATCTTTTTTAATGGTTTGAAAACTGTCTGCATCAGCGTGTTTATCAAACATTTCTCTATAATACGACCGATTTTCATATTTTTGTATGCAATATTTTTTTAAATAATAACGCAGAAAGACCTCCGGTCACAAAAAATTCAGAACCGGCGGCGGCAGTGGCGGTGACAGCGTTAGTTACTTTTTTTTAGAAGTGAGAGATATATATGGCAACACTTATGACGTTTAAGAATAAAGATAGATTTTTTTCAGTTGTTACTACATACGCTTTTGTTTTATTTGGAAGCTTGCGAAATCCTTTTTTTTTTTGCAGTGAGCAAGTAAAATTTATTCCTTATCATCGTTCTTAAAATTCACGTGTGTTTAATTTTATGGAATTTTATCGAGGAAAATTATTTTTTAATTAAAGCCAGTATTGCCGATTGGCAAGAAACTGTATTTTAGCCGTATACCGTACTTAAAACAAAATATGTTTTTTAAGTATTTTTCCCATGATTTATTTAATAAAGGAAAGCAGAAAAACATTTTTAAATTGATTTTTGAAACATCAGGCATTTAAGGGTAAATGGTTACCTGTTAATATTGTGTTTAATTTTTGTAAATAAATAATCTAGTTTTAATTCATTTTCTTTTCGTAATTATTTCATCAACAGTATATTTAATTACACCTTTAATAGTGTTATCTATTTTAGGTCAAATTAATTTGATTTATTTTTCAGGTTCTTTTTAATTTACTTTTGCCCGCCAATTTAAATTTTAATTCAATAAATATTTTACGTTAATTCTAAATGTAAGTACCTTTGGCGAAGGGTTTTATAAGTAATAAATACATAAAAAAAACACAACGCAATAGTTTGTTTTTAAAATTTATCCAAATATTTTTTTTTAACGTGAGCGTTTGTGTTAATAATTTTAAAGCTCGCATTACCCTATTACTAAAACGGTATTTATTTTACGATCAAAATTTATGATTATTTTTTAATACACTCTAAAAAATAAATGTGTAAATTAGTCAAATTTACACACATATATGTGTAAATTTCTAAAATTACACACATTTTGGCAAAAATTTACCTGTTTTTATGTGTATTTAGCTTATGAAACTAAGTGTGTAATTTGTTATTGCTTGAAAAACACAAATAAGAGTGTAAATGTAGAAAAATGCCTGAATTTACACGAATTGGTATGTTATTGTAATTTTCCCACAATTATATATACACAGATAAGTGTGTAAATTTCTAAAATCACTCACTTGTCATAAAAATTACACATTTTGCACGAAAAATTACCTGTTTTTGTGTGTATTTAGTTTATGATATTAACTCTGTAAGTTATTTTTGGTTGATAAACTCAGACAAGTGTGTAAAAGATAAAAATACTGGATTTACACGAATTGGAGTGTTACACAAAATTGTAAGTGTGTAAATCTTAAAATGTATAGATGTTTAAAAAGGGATGGGTGTCTTTAATGTAATTCAGATGTGAACTTTTTATTTCAGTAATTCAGTTGCATAAGTATAGTACCTTAACAGCACTCTCAAAATAAAGAACTAAAACGCTTACTTTTTCTTTTGTAAGGAGCTCTGCCCCCCCCCCCTTCCACCCCTGTTTCAGCTAAATTAGCAGCAGATGAACATTTAAAAGAAAATAGAATTAAAAAAGGTCTTAAGCAAGGAATTCAGGGTGAAAAATGCCTAGATTTACAGAATTTGAGGTGTTATTGTAATTTAACTTTATTATGTCTACATAGATAAATGTGTAAATCTTTAAAAAAAAAAAGACAGCTTCAAAATGTATGTCTTAAAAAATAGAAAAAAAACCTTTAATACAATTTAGGGGTCCACATTTTATATCAGTTATTCAGCTGCACAACTATAGTACTGTTGTACTGTAACAGCAGTTTCAAAACAAACAAATGAAACGTTTACACTTCCTTCCCCCTGCCCATCACATGCACCCGTCTAGCATAAACTAGGGACATATGAACATTTAAAAGAAAACAAAAAAATGTTCTACAAGGGATTTAGGCATGGTGGTGGTTGTGTTTTTTTTCTGGGGGGAGGGGGGGCGGGTCACATGGCGAAGAATAGATTTTCTCATTTTTTTTAATAATCAGACATGAAAAAATTTTAATAAATAAATTTTAAAATCGAAAGATAGGCAATAGTTCTCCCCTTTCCTTTCCTGCTCGCTCGAAAGAGAATATACCTACAAGGTATCATTGTCCTCGCCTAATATTAGCGCAACTTGTTTTTTTTTTTTTTTTTAGATCGCTTCCTTAGTGCCTATTAGTATTTATAATAATTATTATGATGTTATAATTTTTTTTTAGAAAGCAATTTTCTTTGCCTCAACAATTTTGCGCCCAGCGCAATCGTCTACGCGTTCACCCATGCCCCTAACTATTCCGATAGCAGATTGCATCACACTGATGCCGGTCTAATTAATGCAATTATTAAATATTTCATTCATATGCAAAATAGGAAATTTATTGAGACTTTAAATCTAAAAGTCATTTTATTTAACGGTGAATGTTAAATATAATATTATCTATTATAATGTGTCTATATATCTATATAAATATGTAATATCTTATCATATTACAGATATTTATCTATGCACTTTGTATAGGTGTAATATGAACATATATTTTGAAATGCAATGAACTTTGCTTAAAAAAATATATTGATTCACTTCAGAAAGAAAAGCGAAAATAAAAAATCAGTCTTGAAAACTTAATTAGAATATAAAATCGTCTGCACTGTTTAAAACCGTGAACAAAGAAAAAACATCTGCCTACTTGTATCAAAGTTGTCATTTTCTGCAGCTGTCCAGTTTTCTTTTAGGAACGGAAATGTTAGAAAAATACTTTAATCTAATTTATTATAATAATAAGCAAGAGGTGTTAGTATAATTGTGGTTTTAAAATCGACTTGTGTTTATTTGGAATGTTGTTGAAGATCTACGTTGCATTCCCGGCGGAAAAAAGTTTAGATACCCATTAACACAGGTATGTCATAATTTCGTTCTAATAAAAAGCTTTTAAATCAAAAATCATGTAAAAATGTTTCACAGTGAATTCTTCTTTTTTGCGTTGTGAGTTTACAACATTACAATCTAAAATTGAAGAACAAAGGAATTAAAAGTAGCTTGATCCGTTCATATTAATGTAAATATGCATGGTTATGATTATTCTGTCAAAATTATGGTTAAGATTAGAAGAAGTATATATGTGTTTGAATTACTATACTGATTTCTAAGTTTAGATACTAAACTTAAGACATTTAGTGAAAACTTGCATAAAGAATTTTCTAGTAGGATATATTTTTATGAAATAGAAAATGTAACTGATATTGGATAGTAATAAAATAATAAGACGGAACGCAATATTTCAGCTTGATTCCTTTCCTTCATAACTTCCCGAGTTTTTATTTTTACTTTCCCGAGTTCTCTGATGAAGGGCTTGGGGAGGTCTGAAGGTACTAATAAGTTTTTTTTTAATAAAATGTATATTTTAAACTTGTACCATCTCTTTTATTATTTTAGTCGTCTTTTAAGTAAAACAGTGAACTTTTTAAAGTTCATATAACATATTTTATGTAACTGAATACTTTTATTTATATATTTTTTACTTTTTAAGTTGTATATGGGATTTTTTGTACAAAATAAAATTCATAGTTCAGTACAGAAACAGTATCCTATGAGTGAATCGAATCTTTTATTCATGCTTCGATCCAGCGGTCTCAGAGACCGCTCACAGTAGTTATGCAATAATTTTTGTCACACCAGTTGTACAGTTAAAAAGGCATACAGCTGTTTAATCTAAAAAAAAAAATTAAAATATCAGATTTTTCTAGGGGAAAAATTGGTCTGTTATTATCACGTAAGTAATGATTAAAAAGCTACTTTAAAGTTGTTTATCCCAAAAAGTTAAAACCCCGCTTTCTTTAAATTACATGCAAGATTTCTATTAAATTATTTAATGTTTTTCCCTCAAATCTTTGCCATTTTTTTTTCTTACGACTGAACCATAAATTTGTGTATACTTTAGAAAAAATTCTATTTTAACCTGGGAGAACTCGCTGCATGAGATTTTCTCTCACCGTCGTACTTTTTTTAAGACTCTTATTTAAACCATTTTTCATTTTAATTAAAATTTAAAAATGTTATTTCAATTATTTTACCTATTTGTGAGTAAAAGTAAAAGTAAAGTTTGAGCTAAGCAAAAAGAATGATATTAAGCGAATGTAAAATAAAAGAAAAGCAAATGGGCACCGTGAGAGAAATTCTCACTAGCGAGTTCTCCCGGGTTAAATATGTTGTTGAACATGTTCGATTTTCCTTTTCGGAGTTTATCTATGCCCCCCCCCCCTTCCTTACATTTATAAGCAAATTTTAGCCCAAGCTTAAGATACAAATGCAATCTGTAAGCTCGTAAATTTTATAGCATAATATATAAAAATATGGGGTAAATTATAATAGAAATCTTGCGCATAATTTCTTTAGGTGATTTTTTTTTAGATAAACCACTTTACTTTATTATATATGACATATCGTCGCCTCAGAGCAAAAGTACGGTATCTAGGAATAATCGAAAATGAGATGTCTGACTTACTGCTATGAAAAACTGTGTCTGTATCAAGTGGAACAGTAGGGAATTTTTATAAAACACATCTGAGATACAGTATTAAACATAACTTTGTGTTTCACAACTTATTCCACTAGATGCAAACACAGTTGTTCAATGCAGTAAATCATATATCATAACACTCTAATTGTTCTTTAATACGTATGTTTTATAAAACTCGAATTTTTCGTAGAAAAAGTCAGTTTACAGTTTAAAAGTACCTACATGAATAATGCGAAAACACACATCAGCTAATGGTAAACCAATATGGCAGCGAGAATATTTATTGTTCAAATAATTTATCGTTAATATCACAAGATAACACTTTACTTATTTTAAGTAGAAAATTTAAAATATACTAAATTTCATTTCATTTACTTATAATTTAAAAAATTTTAAGGCAATGGGGTAGGAGGGTTAGTAAAAAAAAAAATCATTAAAATATGTCTTGAAGTATAATTTTTGAGACAAAGGAGGGCTAGTTAAAAAAACAAAAATCGGAAAAATATGTCTTGAAGCATCAATGAATTGGATCTTATTTTCTGTTGAAAATATTAAGAGTTAAGATTTAAAAAAATAAGAAATATTACTTACAGTATTGTAATAAAAGTTTGAAGTAAATGAAATTGCGGGTTAAATATTTTACATAATAAATAAAACGATTTCAAAACAAAACTGTAGAACTGACATTTGTTGCTCCTGACCTGCGCATTTCTTTATTTCATTACTGTTTTAAATGTAATTTATTGATTGATTGATTTTGTGGATGATAAGAAGGAACTAAATATGAATAATTTGGTGTGAATTGTAATGAAATATGAGATGTTTTTGCCAAAGTAGATCAGATCCATAAAATATGATCCAGACTTAATTTGAGGTAAATTTAAGGAGCTCCCACGATTTCATATTTAGAATGATATAAGATTAGAACTATTTGTGGCTTAAAATTTCAATTTAGGACTTAGTTTGTTATGAAATCGAACAAATTATTTTGTCTAGAGCAATAATACATTTTAATTTCGGTTAAGGCTGTTCTCAAATCCAAAAGAGTAACTTTGACATAAGGTTAAATTTATTTTTGATCGGAAATGCATGAAACTAACAGGTGTTGTTATTCAGAAACTATGTAATAGAGCTGTTTTATCCGATTTTTTGCAAACGCAATAGATCTTTTAGAAAGTAGTGTCAAAATTGACGTTTTGAATCGCAGTTCCCGAAAAACAACAACAACAAACAAAAAAAACCCGTCAGCTATGGGAGAAAACCGTCTTTGCCACGTGATCAAAATCGCTTATAACTCAAAAGGCAATTTATTGATCAAAAAATGGAAATCACAATTCGATTCCAAATCTCTTTCCTAGTTAGACCTTCCAATTTTGTATCATTCCGTAAAAAAATGAATTTGTAAATGCGTCAAAACGTTTTGTGCTTGTTGAGTAAAGCAGTTAAGAACAAACAGCTTTAACACAAGAACTACCAAGACCGTCATTTTGACGGTTTTTAAATTTCAAGCTTAAAAATTTGATATAATTTATGTATTGTTCTAGAATTTCATGATACGACTTTTAATGAAATATAAAAATAGTTAAATATTTCTATTCAGTTTCCACTCACCCACTTTAATTTCCATAATCAGTATGACCTATACCTATGTATACCAAGACCCGTCAAAATGACGGCTTTGGCAATTTCAAAGTTAAATGATCCAAAGTGTTCGGCAGCCGTTATAACGGGATCTATTTTGCTTCGATTACGATTCCATTTACTCGAGGCCAGAAATGTTTTACAGAAGGACGATTGGAAAATTACTATTGACGAATTATATGCATTTGTAGCTATTTTGTATGCTCGAGGAGCCTACGAAGCGAGAAATTTGAAATTATCCTATTTGTGGTCAGAAAAATGGGACCTTCTTTCTTTCACGAAACTATGAGTAGAAACAGATTTTCAGAAATTATGAGATTCATTCGTTTCGACAGAAAAAAAAAAAAAAAAAAAAAAAAAAGCGAGAGGAATATTTGCTTATGAACCGACAAATTTGGATTAACTTCCGAAATGTGGAAGTCCTTTATTGATAACAGCCAAGCTTGTTACAAACCGGATCAGAATATAAAGGTAGGTGATCAACTGCTTCCCACAAAAGCAAGATGCAGATTTCTGAAATATGTGCCCAATAAACCGGACAAATTCGGAATTAAGTTTTGGTTAGCTATAGAAGTGCGAAGTAAATATCTTATAAATGGTTTTCCCTATTTAGGCAAAGATGAACTTAGACCATCGGGAGTACCTTTGATTGAATTTATAGTTTTGAATCCTGTAAAAAAAATATGTACATTGTGGGAGAAATATAACAACGAATAATTTTTTTACAAGTATACAACTCACAAAGAAGCTACTGGCAAAAAGAAACAAGTCTTGTTGGAACTATGCGAGCAAATAAAAGAAAATTTCCGAAAATAGCTAAAGTTAGAAAAGATAGAATGGCTCTTTTCTCCACAAAACTCTACAAATCAAATGATATGTTCTAACAATTTACGAAAGTAAGCCTCGTAAAAAAAGCACTACTTTTTAGCTCAAAACATAAATTCGTGAAAATTGCTTCTAATCAAAAATAAATTTCTGCAACTGTGTCGTTTTACAATGAGACTAAGTTTGGAGTAGATGTAGTTGACAAAATGGCCTGCAAATATAGTGAAAAAGCAGGGTCACGTAGAAGGCCTTTGCAAATATTTTATAATATTGTGGACTTTTATATAAAGAGACTTGTGTTTAAAATATAACTATAAAACAATTTTTATTTCAATTATTTGAAGAACTCTCCAGTGAATGTGGATGCTGCAGAAAAGAATCCTCCTCCCAAAAACAAGAACGGAAAGCAATGGATTGTACTCCAGAAAACTCAAAGCAAAGTCCTTATGAACGCAAATCTTGCCAAATTCGATTGTGTAACAAAAACAGAGGGATTTATATCTGCGATGTATGCAACAAATATGTTTGGGGAAGTGTCCATCTAAGATAACATGTACTTGTAAAATATGTGCCTCATAGTTATTTCATACCTATCAAATGTGCTATACTATAAATGCAAATAGAAACTGTTTTTTATCAATAATTAATGAATTATTATATTAAATGTTGTTTTTGTTAAATTATATTCTTTTATTTACATTAACTAAGTCAAAAGTTATAATGAAAGCCATGATAAAAAATCCTTCAATTTGACGGGTGCGGTAAAACTAAGTGGGTCAATCCATTTCAAGTGGCCCAGCGCTGGTTGCTCGACCATTTTTAAAAAAATCTGAAATTTTTTGTACAACAACCCTAACATGATGGAAGTTAAAATGACTAGGTATTATTTTAATTTTATTAATTTTTGTTTGTGCATGGCGGCCATCTTTGTTTCATCGTCTGCGGCAATTTTCTCACAAGAAGGGAGGTACGGAATTGTAAATAATTCATCGTTTATTTATCCAATTAAACTGCGGATTAAAGCAATTTGTACAGAATACATTGGGCTAAAAATTTGGTAATGGAGTAGTTTCCGAAACTAACTGCTTATTGGTAAAATTTAAGCATAAAGTTTCAGTTTTTTTTCCAAAATTTCTCCGTTTACAACAGGAAATTTTTCTAGCAAGGAAAACTGTCAACATGATATAATTTTGTTTTTACAAATAGGCCGAAAGTACTTGTACTCACACGCTGAGTTCTAAATCTGGGTCTTGCTTTCTCTTCGCTGAAAGAAATCCCAAATTTTTCAAAAATGACAAAAATCGCACTTTTCAGGCTTTGATATCTCTGGTGGGGCACGTGATAAAAATCTGAATTTTTTTTTATAAGAGTATTGTATGGTAATGTTATGCATAAGAAATTTCAGGATGGAGATTTGACTACAAGCTGAGATATGGCAAGGGCAACATGTCAAAACAATACTGCCAAATTATTGTTTTGTTCTAGTCACAGCTAAGTATTTATCTCAGAGTATAATTTAAATTTATTTTTTAGATTATCTTTAAGTAATAGTAACAGAAAATAAAGCCTTTTGAAATTAATTTAAAAAATTATTACGCCTAAGACCTACATTTTTTATGGTTTCAGTAATTTTTGTTGTAATTTTAGTAACTAAAAGAAACCTCAGCACTTTTACATATTTATATATATATATATATATACAAGACCTGAGACAAAAACAGAATAGGGAAAGAGAAAAGCTGTTAATGTTGGCATACTTGTTGAGACATGATCAAACGTGTCAAAACACGTCCCTGCTTGTTGGTTTAAAAACCACAATTTTAATGCTGCAAGCCAGTCCCTGAAACTTGTTCCTACCATAAGTATGTTCCTGCAAATGAAACTTTATGCGATGTTACTATGCATCAGCCTCAAGTAATTTTCAGAAAATAAAGATACCCAAAGCCTTTTCAAAATTTATACTGCAGAAAAACCACATTTTTGCATAAGAAGTAAGCTAGGAATTATTAATGAATTGAGACTTACACATATTGATTTCAAAGTATATTTCTATGAGCCAGCAGGGCCAAGATCTTCAATCAAGTTATCAAGAGATGACAAGACTTGGTTCCTACAAATAAAATTTTGAGAAAGATCAAAATTGTGGTTTTTGAACCAACAAGCAAGAATGTGTTTTGACACGTTTGATCATGTCTCAACAAGTATGACAACATTAACAGCTTTTCTTTTTCCCTATGTTGTTTTTGTCTCAGATCTTGTATAAAAATATTTTTTTTATGTATGTAAAAGTGCTGAGGTTTCTTTTAGTAACTAAAATTACTTACAACAAAAATTACTGAAACCATACAAAATGGCATAATTATTTTTTTAATTAATTGCTAAGCCTTGCAAAGGGCTTTATTTTCTGTTACTATTATTTAAAGATAATCAAAAACATAAATTTAAATGACACTCTGAGATAAATACTTAGCTGTGACTACAACAAAACAATAGTTCGGCAGTATTGTTTTGACATGTTGCGCTTGCCATATCTCAGCTTGTAGTCAAATCTCCATCCTGAAATTTCTTGTGCATAACACTACTATACAATATTCTTTAAAAAAAAATTCAGATTTTTATCTCGTGCCCCACCAGAGATATCAAAGCCTGAAAAGTGCAATTTTTGACATTTTTGAAAAATTTGGGATTTTTTTTAGCGAAGAGAAAGAAAGTCCCAGATCAGGAACTCGGCGTGTGAGTACAAGTATTTTCGGCCTATTTGTAAAAAATATTATGTCATGTTGACAGTATTCCTTGCTAGAAAAATTTCCTTTTGTAAACGGACAAATTTTGGAAAAAAACTGAAACTTTATGCTTAAATTTTACCAATAAGCAGTTAGTTTCGGAAACTACTCCATTACCAAATTTTTAGCCTAATGTATTCTGTACAAATTGCTTTAATCCGCAGTTGAATTGTATAAATAAACGATGAATTATTTACAATTCCGTAAACCCTTCTTGTGAGAAAATTGCTGCAGACGATGAAACAAAGATGGCCGCCATGCACAAACAAAAATTAATAAAATTAAAATAATAGTCATTTTGAACTTCCATCGTGTTAGGGTTGTTATAAAAAATTTTTCAGATTTTTAAAAAATGGTCAAGCAACGAATTGATGATTTTCTGGACCACTTGAAATGGATTGACCCAAGTATATGTTTAACATCGGTAGTTCTAGTGTTAATAAAAGACATGGACTTGATCCACTTTGTCTCTGAATACCGCATATAACAATTTTAAATCTTAGCTGTATTCTTACCAGTGTTGTAAACAGCAACAACAACAAGAAGGATTAATGTAGTCATGAAAGTTCATGTTTAGAGAATATGCTATAGCTGTATTTGAGAAGCGGAAAGTATACTAAAATTTTTTTGAAATGCAGAAGATATACAGTGTGTATACCACCGTATACTTACCACTACATTTCTGATCATTGCAATGCATCTGACGCTCAATTCGAGTTTCATGGTTTCAGTTTACTCGTTTAAAGAAATGAAGATCTCATATATATATATAAATATATATATATATGTGTGTGTGTGTATGATGAATTGTAATATTATATAATGGTTATATATATATATATATATATATATATATATATATGTGTGTGTGTGTGTGTGTGTATGATGAATTGTAATATTATATAATGGTTATATATATTTATATATATATATATATATATTTAAATAAAACTTTCGGAAATGCATAAATATTTCGGAAAAAAAATTCTTTAAAATATTAAAAACAACACGAGCGGTTTTAGTTGTAAGGCTGAGTGTGGGAAATTGTTTCTTTTTTTAACTTTTATCTAGAAAACAGTCTTCACACTGTATGTGGAATTCAGATTACACAGGTTCCGCGCATGAATTGTGACTATACGATAACCAGAACCCAACTCTACCAGAAATATGGATTGTAGTGTATAATTTCAGATGACCTTTTTTATGTAAAAATAGGTATATCGATGATAAGAAAATGATTTATCTTTAAAGTAAATTGCCAAATTACATTGTGTGTATACTGTTTTGTAGTCACCGAAACAAACCTACAAGAAAGAACAAACATACATAGCATATGAGATTGTTCTTAATGCAATTATTTTTTCTATCATAAAAACATTTAGTTCAAAATTTAAGCATATCAAAGTATAAAGGTAAAGAAAGCTATATGTACACAAAAATCTGTCAATTTTGGCGTATTATATAAAAATATATGTACGTTGAATAAATCAAATCTGTGATTTCCATATTATGTTGAAATATGTATAAGAACAGAATATTACACGAACACCTGTGTATTTTTCATATTACACAAGTGTATGTGTATTTTACACATTACACAGAAAGCTGTGTAATTTACATAGAACATAAAAATATGTGTTTTTTGCATAATACACAAAAATTCGTGTAAGTAGAGAAAATTTACACAGATAAATGTGTAAGAATATTACAAAGGAATATGTGTATTCTTGTCCGATTTACACATTAAAGTGTGTATTTCAAGAGTGATCAGATAACTTTTACACACTTATTGTTATCATCAAATTACACATCAAAATGTGTATTTTAAAATTTACACATTAGGTGTGTATTTTGGCATTTACACATATAGACAAATCGTTTTTGTATCATCGATATACCTGTTTTTATGTGTAAATTTACTCATTTTTTTTAGAGTGTAAGTAAATTAATTGTACCAATATGGCTTGATGGTGGCATTTGGTAAATGTTGGAAAGAATATATAACAAATCCAGCTATAAATAAAATAGTGTTCATTTCTGTCCAGCATTGAGTATATATTTATACGTGGATCTTAAAAGAGGGAATAAACTTTAAAATAGTTATATAATTTACGCAAAATGCATTTAATGGTGAAAATTACATCATATATTATACCGATATATTTAAAACTATTTTCTTATGGACAATATTCATGGGACGTCACATTGGGAATCATATGGTGTAAAAATAACGCGGCTAGGAAATTTTTTTATATTTGTTTCATCACTTGATGCAGCATAAATACAGCATGGCAGAATACTTTAGATTTATTTTGTACGAATTACTGTTTGATATACAATATAAGAAATTTTGTATATACTTATTAATTAAATTAAATAACATAATTTTTTAAAATATTATGAAATTATGCATGATCGTGCATTAGAGAAAAGAATTCATTCATAAGCTATATATGTTCCTGAAAATATCTAAAACTCGATCAAAACATAAAATATAAGAATAAAATTTCATAACGCAATGCTTTTCAATACCGTGGTTCTGAATGTTATTTCCAAGAAGACGGAGATATTTAACCTCAAACCCAAAGGAGGAATATCATCTTTAAAAGTCCGAGAGGCAGCGACATTTTAAACCTAACTATTTTATACAAGCTGATTTTCAAATGTGTAATTGGTCTTACTTATCAATTCCCAAAACAGCCGTAAGCTGTCGCAACAGCGGTGAAGGAGACCATGGTAGCCGACAAATACCCCATTCAAACGGAAAAGCATGGCAGCCCTATTACAGATGACAGAGCCTCTAGTATACATATATAAATTTACTACTATTCAAATTTTTTCTACTTTTATGAATGTGATTATTGTTCAGATTTTTTTCTGATAAAATATCGTATATATTAAAATGCCATTGAAAAAAATTCAGTTCAATGCAAAATTGGCACATTTGTTCATTCGTAAAATTAAATCCCAAACCTGTTTGATTTTAGAGATAATAGGACGGAATCCGGTTACCCCAGTGGTCAAAGATGTCAGTTTAAAGCTGTGAATTTTTGCAGAGAACGCGGGTTCAACCCCAACGCCCGGTAGAATATTTTCTGTAATATTTTTTTTTCTATAATTCATTTCAATAATGTGATATTTTATTTCAAGGGGGGAAGTTATATGATTTGTATTTCTTTTAATTATTGTTATTCGAATGCTTCGTAATTAAATAAAATTCAATACTCAACGACATATTTAAAAAATACTAATTTTATATTAAAAATATTTAAGCTAGAATATTTTGAATGCAATTATCAACTAAATAAATTGAACTGATCTACAATTTTGGCAATATTTTCTGACCATTATCAAGAATATATATGTGTGGATGTGTGTAAAAAGAAAAGTTTGTCAAATTTTTCCTTAAAAAAAGAAAGAAAAATATTCATATAAGAAAGAAAAATATGTATAAAAGAACTGTAAAAGAAATTCCCTTGATACCCATTATTTAATAATTAAATAATGTATGAAAATGTAAATAATATTCAAGTAATTAACATATATATATTATAAATTGTTAGCTGCTAACGTCAAGTTTTAAGTTAAAGGTTTTAGAATAAGACTGATAAAAATAAAGTTAATGAAAACTTTTAACGGTCGTGTAGTTAAAAAAAATTAGAAAGTACTAAATATTATTATTTTTCACAATATTAAGACTATAGTAAATAAAAATAAATCATTTACCAAATGTTTTTAGTCAAACTGCTGATAAAAAATCAAGCATGACTGGTAATAAATTACAAACTTAACGTTCTTTCACTCCATTGCGTAGATTTAGAGAACCTACAACTTAAACTTAGTAAGTTGTAGGTTACACTGACAGCACCATTTATTGCCGTAAATCTATAGGAATCACTTATACAAAATACCAATTCATCAAAATTTCAATACTTAATTTAAAAGCAACTAATTAAAATTTAAGCATTTTTTATTGAAACTTTTAAGTTGTTTACAGTCATATATTGACGGGTACTATCCAGTATTCTAAAAAGTGAGACTAAAATTAAAATTTCTTGAAAAATACACGTTGAGGCCCGAATATGAAGATTTACTAGTTATGTATAATTTTCAATTAAAAGTCCAACATTTGGCTGTGCAGGCAGTGAACTCAAGGGCCGCCCACCATTCACTTAGTACCAAGGGAAAGAAGTGTAAAAAAATGATAAGGATTGATTTAGGGGAAAATGCCAGAAAGATTCAAGTTGTTGAACAAAAGAAAAAAACTGCAATATACTCAAAATGTGCTTCATTTGTAACATAGACTGAAATTATTCTTTATTTGTCTAAATTTTCATTTTATTTTTAGGTAAATAAAAATAATCTGAAGTATTCCAATTCTTGTGATGGAACAGGGGCCTAGGACAATTAAAAAGGAAAAAGAAAGAAAAAAATTATAACACTTTCCTCTTGAATAATAATTTTAAAAACTGTTGAGCTCTTGTAAATGACTGTCCTTGGAATTTTTCCTCAATGACTTCTGCTTAGAGGAAATTTGATTAATGTAACATTATGCATTAGGCACATGATATATTTCATTTCAGCATCCATAAAATGTTGGTCTCTAAAATGTTGCTGTAAAATGTATAGATACATAGATGCCACCTTTTATGCATCCAGTTAATTATAAAATAAATTTTTGGCATATTTAATTTCAGGTATAACTTACCTTTAAATTTTAGCGTTAAAGAAAAAAGTGTAAAAGTTGGTAGCACATAATTCAGACTC
This sequence comes from Maratus speciosus, assembly GCA_963932465.1. Lineage (NCBI taxonomy): Eukaryota > Metazoa > Arthropoda > Arachnida > Araneae > Salticidae > Maratus > Maratus speciosus. Next base: position 421,726,742 of record OZ010799.1, on the reverse strand, counting down.
ACTCTGATTTAATTTTCAATATTTGGTATTCACTTTCATAAAAATGCCCTAGTGATCGTGTTCTGCTGTTTTCATGTACTTCAAAATTACGTCTAGGGAGATTTATTGCTAAGGTGAATTTGAACACTTCATTACTCATTATATAATGCATCTCTCAAAATTCAGTTTTCGCCATAAGAATTCTAATATCAACGTACAACATTTGGATTCATTATATGTCTAAATTTTAAGAATTTTGAAAAAGATAATAAATTCGAATAAAATTTAGTGTCTTATCAAAAGTATTTGAAACATCAAAATATTTTTAATTTTGTAGTATACTGCTTTGTATTTCAGCTTTCATATGGTGAAAACCAAATGTTGAAACATTCATTAAGTAAAAAACAATTCAGTTTTAAATTCTTACACAGCATGTCACATGATTTTACAATTATCGAGGATAGCAGAGCACCGATTTAAGATGCTTTCATAAATAAAAGTAGAAAAACTTAAAATTTATTTTCTGAATGTAGTTTTGGATTAGTTTAAATTCACTAGAATCTTTTGACTCTGGGCTGAACAAGATTCACTCGGTCTTTTCATCTGTTTGGGTCGATAAAATGAGTGCAAAGAGTCCTTGGGAATCAAATACTGAAGGTCGTGTGTTAGGCTGGTCACCTGACCAGGACATACGCTACATAGAACCTCAGGGTTCATGTTCAAGAAAACAGGTTTGGACATTGCAGGCCCTGATTTTTAATGGATATTAAAACCAAAGGTTTAGTTTTATTTTTAGAATATTGTATGAGCAATCGAATAGAGTGATTTAGACAAATGATATTGAATATTATTAAATTTATTAAAAATTCTTAACACAATGCTTATCACTGAAATGTATATTTCTGAAACTTGTTTTTAATATTTTCAAATATTCATGAATAGAGTTTAATTTTCTCAGTAATTTTATCAATCCTTAATAGGGTGTTTCATTTTGTAAGGCAAAAAATAAAATGCAAATTTTTTGCAGACTTTGCTTACGCCCGAGTCTAAGTGGTATAAAAGATATATATGCCAAATTTTATTAAGATCGGATAATATTTAGGGGTTGAACACTTTGATCAGTTTTGTAAAAGTAGGCAAAAAATACGATTTTATAATGTTAATTACTTTTATTGGGAAAACCAGAAATCACAAACTTCAAATAATACTAAAACTAGACACTAAGATTAATAGATAGCATAATATGCAAAACATGTGTTACATTAATCAACTTTGAACGATGCAATCTCTTCTTTGTTCGCTTGGCGACAACATTTCTGTAATGATCGATTACCCTCAACAAGAATTGTTTTTGTTGTTTGTCCCTGACCAATTCATTTAATCAGATCAATTCCTCTTTCTGCTGTATCACTGACCACAATAAGAGCGTTCACATGGCTTCTTAGAGAATAACTGCATTATTCTGTCACATCGTGGATCCCACGAAATGATTCAGGTCTTTTCCTTCAAAAACTAGTTTTTTTAATCTCGAATAGTTTCATTTCCTTTTTTTTACAGGTTTGGTTACTAAATTTAGAGTCACATTTCCCTTATTAGCCGAAGTAATACTTACGTCCAAGAAAGCCAATCCTACGTTTGTTTCTAAAAGATACCAAACGTATCTGTATCAACTTAGCAACTGTGAGAGCACTTTTTTGACATCTGCATCTGGGTAAGTGTTCAGAAGCTGTAGCATATCCAAATCATTCTTTGGAGCCCATCGACTTACAATTGCCTCAAGCCAAAGTAAACATATATGATGCTGACACAATGTGCAACTCTTTTCATTTCTTTCAATTCTCGTTGAGGAATATTCAACTGTTTAGAGAAGAGTACAATTTTAACCCCTTGGGGACGAGCGGCACGTATACGTGCCGCATGAAGCGCTCAGAATCCTTGTTTTTCCTCACCAGTAAAATTTTACTACAAAATTTAACATGTTCAATCAGCGCATTTTCTCGATTCAACAAGACACAAATTTCTGTTTTTAAAAAACGGTGACAAAAGATTAAAAATTTCGTAAAAGGCTCCCGTCCCGAAGGGGTTAAGTGCACATACTGCCTTTGCCATCCACCTTGCTTGATGCAGAGTCTCTGGAATCCCGAAACTGAAGTCGGTTTTAGTCCAACCTTCTGGGTACAAGAGTAAGAATTGTAATAACTCTTTGTTATCTGCTCTTAGATGACTTCTGTCTTTTAGGACATTTTGCAGGTAGTTAACCCGTTTGTACACTTAGTTCTTTCTTTTTTTGAGGCGAATACTTTATCAACTCCACTAACTGACAAACTCATATCACCTTATCTTTGTGACCCAAGAAATTATTTATCTTCTTGTGATATGCTAGTCATGCCCATCACATTTTACTAGGAAATGTCAAATAAATTGATGAGATCATCTTTCCAAATCTGCTTTATCCGTGTTTCTCGATTTCTCTATTTTCAGGTTTTGTTATTCTTTGTACATCTTCTGTAAGCCAGCACAGAAATTCTCCTCCGTCTTAACAGGAATATATTTGCTTTCTCCTACACTTCTTGTAGTTTAGGACTGGTAGATTTAGTAGAATCCAAAAGTCTTTCTTTCATTTCCTTGTGATGGTAAATAAAACTAAGAGTACTTGCTCCTTTGCAGGGACAAAATACTAATAAAAACTCATTGCTAGGCACCTTTCCTATCGGCCAAATTCCTCTTAAGATTCCCATTTTCAAGTTCATTTACCTTCAAAAGATGAAAGAAACACATGAGAAGCTTATTAGTACAAAGTTCTTCAATATTAGGTATTTCACAAATTTGAGATAAAAGTGATCAAAGTGTGCAACCTCTAAATATTATCCAATCTTCCTAAAATTTGGCATATATATCTTTTACATCACTCAGAGTCGAGGCGCAAGCAAAAGTCGTATAAAAATCCCATCTTTGGAAAAATGAAACACGCTAATCCTAAAGCATAATGGTAATTATACTTCTAAAACCAAAAACTGCCTTTAACTGCAATACATTAAATATCTTTCTTTCATATATCAGAATGTTCCGATATTTCAGAAATATATAAAGAGTATCCCACTAGAAGCACTCAACTTCACTTGATTTGTTCAAGTTGATGATATTTCATTGTGGGTTGGGTTTGGGTTCACTTTAATTGTTTAGGATTACGATTTGATTCTTGCGGTTTCGATTGATACAATTTTTCCAAATGTCAATTATATTATTTCAGATAAGAAAAACTGTATATTTTAACAGTTAAAGTATATACATGCTCGGTTTTCAATATAAATGATAAATTAATATTAGAGATAAAACTGTAAGCTATATTTACATAATTTCATGGAAATATAGTGTAATTTTATTTCCTTTTGGATTGGCTTGAAATGGAGTATTTGGGATCAGGTTCTGTTTAACACATGTAAGACTAGAAGATAACTCATTAAAATTTTTTTAGATAAAAGTACAAGAATCTGCTCTCTAATTCTGTTTAAAAGCTGAGGAAGGGCATTTCCAGCTTCTTGTGTGATTAGTTTATTTTTTTTTTTAATATACATGGTATAAGTAATTGTTTTATATCCCCATGCTCTTTAACTAAAACCAACGTTTTTTGAGGTTATCTTTTATTAGAACATAAAACCCTGCACGGTGTGAGTATAAGCAACGTGAAAGAAAATTCTGCTTTATGTCAACCCGAAATCAAAGGAAATTTATCCATAATGTTGTACAATTGTGAAAAAATGCTACTATCATACTTATATTGAAACTCATTGATATTGAAATATGCAGGTTTTCATCGAATCAATATTTTGGGCAATTCCATGCAAAGTAGGGCAACACGGACGATTTTTTTCTTCTTAAGACATATTTGTATTATAGATATTTTTTATTAAAGAGCCCAAGGAAAAGTAAAATTGAAGACTTTTTCTATATTAAGATGTATTTCTTTTATTATTTTGTAAATGGACTACAAAACAAACTTTTTTTTTACAACAAAAATGCATGAATTTCATATAATTCCAAATGCCACTTACTCATAATAGTTTTGTTACAGTTTTATTTTTTACAGTAGTACTAGTAGTAAGTATCTGTTTATTAGTAAATAATTAAAAAATACAAAAAAATATATATAATATTTTAATTAAAAAGTTTAATTAAATTTGTTCTTTGACATGTAACAAGAGTAACCAAACATATAAAATTTTATCCCAAGGAAGAAAAAAATTAAATAAAAATTATGTATAGATGTGTTGCTTACCCGTACTATGCAATCTTCAACAGTATGAAATTAATTTATGAAAATTACATGACGCATTACTTTAAATTTTATTTTGTAATAAGAGTAACTGTAGAATTTGTATAGCAAGAGAGATCACAACTTGCTTAATTTATTGAATGATTTTAATCCTTTTTTTTATCACTTCAATGCTATCTATAATAGCTATATAAATCTTGAAGTTATTATAAACAGTTAAACAAAAGTTTGGCAGTTTGGCATATTAACGACTGAACTCAGCATAAATTAAAGGAATAAATTCACATGTGCCTGTTCTATAGATTACCAGGATTTTTTTTAATTTGTAATAAATATTTTTTAATAATTCTACATGTTAAGAACAAACAAATTAAGAAGATATCAAGGTTTATAAAGCAATTCAGTAAATATATATTAGAATTAATGTGTTTATAGAACTTTAATATTATTAAAAATAGAGTAACTTTTGATTTCTTGTAACAAGAGTTACCACAAAATGGTAATATTTTTTATGATTTTTATGAGATTTTGTTCACTTTTACTGTCTTGAATAGCTACATGAAACTAGCAATGACAAGTAATGTAGCAATACAAAAACAGACGATGTATGGTGTCTAATGCTTCTGATTTTGCGAAAGCATGTGAATCAAAAAAGATTGAGGTGATAAATATAGAGCCTGACATTATTAAAAAAAAATATATACTTTTAGATAGTAAATCTATTTTTACCGAAAGTTTGCCAATTAAAGGCACAGGCAAAATGCACTGCTTTTCAATAATAAAAGAAAACCCATATGTTCTATAGTAACAACCAATGATGCCCCAAACATAGCAAGACAGGAAGATGAATACATGACAGGAAAATGGGTATTAGGACTCAGGCAAAAATTGGAAATGACCTAAAAATCTCATCAAATTTTTGATAACAGTTTTTCTACATATTACTGCTGTTGTATCTTAAAATTAAAACAACTATGCTATAGGGTTTTTTTTTATTTTAAATGTATAGTTTATATTGTAGTTTACACTACATTTTCAGAGCTATCGTCGAAAATTTTGTACAAAAATATGTTCCCCCACATCTATTTCCAAAAAACGAAACTAAAAGTGTGAAAACATTAGAGGTAGTAGACATTGATTTAATCCTTGCACGAAAATTATAGTGATTACCCTAGGTCACATAGTTTTTGATAAAAACTCATTTTTCCGTTACACACAAATTTCGAGTTGCAGGCATTCAGCAAAGGTATTGAGTAGCGCTGGAGGTACCTATCGTAGCAGAAGTATAAAAGCATTGATGATAATGCTTTTCGGAAAAAATAGTCGGTAACTAGATTAGATATTAGCCCTTAAAGACACGGTTGGTTTTGACATACTTAATGACAGGTGCGGCGTACTCTATGTACCATCGGCTTTTAAAGCCCAGATAACAACTTCTAATGATATATTTATGTAATGCAATATCCAGTAGTAGTATAGAAGCAATAAACGTCAAATTGTTAAAAACAAACTAATTTAATTAGAATTAATCACATAAATACCATGGAATTCATGATTAGTTTGCATTGAGTAGATCTGTAAGCACGCGTCTCGTGTCTTTAAAAGTTAATTAAAAACCTGTCTGGAAAAACGCGGGACGCACCAAGGTGGCGTTGCAACTTTGCGACCTCCTTTCGAAGCGCGCTTAGCACAATGCCAAGTTTAAACTTTGAAGAAGGGTTTTTTTGGCTACACTGTAAAAAGAAAAGATTATCACTACACTGAATTTAGTTTTATGAAATGCCAAATGAAATTTAAATATGCTTTACTTTTATTGTCAGTACCGAATTAAGTTCATCATAAACAGATTAGGATAAGATTGAAAAAAGAGTTATACAGAGTAGCAATATTTGATATTTTTTAGGCTTCATATCTCTTTGAACTGTTATGGTATACCCATTCATACTTTTCTAGTATATACAGCTATACCGTGCCCTACGTTGTAAAGTTTTTTACAAAGTCTTATTATTCTTTTAGCAATGATTATTTTTAAATAATACAGTTAATAATTCATATATTTATTGTACGGAACCCTCCGAGCGCGAGTAATACTCGCACTTGACCGTTTATTCATGGAATGACCCATATCTGTCACCTGTATCCCATGCTTGAGCTAAAAGACATCTTTAGTTTTGACATGAAACTAATTTTGTTTCGTTATCATATTGCATTGCAGCTTGCAGAGCCGGATAACAGGTCTCACACTGTACTATTGTATAAAAAACATCCAAGTGTGGTCATTTCTAGGAAATGTCACTGTACATTAATGATTATTTTCTGTGGAGATGCAATACAGATAATTGCATACAGTGTATTCAAATAAAAATATACAAATGTGTGACAGATGCATTATAGTTTAAAGGTATTTGGAGCAAAGAACTGACTTCCAGTACATTTTGTTCTGTCCTGTCACGTCTAAGATATCAGACATGGCAAGTGCAAATTTCATATATCATGCCAAACATTTTATCCAACTTAATTAAACCAATATTTATGAAGCAGTTATTCGACTCGTTGATGTTTAGTTGCTTTTTAATTATCGATTTTAGTTTTACCAGATTTAAGAATGCTTCTTGATATAAATTTGATTACAAACGAAGCCATAAGCATCAATTTATATATTTAGTAAAATTCAACGTAAGAAAAAGTATATTCAACGATGTTTGTTTATTTGTGTCAAGATTTACACAATTTAATAACTTTCATCCCATTTAGTTATACATCTTTTAATGGCCTTATACTAATTCTCAAGCAGTATTTAATAAAGTGAATCTGAATCATGAACAGAAACCCACGCGTGAACATTAATTGATGATTGGTAACTTGAAAAAATAGAAATATTGAAACCGGACAAATTTAAAAAGGAAATTGATTAAATTAAGGACATCGAAAAGCGGGAGAGGCTGGGTTCGGGGCATTGAAGCTACTGGACGCACCCAGCGGCTTCGAGCTCATTATTAGTGTCCGGAGGCGGTCGGCGGTGAGTGGATTGGTAGACAGCCACATAATTTGTGCAGTGTGATGCTCCGTGTGTTCGGCCAAGGTCCCTGCCGGCGTCCCTTTTGCCAAGACTCTGGCGGAAGCCAGGAAGGAAAAGAAAAAAAATTGAAACCGGACAAATTTAAAAGGTAAATTGGTTAAATAAAAGACATCAAAAAGCGGGAAGGGTTGGATGCGGTACAGTCCATTTTCTCTGCATGAATAATACATAAGTACTTTTTTAACCTAATCTCCATTACATTTCAGAATCAATTTTTAAAGTTTTTTTGTTGAATTTTTAAAATCTATAAAAACTTCTATTTGAATTAAATAAATTATCCTTTAATGGCACAAATATGTCAGTCATCTAAATTTTAGTAGGAAACTATTGATTTTTGTTATGGTTCATATCTATGTGTGTTTTATAGGGTATTCTGCGAATTTTTTTGTTGTTCTTAAATGTATTTAACACTGTATACAATCCATTGTGAGATAAGTATCGATTGTAATTTTTTAAAATCTTAATTGTTTCTGGCCTCTTAACTTATAGCATAAATATGTTTCATACCATAAATTTGAAGTAATAAAAAACTGTTAATTGCTTTAATAATCATAAATAATCCGTAATAAATTAGGGTTTTTTTTAATCGCTATTTCTGATGAGAAATACTGAATAAATAATACAAATCACCAAAAATAACAGCTATAACATAAAATATATTGCAAATAAAAAGAATTTTCTAAAAAAGAATCAAAATGTTACAATGAGAAATTTAAATAAGGCAGAATTAATTAAATTTATTATTATTATTATTAACATATTTAAAATAATAATACATAAGGCTAATGTGATGAAAAATTAAATATAAAACACCTACAAATCACCTACAAAATAATACAAATCACAAAAAATAACAGCTATAACATAAAAAATATTACAATTAAAAAGAATTTTCTAAAAAAAAAATCAAAATGTTACAATGAGAAATTTAAATAAGGCAGAATTAATTAAATTTATTATTATTATTATTAACATATTTAAAATAATAATACATAAGGCTAATGTGATGAAAAATTAAATATGAAACACCTACAAATATCGAATTCAGTCATAAATTCAATACTTAAAATAATATTAATAATAAATTAGATCTCATTTTGTTCTGACGCCATCAATCATAACATTAGCGAAAGAAAATTAACAAAACAATATAAAATTAATATTACTTCTGAAATTATTTTACTTTAAAAAATATACATTTTTATTATTACCATTATTTTAATATATTTAATAATAGTAATACACAAGGCCAATAGCATTATGAAAAAAATATAAATTTATATTATACAGAAAATTGTTTCAATTTTTAAATTGAAAAAATTAAAAAATATTGCATCAAATATTATATTATTTTTAAACTGCAAACCTATGCTGTTCACTCTTAATACCACTTTGAAACAAAGAAAAAATATAAACAATGTGATTGGCTGCAAAAAAAAAAAGTCAGACTCGTTCAAGTACATGTGGTGATGTTATCTATAGTCTTTATTTGAAATTAAAAGCGAAAAAAAAGTAAACATTCAAAGATGTCCGATCACAAAAGTTTCTGGATTAAAAATGTTAAACTCTATAAGAATAAATAAAAACTTAGATATTAACTCTATAAAAGTGAGCTCTGAGGAGCTGAAAATGTTAGGAAGTTTTGATATACACGCATACATAAAGAATCGTAAAAATGGGTAAAACAGATTCGGAGCACGACAAATTAAAAAAAATATACCAATATTTCTATATTTGGATTTTTATCATGATTATATTACTTTCCTTACACTCTATGCATACAAAAAGTAAAATGTCATTAAACTACAGCTTTATTTTCAGGAGGCACAGAAACAGAGCTATATATATATATATGAACAATCGACTTAAGGAGGGGCTATTCTTTTATAAATATATATGCATAGCATATTTATGCACAGCTTATCACAGCATAAATTTCATTTGCTTTTCTCACAGTAATTATTGCATTGGTATATAAAATTACTGTTGTCATATATTTACTATCAGATTTGTATACTTAACTCTCCAAGACACTCCTAATATATTTATTGATGGGTTCACAACCATAGTAGACCAAGTCCATTTTGAAAAAAAAATGAGATAGTCACTTTAGAAGACGCATAAAATCTGTTTTACCTGCTCTCACACTAAATCAAGCCTGTTTTCACGTACTTTCTCATATATGGCATCTGTTTACAGATTCAGTTCGCTGTGGGAGCGAATAAAACAGATCTTATGCACCTTCTAAATAGACTATATCATTAGTTTTCAAAATGGACTTGTTTTTCTATGGTTCTGAACCCCGAAAATATGTTTAATACCATAAATTTAAATTAATAAACAATCTAAAAGAAATTCTATTTAGAAATAGGATAAATTTTATTAAAGAAAATTTCTGGTTAAAATTGATACATTAAATAGGAGATTTAAAAATTGCCATTGAACCTAGCATGGCTCAAGGATCTCAAAATGTTTTTAACATTATGATGGCCAGCATGTTAATCTTTACCAACGACCAACCACTGTGCTGATTGGCATATCATGATTTGCTGTTATGAGTGCAAAAGTAAATTAAACCATGCACAGGGTTGGATGAGGATCTTCCACACTTCGACCGAATTTTTGCTTTAAAAAGAAACATATAATCGCTCTTCTCCCGCCTTTTACCTGCCAGAACACTTATGTAACTTTACATTTTTTCTGCTCTATTTTTCATTTTGATTACTAATAGTAATGATAAATAAATAATCAGTCATCCAAGTTTTCTCATTTCCTTTTGTTTTATCCCCACAAGCAGATGGGAAATCTGTGTATGTAGTAAAGAAAAGGAGGCAAATGGGAGAAAAATCCCCTCTATTTTGTCAGTTTTGTTGTTGTTACTCTAGCATTGACTGGTTGACGCATTGCTAGCAGAAATAATTCTAGCTTATTAGTTTACAATTCAAGTATTTCTCTAAATAAGTTTTTAACGCAACATTTATCATGACGCTGTTTAACTCATTAAAATTTTATTTGAGAAAATAAAACTGAAAAGTTTTTCCCCAAACATTTTAATAAAAATGAAACCTTGTGACAAACTTAAATAAATAACTAAATTAGTATCTTTTCAGAATCACAAACTTCTGAACATTGTTTTCTGGAAAACACTTCTTTTAGCGTTTTGTGAAAAATACTTTCCAAAGCGCAATGGAAAAAAAATATTTTAAACTAAAACGCACGCTTTTGTTGTTTTAAAATTACTATCGTACGAAAAAAGTGTTTCTCCCTCCTTTAATATTAGAAGAACAACGCACTTACCCCCGATCTGGAACTAACCCAAAGCCACCTGTTAAAAGTGTTTTGGAGAGGTTGGGAAAAAGCCGGCATTCCATAAGGCTGCCGCCATAGATCTAGTAGTCACACTGGGAAAGCCGCACATGTCAACCGCTAGATAATGTGGAAGGGTTCATTCATATAGGAGTATCAACAGTGGCAGGGGCTCCCATGTGAGGAAATGAAAGCATTGAAACATGTCGCGCAATTCTTTCCGGACTCAAAAACAATTAGGAAAACAATACCGGAGAAGAGCAATACTGCAATATTATGTTGCGTGAAACAAGAACGGGCGTATTTATCACTTTCGAGTGAATTTTTACGAATCTGACAAATGAAAAGATTAGAAGAAATATTTTCCTTTTTCTGTGTAAAATATATTTTTATTTCTGTTTGGTAATAAAAGTTTTGTCTTGACCTATGGAGGAAAGAGCCAAATCGAAACTTTGACCAATGAGGGGGCGCCAATTTGAAACTTTGCCCCGGGTGCAATTTTCTCTTCGCACTTTCTTGCATATCCACATAAAATAATTATTAATGTGCAGTTACATTTCCTAGAAACGACAACACTTGTAGGTTTTTGGTATGATAATACAGTGTGATACCTGTCATCTGGAATGCTCGGCAAACTGGAATGCAAAATGATAAACGAAACAAAATTAGTTTCATGTTAAAAATGTAAAAAATAAAGATGTCTTTTACATCAGGCCTGGGATATAGGAGAAAGATATGGGCGATTCCTTCATTTGAAAACAGTTCACTAAAATTGTGTTTTGCTATTAGGGATCTAACATCATTCTGGTTCCACAATGAAATTACAACTTTTACAAGAGCAATATGCTCAAGTGAAGGCTTCAGAACAAACTTCATGATTAATCTAAAAGGAGAACTTAATGTGCCACAAAAGCTTAATTGTTTTAAGAAGGAAAACAGCAAAAAATTATAAGTTATAATGCTATAAGGAAATTTGTTTTCAATATTTCTTTGCTAGAAATAAAGATTTTTTTTCTTTTATTTATAGTAATCTCCAAGTGAATTGACACTAATCTAATATTTATATATTACTGCAATCTTAGACTAGTCTTTAAAATCAAATGAATTTGGATGAGTCATAAGCAAGCAAATTGTTGTCTCCTAATAAGATTAATCAGTACTGACAAACACAAATGCTTTAAAAAATATTACATTAACTTTGGAGCTGAATGTTGAATTAGATCTTTTAGAAAGTCAGTTACACAAGTATGATGTTAAAGCAGGTAATGATACTTCCTTTGGTATCATTGACTGCAATTGTGCTTTTTGAGGTATTAGATGGAGTACCGGAATCTCTATGACTACTTAGAACCTTGATTAAAATATTGCTGAATTATTGGAAGGCACACCAAAGGAATGTGACCTAGAATAATAAGTGAAATATCATTTAAAAAGAGAACATGAAACAGTGAAATCTAAAGAAATCAGTTATTTATGTGTGAGCAAATGGTATAAACAGTATATAGCTGCCAACCTTCCGAGGTTTTAAAATCAAATAAACATAGTCTAAGCCAGAAAATTTGTTTAATAAAATGTGTCATTTCTATGTGGTATTTATTTGAATCTATATTAGTAAAATTTCTCGTTGAAAACACGTATATTTAATTTGAAAAAAAAACAGGTGTGTGAGAGAAGGTTGATATACCACGTTTGAAAATCAGTAAAGCAATTTATATGCAAAAAACATAAGAAATGTTACATTTATGAGCATTCGTTGGTAAAAAGAAAAAGATACCTCACTAAATTTTATCACTAAATTGTCACAAAAAAATAGGAAAACAGCCATTCGATTAAAGATGGAATTTTATATTTTATGTTAGAAAAATAAGCTTAAGGGGTCGTCTTTATATTAAAATTGTATGAAACTTTAAAATTTTCAATACGAACAACTAATTTTGATACTATATTTTGATTTTCCAGTATAATCTTGGATACCTAACGGGAACCCATTCGGTCAGATAGTTTAGGAGTTATGAAGATTTAAAGTTCAGATTCAGTAACATTAATTTTTTTTTTATCGCTGAAAAACTAATTGCAATTTCAGGTTATTTTTTTAACATAACTCAAAAAGTACTTGGTAGAATGAACTCTTATTTTCAATTCCATATTTGAAGCTTCTAGAAATAGCTTTTTCTGTGGAAAATTAATGGGTCGAAAATTATTTTTTTATAATACACATTTTGAAAAAAAAATGTGAATTGAATACCCATAAATTTCTTAACAGAAATTATTTTGTAGAAGATTCAATATTGCTTCAATTTACATACATGCAAATCCAAATTACCATTCATTCCAACAAGTAGTTTTAAGTGCTTACCTGCACTGCAATCTGTTTTGCAACAATTTAAAAGGAATTAAACATCACAAAATCCAGGCGCTAACCTTCATAATTCCTAAATTATTTGAGCAAATGACTTTCTGCTTAGTACACTAAGGTAAAATTTACCGAAAAAATGTCAAAATTAAGTATTTGTATTGAAAAGCTCACACTTTGGTACAATTTCAGTATAAAGACAACCCCTAAGCTTATATTCTTTATATAAATTGAAGAGACCATACTGCCAGTTGAATGGCAATTGTCGTTTTTCTCTAAGACATTTTTCGATTAAAATATATGGCAGTATCTTTTCTTTTCATGCTGACTGTAGATAATCTTAGATATGTAGACTTTTATATAAATAAATTAAAATACAGAAAAAATGAAGTTAAAAAAAATACCAGTATTTTTAGAATACCATTTAACTATATTTTGCAGTTTTCACAAATAAAATGAGAGAGTAACATTGCGGTTTTCTTTTTAAAACTGTTTAATGTGAGCACCATTTGTAATGATATATGCATTCAATGAGTCCACAAGAGTTTTTCAACAATGTAGATTCTCATGACTAAAAAAGTAATTTTTCTCTACAAAATTCTACTAATCACATCTTTAATAAATATTTCAAAAACAGTTTAACAAGAAATATACAAATGTGTTGTGTTTGGGCTTTTAAATGTCTAACTGTACCAAAAAAGACGATGTACGAAACAAATTCGGAAGAAATCAAAAGATTTTTTTCATAATTATTAGGTTAATTTTTGGGGGGCACTATTCTAATCTTTTCCACACAAGTACTAAACAGACTGGAACCGTTGTTTAAAGTGGAATACAAGCCACTACAAACATAAGCCTAAGTTGGTATTCAAAACTTTTGTCCAGTAGCCAGTGACTTAACTACTTAGACAGGCTATAATTAAATAAACGGTCAAGTGCGAGTATTACTCACGCACAGAGGGTTCCGTACAATAAATATATGAATTAGTAATTGTATTATTAAAAAAAACCGTTGCTAAAAAAATACTAACACTTTGTAAAAAATTATGCAAAGTAGGGCTGGGTATAACAGTATATACTAGAAAAATGTAAATGGATATACCATGAAAGTTCAAAAAGATATGGAACCTAAAAAATATCAAATACAGCTATTCTGTATAACTCATTTTTACTTTTTTCTATCGTTACAAGAAGACAGTATTGGATTCGTGAAAATTTTCGAATTCCGGTTTTCGACGAATGTATATTTTTAAGGGTACAGAGGTAATGAAAAACATGTTTTTACAAAATGTCTGTCTGTGAGTCTGTCTATCTGTGTGTGACACAAATATTGTGGGAGCTCTGTCTTAAGAACTATTGAACGGAATTTAATAAAATTTTAGATTGATTTAGTCCCTGATATAAATTGGCGCTCAGTACTTTTTGGTGTAAATCGCTCAACAGGTAGCGCTACTATGCTGCAATTTTCCCGATTTCCACAATAGCTGTATCTCAAGAACTAATGCATGAATTTTCCTCAAACTTTAGATTCAGTTAGTCCCTGATATGAACTGATCCTGATAAGTTTTTGGTATAAATTGCCCAAGAGGTGCCACTGTAACTGAGAACTTTTCACGATTTCCGTAATAGCTCTATCTCAAAAACTAATGCACGAATTTTCACCAAACTTCAAATTCAATTAGAAGTTCACGAAAGTTGTCCCTGATTAGATTTTGGTATAAATCGCCTAACCGGTGGCGCTACTGTGCTGCATTTATCAGGAAGAGTGTTTTAGTTTGAATTAAATTTTAGCTAAATAGTAGCGTGTAATAAAGTTACTAGGTAAGCTACAGAGCTGTACAAAAGTATTCAAGTATGTTTCCATCGATTACTATGAATTACTGAAATAGAAATTTCAACCTGTTATGCGTTTTCTCGCTAAGCTATACTTTCCCATTATAAAGTATGTATATCAACCTACAGATAAAATATAGGGCTAATCAAATGAATTGGAATACATATTTGGCTGTGGACGGTATCTGCTAAAATAATTTTTTCACATGTTTTATGCGTTTTCTAAAATGTTTACTTAGTTGTCTTATTTACCTTATTTTCCTAAATAACGAAGTTTGTTAAAGCATTCGGGAAATGTTGGAAAGTGTTTCATAATCTATGTTTAACGCATGAATTTTCTTCCTTGTTGAGGATTTTTTTTTGGAATTTAAATTTTTATAATTTCAAGAAACACTTTTTTCATATTTAGAATTAGTTATATATATTATTTTATGTTATAATGTGTTGATATTTTAATGCATATTAACAAATGTTATAAATGTAGCATATGTGCTATTATTGGAATATGTAAGCCAATAGAGGGTGATTGTAATTTTAGCCGGCCCATTGAAATCAGAGGGGTTTCAGTTAGTAAAAAAATAATATAGAGTCTGGTTTTCCTTATGAATATGTGAAGTTGGTTTTATGACTCAATTTTTTGAGTCGAATTTTATTTTCGCCGAATGCAGAGTTTTCCTTTTGTAATCTTACTATAGTAAGATGGAGTAATTTAAATATCTGATCTGTAAAAATTTGGCTCACTTATTCATCGGCCACAACTTCCCACTCAGGATGATGTGTCAGTAGGAGGTATTTAAATTTTATGTACCTAATTGTGCCTAAAAAATGGTATTTATATGTTTATTAAATATGTTAGGAATAGACTATTGTGATCCATTAGCACTTCATAAAATGAACAATCTAATATGGTAACTAAACGATAAAATTAAAAAAATAATGACAACATGTCACATGAAAATAAATGTAACTTAAACAATTTAAATAAGAAAATTGAGCAGTCAGCAAAAATGCTGAACTTAATGTCATAGAAGTGTATTCCTCCATTCTCTTGATTATATATTAGACCTTAAATACCTTGCGTTACCTTTCGGCAACATACCCAGTTTAATCTTCTAAAATACTGTTAGAATAATATTGAAGCTCTAATGCTTAATGTTGCCAACAAAATACATACTGAAAATATTATTAAATCAATTTTCAACACTAGGGGGCTCTACCCCCTACGAGCTACGCTCACCAACCCACGTTCAGACACCGCAGTCTCTAAAAGCACGCTAATTTGATCGGCTTTAAAAAGATTTCGGAAGATTGAATTATCTCTCTATTCTAAAAAAAGGTAACTACCGCTGTCCCCGCCGCCGCCGGTTTTGAACTTTCTGTGACCGGAGGTCTTTCTTCGTTAATATTAAGAAAAATAATGCATACAAAAATATGAAAATCGGTAGTAGTATACAGAAATGTTTGATAAACACGCTGATGCAGACAGTTTTCAAATCGAAGAATTATTTTAAGAGATATTTAATGCTAAAGTTGGACAAAATCGTTCCACTAAAAAAGTTTTATAGGAGCAAAAACTATTCATGGGAATTTAATTATTTTTAGATCATTTTATACGTTTGAAGTTCCCGGTGTGCGGACTGTATTTCTTTTTTTAATTTGACTCATTTTTTGAGGTTTTATTTTTATTTTAAATTCAAATTTTCAGCATTTCGAGAGATATTTTTTACTTATTTCAGAAAATTGTACTAATTTAACCTGTTGCTAACTGTATAAAAAGCGCAAACAATAATGTTTGTTTCAAATTAAAAATTTATTTACACGTGACTATTATAAACAGGAGAAAAACTTTCAAATTAGAATTAAATAATTACATATAAAAAGCAGAAACTTATTGAAAATTATTTCATAAAAACTATATTTACACGTGAATGTTAAGAGAGAAAGGAAATTGTAAAATAATAAATTCATTAACATACGTTAGAAGTCGAACATACGAAATTACTTCATATTTACGTCACATTACACTTATTGCATAAAATGAACACAAAATAATATTGCAAAACAGTTTAAATTTAGAAATTGCACTAGACATATAGACGTGATATTTTGAAAGGATACTTTTCAACTATTTTTGTTAGGAAAGCGCAAATAATATTTCATTTCTAACAAAAGTATTTTCACGTGAATATTAAAAAGAGAAAGAATAGTTTGGCCAAAATTACGTCAGAGTAAAAACGATTAATTTAAAATGTCTTATTTAAAAGAACTTTCTTTTCGCTTTGTTAAAAAATACCGAGAGACAAAGACTGTGTTTACTTAATTCCTTTTATATTAGCTTATTTTGAAATGTTTACCTATTTTACTTAATCAAAGACGAAAACAGCGATTGTATCTTTGGTACTACTTAGTTATCCCGTCGACCAAAAATCTCTCATTCGCCAAACTATAAGATTAAATGCCAATAATGGTTGATCGTAAATGTAACATTAACATGACTTTAAGCAAGTTACACGTGTCTACATCATCAAGTTATTTTTATTTCGACTTTTTATTTGTATTTTTATTAATGTTGCACTAATTTATTACACAAATATTGTGGGAGCTCTGTCTTAAGAACTATTGAACGGAATTTAATAAAATTTTAGATTGATTTAGTCCCTGATATAAATTGGCGCTCAGTACTTTTTGGTGTAAATCGCTCAACAGGTAGCGCTACTATGCTGCAATTTTCCCGATTTCCACAATAGCTGTATCTCAAGAACTAATGCATGAATTTTCCTCAAACTTTAGATTCAGTTAGTCCCTGATATGAACTGATCCTGATAAGTTTTTGGTATAAATTGCCCAAGAGGTGCCACTGTAACTGAGAACTTTTCACGATTTCCGTAATAGCTCTATCTCAAAAACTAATGCACGAATTTTCACCAAACTTCAAATTCAATTAGAAGTTCACGAAAGTTGTCCCTGATTAGATTTTGGTATAAATCGCCTAACCGGTGGCGCTACTGTGCTGCATTTATCAGGAAGAGTGTTTTAGTTTGAATTAAATTTTAGCTAAATAGTAGCGTGTAATAAAGTTACTAGGTAAGCTACAGAGCTGTACAAAAGTATTCAAGTATGTTTCCATCGATTACTATGAATTACTGAAATAGAAATTTCAACCTGTTATGCGTTTTCTCGCTAAGCTATACTTTCCCATTATAAAGTATGTATATCAACCTACAGATAAAATATAGGGCTAATCAAATGAATTGGAATACATATTTGGCTGTGGACGGTATCTGCTAAAATAATTTTTTCACATGTTTTATGCGTTTTCTAAAATGTTTACTTAGTTGTCTTATTTACCTTATTTTCCTAAATAACGAAGTTTGTTAAAGCATTCAGGAAATGTTGGAAAGTGTTTCATAATCTATGTTTAACGCATGAATTTTCTTCCTTGTTGAGGATTTTTTTTTTGGAATTTAAATTTTTATAATTTCAAGAAACACTTTTTTCATATTTAGAATTAGTTATATATATTATTTTATGTTATAATGTGTTGATATTTTAATGCATATTAACAAATGTTATAAATGTAGCATATGTGCTATTATTGGAATATGTAAGCCAATAGAGGGTGATTGTAATTTTAGCCGGCCCATTGAAATCAGAGGGGTTTCAGTTAGTAAAAAAATAATATAGAGTCTGGTTTTCCTTATGAATATGTGAAGTTGGTTTTATGACTCAATTTTTTGAGTCGAATTTTATTTTCGCCGAATGCAGAGTTTTCCTTTTGTAATCTTACTATAGTAAGATGGAGTAATTTAAATATCTGATCTGTAAAAATTTGGCTCACTTATTCATCGGCCACAACTTCCCACTCAGGATGATGTGTCAGTAGGAGGTATTTAAATTTTATGTACCTAATTGTGCCTAAAAAATGGTATTTATATGTTTATTAAATATGTTAGGAATAGACTATTGTGATCCATTAGCACTTCATAAAATGAACAATCTAATGTGATAACTAAACGATAAAATTAAAAAAATAATGACAACATGTCACATGAAAATAAATGTAACTTAAACAATTTAAATAAGAAAATTGAGCAGTCAGCAAAAATGCTGAACTTAATGTCATAGAAGTGTATTCCTCCATTCTCTTGATTATATATTAGACCTTAAATACCTTGCGTTACCTTTCGGCAACATACCCAGTTTAATCTTCTAAAATACTGTTAGAATAATATTGAAGCTCTAATGCTTAATGTTGCCAACAAAATACATACTGAAAATATTATTAAATCAATTTTCAACACTAGGGGGCTCTACCCCCTGCGAGCTACGCTCACCAACCCACGTTCAGACACCGCAGTCTCTAAAAGCACGCTAATTTGATCGGCTTTAAAAAGATTTCGGAAGATTGAATTATCTCTCTATTCTAAAAAAAGGTAACTACCGCTGTCCCCGCCGCCGCCGGTTTTGAACTTTCTGTGACCGGAGGTCTTTCTTCGTTAATATTAAGAAAAATAATGCATACAAAAATATGAAAATCGGTAGTAGTATACAGAAATGTTTGATAAACACGCTGATGCAGACAGTTTTCAAATCGAAGAATTATTTTAAGAGATATTTAATGCTAAAGTTGGACAAAATCGTTCCACTAAAAAAGTTTTATAGGAGCAAAAACTATTCATGGGAATTTAATTATTTTTAGATCATTTTATACGTTTGAAGTTCCCGGTGTGCGGACTGTATTTCTTTTTTTAATTTGACTCATTTTTTGAGGTTTTATTTCTATTTTAAATTCAAATTTTCAGCATTTCGAGAGATATTTTTTACTTATTTCAGAAAATTGTACTAATTTAACCTGTTGCTAACTGTATAAAAAGCGCAAACAATAATGTTTGTTTCAAATTAAAAATTTATTTACACGTGACTATTATAAACAGGAGAAAAACTTTCAAATTAGAATTAAATAATTACATATAAAAAGCAGAAACTTATTGAAAATTATTTCATAAAAACTATATTTACACGTGAATGTTAAGAGAGAAAGGAAATTGTAAAATAATAAATTCATTAACATACGTTAGAAGTCGAACATACGAAATTACTTCATATTTACGTCACATTACACTTATTGCATAAAATTAACACAAAATAATATTGCAAAACAGTTTAAATTTAGAAATTGCACTAGACATATAGACGTGATATTTTGAAAGGATACTTTTCAACTATTTTTGTTAGGAAAGCGCAAATAATATTTCATTTCTAACAAAAGTATTTTCACGTGAATATTAAAAAGAGAAAGAATAGTTTGGCCAAAATTACGTCAGAGTAAAAACGGTTAATTTAAAATGTCTTATTTAAAAGAACTTTCTTTTCGCTTTGTTAAAAAATACCGAGAGACAAAGACTGTGTTTACTTAATTCCTTTTATATTAGCTTATTTTGAAATGTTTACCTATTTTACTTAATCAAAGACGAAAACAGCGATTGTATCTTTGGTACTACTTAGTTATCCCGTCGACCAAAAATCTCTCATTCGCCAAACTATAAGATTAAATGCCAATAATGGTTGATCGTAAATGTAACATTAACATGACTTTAAGCAAGTTACACGTGTCTACATCATCAAGTTATTTTTATTTCGACGTTTTATTTGTATTTTTATTAATGTTGCACTAATTTATTACACAAATATTGTGGGAGCTCTGTCTTAAGAACTATTGAACGGAATTTAATAAAATTTTAGATTGATTTAGTCCCTGATATAAATTGGCGCTCAGTACTTTTTGGTGTAAATCGCTCAACAGGTAGCGCTACTATGCTGCAATTTTCCCGATTTCCACAATAGCTGTATCTCAAGAACTAATGCATGAATTTTCCTCAAACTTTAGATTCAGTTAGTCCCTGATATGAACTGATCCTGATAAGTTTTTGGTATAAATTGCCCAAGAGGTGCCACTGTAACTGAGAACTTTTCACGATTTACTTAATAGCTCTATCTCAAAAACTAATGCACGAATTTTCACCAAACTTCAAATTCAATTAGAAGTTCACGAAAGTTGTCCCTGATTAGATTTTGGTATAAATCGCCTAACCGGTGGCGCTACTGTGCTGCATTTATCAGGAAGTATTGACATGTATGAGATAGAATAAAGTTTTGGGATTGACACATCCGACTAGTTTAATATTATTTTAATCTCTTTATAATGAACTTAATTCGGTACTGACAATAAAAGAAATGCATATTTAAACTTCATTTGTCATTTCATAAAAATTAATTCATCATAGTAATAACCTTTCTTTCTAAAGTGCAGTTAAAACAAAACATTCGTTCAAAGTTCGCATTTGGCATTGTGCTAAGCGCGCTTCGAAAGAAAGTCACAAATCTGCAACGCCGCCTTGGTCCTTGCCGCGTTTTCCAGATAGGTTTTTAATTAACTTTTACAGCCACTCAAGGCGCATTGAAAGAGCCATTCAATGCAAATTGTCGCGAATCCCATAGTATTTATGTAATTCATTCTAATTAAGGGGTCTCAGGGATCTCAAAAATTGGAAAAAATGAAAAAAAGAGACCATATTCAACATTTAATATCTTAAAATGTATATGATTTTAAAACACAATTTTTATTGAGATGAAAGATATAAGTAGGTTCTTTCATTTTATGTATTTAAAATTTGCAAGATGAAGAATTAGCATTTATAAGGTGCTCCAAACAGTCAGACATTTGATAAGCAGAATATTGATATAACCGCTTACGCGCACGATTAGAAAATAAATATTGTAACTAGAATAAAAATTTTGGCGCCTACTTATACTTCAGATTATAATAATTACCCTGAACCTAAATAAATTTGCATTTAAAGCATTTTTATATTTTTAATACAAAGTTGTATTTAGCTAATAGAAAATTTTGAAAATTTGAACAATATATTTACTTAAAAAATATTTTTTTGAACAATAAAAAGGAAATTTTAGGTTCAGTTTATACAGATTAATATAAAACATATGTTTTGAAAATTTCATAAAAAAATATTCAAAAGTTTTTGAGATATCGTGCGCGTTATGCCAAAAAAAGTCAATTGGAGACAAATGACTTAAAAGTTTCGAAAAAGCCGCTTAAGCTATTGGGCGGGTATAATTCTAAAAGCCATAAATTCTGTTTTAATGAGAATTTGAAGGAAACAATTACATTAAAATGTTCAGAAAAGATAGAAGATTAACATATAAAAAAATTAAAATAAATTTTTTTTGAAGCTTTAATAGTCCTGAGACCCATTAAATTAGTCTGTTTTTAACAATTTGACGTTTATTGCTTTTATACTGTTACTGGCCATTGCATTACACACATATATCATTAAAAGTTCTTATCTAGGCTGTAAAAGACAATGGTACATAGAGTATGTCGCCACTGTCATTATGTGTGTCCAAACCGTCCATATCTTTAAGGGTTTATATCTCGGCTCATTACTGACGTTTTTTTTTTTTTAATCATGATCAACAATGCTTTTATAGTTCTGTTACGATAGGTACCTCCAACGCTGCTCAACAGTTTGGCTGAATGCCCGTAAATCGAAATTTGTGTGTAACGGAAAAATGCGATTTTCTCAAAAACTATGTGACCTAGGGTAATCGCTATAATTCTTCTGCAAGGTTTAAATTAACATCTACTCTGTTGGAAATACTAATCTCTTTCAGAATTAGATAAACTCATTATAAATCAAGATAAACTGTTTTTTCAAAAACACTTAATGCCTGTCATAAATAAGACTTGATTATTCTTTTAGCCATCATATTAGGAAAATTGAAAATGACTTCCTTGTTTATGTAATGTGTCAATCAAAAACTGATAAACATTTAGATTAAAAAGCTGCAATTTTGACAGATGAAAGAACTATATTAATAATTTAAGACTTTAAATGATATTTAGTGTTTTATTAATAAATATAATCTAGAATTTTTTTTAATGTAATTAATCAAGAATCAGTAATGTTTTGTATATTATACTTTTTTCAGTGTGTGTGTAAAACTGTGACTAGATAGGAGCAAAAATGTATTCTCCAGTTTGTAATTTTAAAGATATATAAAATATAGTACATTGAACTAAAATTCTGAAAAATCCATGGGATACATTATGCATAAAAAAATACACATAAGAATAAAATAAAAACCAATGTTTTTTTACAGGATAAACATCTAAAGATATTTTAGATAACAAATGGATATATACAAGCCCTCATTGGATATGATGAAGAAAGTTCCGTTTTACCGTGGACGATCATGAACCAAAAGGTAAGCAGATTTACCTTATCTTTATTTTGGGATTTAATGTGGTTATTATTATAACACGTTAAGTCTCATTTTTTATCTAACATACTTCCTCCAATTTTTTCATAATTTTAGCTTCAGTAGATTCGGAATTAGATGGGGGGGGGGGGGGACATAGTTTTGCGCTACATTTTCGACCATATCTTTGAAAATGTAATACCTAAAATTAAAAGAAATGTATTCTTGAATTCAGCGTTACGAAAGCTTTCACACGAGTTACAAAGAAAATATTTTTTTCAAGCAACTGAATTTGCCCCTATACGTTTTTACTAAATATATTTATAATTTATAAATGTTTAATAATCTGAAAATATGTGGGTCAACAGTCTTTATTACTTCCCGAATTTGAACTTTCCACGTTCCATAGTTTACGAGTAAAATGGCTGTGACAAACAGACAGACACAAGAGTGATCTTATAATGGTTACGTTTTTACTTTTTAAGTACGGAACCCTAAAAAACTCTTTTAGACACAAAGGCGAAGAAGTATAACTTCTTTGCATTTATAAAATTGTGTTAAAAACACATTTGTGACAGAAAATTCACCTCTTTGATAACCACATAAACATACTACATGAAATGAACAATATGTGAAATACTTTAATAAACCCTCACACTTGGGAATGGATATGATGATGTGTGTTTAAAGCAGATTTATGAGAAAAACTTTTGTTACACACGTCACAAGAGAAAGGTTTCCCCTTAGTATGAATTCGTAGATGCCTACTTTTTTGTTCAGAATATCCTTTATTGCACACCTCACAAAAAAGGTTTCCATTTGGTATGAATTCGTAGGTGTCTACCTAAATTAGTTTTGTCAGAAAATCGTTTCTTACATACCTCACAAGAGAAGGGTTTTTATTTAGTATGAATTCATAGGTGGCGATTCAAACGAGATTTATCTGAAAATCCTTTATTGCACATTTCACAAATAAAAGGTTTCTCTTTAGTATGAATTCGTAGGTGTTTATTGAAAAAAAGATTTTCGAGAAAATCCTTTGTTGCACACGTCACAAGAGAATGATTTCTTTCCTGTATGAATTTGCTCGAGGTCATTCAAAGAAGATTTTTGAGTAAATCTTTTGTTGCATATCTCACAAGATAAAGGTTTCTCTTTAGTATGAATTCGCTTATGAGCATGCAAAGCAGATTTTTTAGAAAATCCTTTGTTGCACACGTCACAAGAGAATGGTTTCTCTCCTGTATGAGTTCGCACGTGGTCATTCAAAGAAGATTTTTGAGTAAATCCTTTGTTGCATATCTCACAAGAAAAAGGTTTCTCTTTAATATGAATTCGCTTATGGGCATACAAAGATTTTTTAGAAAATCCTTTGTTGCACACCTCACAAGAGAATAGTTTTTCTCCTGTATGAATTCGTAGGTGGTCATTCAAATAAGATTTTTGAGTAAATCCTTTGTTGCACAGCTCACAAGTAAAAGGTTTCTCTTTAGCATGACTTCGCATATGGATATACAAAGAAGAATTATGAGAAAATCCTTTTTCGCACACCTCACAAGAGAAAGGTTTTTCTTCAGTATGGACACGCAGGTGGACTTTTAAACTAGATTTATTAGAAAATTCTTTGTTGCACACCTCACAACAGAAAGGTTTCTCTTTAGTATGGACACGTAGGTGGGCATTTAAAAGAGATTTATAAGAAAATATTTTGTTGCACACCTCACAACAGAAAGACTTCTCTCCAGCATGGGTCCGCAAGTGAATATTGAAATTAGATTCCTGATTAAATCCTTTGTTGCACAGTTCACACGTGAATAATATCTCTTTAGTACGAGTAAATTTATGCATATTTAAATTAGACATTACCGAAAATATTTTGTTACACAGCGCACAAGTTAAAAGTTCATGTTATGTGTGAATACGAATGTGCCTATTTAAAGTGGATTTGCCAGAAAATCTTCTATTTCAGATCTCACGAATAAAATAGCTTTTCCTTACTATCAGTATGGCAGTGCATTTTAAAGTTAAATTCCGTCCTTAAAGTATTAATAAAAAACTCGCTAATAAAGTTCTTAAAAAAAGACAAAACTTGAAATATCAATTAGATTTGATATATATATATATATATATTTTACATCACATGTGCAAAAGAGGCTTTTAACTATTATAAATGATTTGATTTCGTTTTAATATGAAATGAAAAAACATGAGGTATAGGAGATTTTTTTATGTAGAAATACAGAGATGAATATTAAAGAGTTCGGGAGATCTTTTAAATTACACTTTATCGGGTTATATTTAAATTACTTTTCTTTCCACCAGAAATCTGGCCAATTTTACATAGCTGAGCTCATTTTCCAAACAGAAGTTCTTTATATGTAGTATTGAAACTTTTTAAAATGTTACATTCATTCACTGATACGTTAAAAAGTGATATTTCACAAATAAGTGAACGTGCTAAATATACCCCATTGTACTAAAAATAAAGTTTTTTCAAGGTAAATATAAACAAAATTATACTATTTCCCATTAGTTTATAAATTTTAGAAAACCCTCATTGAACTAGTTATTTTTTGACAACTCACATGGAGAGGAGATAAATACTGTAGTCTATGCAGAATTTGTGTTCAGGCGTGTTTTTTACAGTATGTTCAGAATAAATGTCGCAAACGTCTGCACCTGCAAAATAAATTAAAACATAAGCAATAAATTAAAAATAATTGTCAAAATAAATAATACATATGTAGGACATTTCATTCTAATTGCTATATTTCAATTTAAATATTTTATGTGAAAATATTTTTATAAAAATTTTAGACGAAGGGTAAGAATTTAAAGGAACATTTAGATATTTGTGTTTTTAATTCTTTTTCCCTTTTTTGTACAGAAATTTCAAATGTGGATTCCTTATTCAAATTTTAATAAATAAGTCTATTTATCGGACTATATGGAGATTCTCCGTAAAGTTATGTTAGTTAGGATCAGCTTTCTATTCGATAATAAGCAGTGTCATAGTTAGAGACTCAGACCTCTCAAACATGTAACTGTGACAGAGGGGAAAGCATATTGGTATTAAGAGATATCTAACATGAAAAAGCTTGAAAAGAGTGTAATTCTTAAATAGTTCACGAGTTACATTTTAAATTATTAAAATTTGATTCAAAAAACTATTTTTTGCTGAAAATGTATGTATTAGAATTCCATTAAAAATTTTGTAAATAGAATAATATTTATTTATTATTTTAAGGTCAAGAAAAGATAAATTGATTATATAAATTTCACTGCATCGTTAAAACATATCTTATATTATTTTCTTCATTTTTATTAAAAAATGAAAATCATTCAAACAGCCAGTGGAAGCATATACTTTGATTTCTGCTTATAATTAACTATCTTCAAAAACAACAGCAACCTTACCTTTTTTTCCTTATCATTGTAATCCCGAATGTTTAAGGGGACTCAATACCTGTCATTTTGAAAAAAAAAAATGACAAAAATGTTGAATTTCAGATTTTCATTTTAAAATAGTATTCTTAAAACATTCTGTCCAACTATTGGAATTACTCGATAAATAGAAAAGGAGATATCTGGGAGCACGGCAGTGCGTCCGCCAAGTTTGCACAAGCCGTAAGCTACCTTTTCCTGAACCATTTCGGCATGCTTTTCACCCCCTCATAACGTCGTTTTAGGGAGAGATATAAAATTTTTTCTTTTGTACACATGTTCGTATGGTCAAACTGAACTAAGGTTCCACGATTTCATGTTTCTATATTTAGTAGTTTTCGAAATATTAAATTCCGAAAAAGCGCTTTTTTGTCACTGACTCACTTCGCATCATCAAATAACTAAGGTACTTCTAAAAGTCGTAGAATCATGAAATTTCACAAGTAAGTCGGGTTTGTGGCACAATTAACCAGAAAAATCTGAAAACACAGAATTTCCGCCTCTAAACCCTTCAAACAGGGGGTGTTCATTTGGCCGTAAACAGTTCCTTAACACATTCAAATGTGCCAATGTTGGTCGCCAAAACTCGATTACAGAGTTTTGAAGAGAGTCACGTGATTTCAAGCAGAATAACATTTATATATATGCTTTTCCAAAGATGTTTGTTAAGTAGAAAAAATGAATATACCTAAAAATTTTAATCAGTATAGGTTATGATATATTTACGGTATTAAAACAATAAAACATTTAACAAAATATAAATCGCAATTCGGTACGTTTCCGATATAGTAGCCTTGGCGAAATACAGAAAATAGCCTTGACGAGAAAAGAAATTTGATAATAACGTATTTTCTGGCAACCTATATACTGTGTCATATACACAAGCAATTTTTTCCATATGTATACAATTTATTTAATGTAAGGAACCCGTTTATTTATTTTTATATATCAACATAAATAATTTGTATATAAAAAATAATATTTTATACATGTATAAATAAAGTGGATACTTGTTAGTTATCCCGTCGACCAGTTTCGCCAAATTATATAAATCGCCAAACCACTCGCCAAATTATACAAATTGACATAATTTCTGTTCTAAATAACGAAAAAACAAATAAATTAGTATAACATTAATAAAAATACAAATAAAACGTCGAAATAAAAATCATTTGATCACGTAAACACGTGTTGTCAAGTGAATGTGACATTTACGATCTATTATTATTGGCATCTAATCTTACAATTTGGCGACAGTAATTTGGTCGACGGAATAACTAACAAGTACCATAAAGTGTTTATATGTATATAAATACATATATAAATAACATAAAAGTCCAACAGGTTTGTTTTCATAGTTGTTTATATCATTTGGCAACATATCTCAGTTTCTGAAGTCCGAATTGTGCCAAGATTTTAAAAAAATTCCAAGGCCCCTATAGTGGAAAAATATCCTAATTCCATATGAAAATTTAAAAATCTCCTTTTAATTAAATGAAATGTGTAACTAATAAACTGTCTTTAACGATGTGCGACAGATGCGGCGTCCGAAGTCCGCTTCTAATGTTATTATATTGTATTATTAGCCTACTTACTTTTAATTTATTGTTAATTTTAAATCTGTAAAAGAAAGATTATAGTTACAGATAAGATATGATGGTCGCCAAAACCCGATTACAGAAAATTAGCCTCAGTTATAAAGGTGTTACATGATTTCAAGCTGAATGAATTTTTATATGCTTTTACAAAAATCTTAATAAGGCAAATCTTTCAATTTATCTGTACATCTTTCTATCTTTTACTTCCTTAAAACAAATTTGGTACTTGTTAGTTATCTCGTCGACCAAATTACTGTCGCCAAATTGTAAGATTAAATGCCAATAATGATTGATCGTAAATGCCACATTCGCTTGACTAACACGTGTTTACGTCATCAAGTGATTTTTATTTCGACGTTTTATTAGTATTTTTATTTATGTTGTACTAATTTAATTGTTCTTTCATTATTTAAAATAAAAATTTATGTTAATTTGTACAATTTGGCAAGTGGTTTGGCAATTTATATAATTTGGCGAAATTGGTCGACGGGATAACTAACAAGTACCACAAATTTTATTAAAGACAGGGAGACGTCTGCACAGATCATCACCTCATCGAGTTGACTGCTGAAATTTTTGGATTAGTTAAATATCGATTAGCATATTGAAATGTAACTGGTCTGCCAAGTCATATCTTTGTGGAAACCACCTACAGACTCGATTTTACGGGTTAATTGGTGGATTTTCCATTGTGTGTTCCTGCACCCATTCCTCTATGTTTCCAAACTTTTGGATGCAGGAAATTACAATAGTAAACCTATCAGATTACCACTAAAATTAGGTCTTCAGGTGGTTTCTACAAAGATATGACTTAACAGACTAGTTGCATTTAAATATGCTAATCTAGTTTTAACTAATCCTAAAATTTGAGCTGTAAACTCGATGAGGTGATGGTGTCTGCAGATGCCTCCCGGTCTATTATAAATGTCGGAATTCTAATCTCAATAGCACTCTGGTCAATCTGGCAATTATCCCTACTATTTATGGAACACTATTCCTTTAAGTGCGTTTTAGTGATGTTAATGAACTTATGCATATGCATCATACATATTATGCATATGCATATAATATATAATACATTTGATTCATACATATTACAGGTATGTGTATAATACATAATACATATGCATCATTATGACGTCAGAATAAACATAACATTTTTCGTCGCCAGATTTGACAATTGACATGGTGTATTACCAACTTTGGCGACACTTCGCTAAATGTCGCCAAGCTTGGCGAACATTTGACGCTAGTGGCAATTTTTCAATGGGTTAATTATTAATGCGAGCCATCTGTTTTTTTCCGCATATCATCTGAATAGTTAAATGATATAACGTACTAATATTTCCAAAGTGCTAATAGTTTCGTCACTGCCCAAAACCTCTGCTATTGTTATTATATTGTACTGTTATTATACTTACTGTGACTATGTTGTTAATCTTTACACCGCTAAAACTTTTGTATTATATAAAGAGAATTTACGGAAACTATTAAAGCATTGAAACTGCCAGTTCTCCTTATGATTATTATAATTCTATAATATGTAACCTGTTAATCGATATGTGCGTTAGAATGAATCTTCTATAATCCGGTTCCTCGCATTTTAGTTTTCAGGTTTCGAATAAAATTAGCTAAAATCTTAAAACCATGGCACATTGACTAATTCTTCAACGCGATCAGATGAGAAGAATGATAGATTTTCAAATGGATCATGGCAGTGAGCCGGTAGACCTTCTATTCTTCCGTAATCGAGCCTATTGAAAAGGTTAACGAGAAACAAAATCATATTAGCATCAGTATGGTTTAATGCAAATGCAGATATTGTCAAAGGATTTCATAAGACCCATTTCACTTGTACCCAGTCGTATCAGTTAAAATACAAAAATTGGCAGTGAGCCCAATTAGAAAAGATTACTTAATAGGATTAAAAATTTCCGCATTAGAGAACGAATCGTAACTGCTAAGGAAACATGCATAAGTGAGTTAAGAGATATTTGTCACGAAAGATGAAATACATAACAACACAAAATATATGATGTGCTTCCATGATCGTAAAGAGTTCTTGATTTCTCTATCAAAAGCTTCCGACTTGGCGAACGAATGGGCAAGTAAATTAAATTATGAATAACAGTAACATGATGCAACGTTTAACATGGAATTAATACGGTAAATATTACTTGCTAGAGGCGGCTAGTACTTTAATATAAAAGAAATGAAGTATAAATTTGTAAAGCTCAATAAAATAAATTTCGGTATTTTTATGTTAGCCGGGCGCAAGTGGCAAATCGCCAAATACTGTTCCCAACTCCATTGTTTATATTGCATTCATTTCATTTAAATATATATACTTTTCAGTCATCTCATTTAAAATAGATGCATTTCCCTCATTTTATTTAATAGAATATTTAACACAGGAATAAATAAATAAGAAATAATAACATAAACCAAAATGTTTTATTTGAAAATCAAAGCATTGTTTCTAATTTACACATGTGAAAAATGAAAACCGCTATTGGCGAAAAAACAAAAGGCTAATGAGGTGATTTGCTCCCGGCTAACATAAAAGTGCCGAAATTTAATTTTTTTCATATTAATATAGTTTAGAATAACAAACTTGAAAAAACATATAAAAAGTAGTGATATCCCAACAAAAAGTTTTCGGTAAAAAAAAAGCGCCAAGTTCTCCTTAATGTTTCGGCCAGAAAAAGTAGTGATATCTGAAGTTCGCACAAGTTAAAAGACAAACATCCCAAATCTTTCATTGAAAATGGCTTCCTGCGACTTGGCCGTTAATGCCTTCGAGAGAATTTTTCAAAATTTAAAATATGTACAAATGAGCTACATGCCAACTACTATTTTTGATTATTTTAGGCATTTTGTGGCACAAAGTAAAGAAATAAAATACACATTTGAAAAAAGCATTTAAACAACTTCAGTCTATTTAAATGCTTAGAAGTTAAAAATAACAAAATACTTGTAGTCAGGAGATAATATCCCTAATTGCTAAAACATAATTAGTATCAGCTTTTAACAGTTTATAAATCGAATACCTCTTAATGTATGCAAACAAACTATAATAAATGTTCAAACGAAAAAAATCTCTTTCGTCAATACACAAGATTTCAATATTATACAATAAAATATAATGTAACATATTGTGAGAATTGAAGTAAGTAAATTTTGTTTTATTTCTTGGGTTTTACGTTAATGACTTTAGCTTTAGACCGTACAAAATGGCAATTAAACCACAAGTGGACTAAATGATCAGTAATCAAAACTAATGTTTGTTGAAACTGAATGGTAGTTATCAGAAATCTTTTACTTATAATGTCTTTATGTGAATTTGCCTCTTTGCATTCTAATATTACTTTTAATATTTAAATAAATACGTAATGCCAATAAATGCGTAATTGCCAATCATTAATTTTGAAATGCTGTAGAAGGCATTAACGGCCAAGTCGCAGGAAGCCATTTTCAATGAAAGATTTGGGATGTTTGGCTTTTAACTTGTGCGAACTTCAGATATCACTACTTTTTCTGGCCGAAACATTAAGGAGAACTTGGCGCTTTTTTTTTTACCGAAAATTTTTTGTTGGGATACTTAATTTCCCTAAGCCTTCCCGTTCAACATCTCTTTAAATGCCAATGTTTAAAGTCATTTTTCTCAGTTCAGATTTTTTTATATTTTCATTTTAATCGAAATTCTAACTCTTTTACAATAATTAAGCAAATTGTCTGAAAATTTTAAAAAGTATCCTTAGACACTGTGTGTGATAACTAAGTATCGGATTTTTGATGTGTTTGTAACTTTAAAAAAAATATGAACTTAGGCTATTTTCTCAAGTTTTTTCCCTATACCTTCACTAATTTTTATTTTCAGCTGATCTAATGGACTAATCAAAAATCCGTTACTTAGATTTATAGTATACAGTACTCCGAATAAAGGATAATTTTTTTTTTTTTTAAATATGAAAAATAAAAAAGAAGTAGGAATTTAAAAATTGTTATTATTTTTTAAAAAATTCATTTTTTTAAGTTATTGCTTTATTGAAGATTGAACACATTTCATGATCTATTATGACTATGCTGTATTCGAACATGAAACTAAAAATATAATATAAGTTATAGTTAAAAATAAATTTTTTTGTACCGATCACTCGGTAATGTTGCCTTAAATTGTACAAACCAAAATGAAGAAAGTGTCTCATTAGCAGTAGATGCATTTAGTATCAAAAAATTTTGAATATATGATTAATAAATTTGTTAAATTCAAGTATTTATTTTCCTATGATTCCTGTGGTGTCATTTCACTTGTAATGGTTTATTTTAAGATCAATTTTGAAAAGATAAAATTTTAGTTCTTATTATTTGGAGCATCACGACATTTTCTGAAAATTTTACTTTCACAATAGTTAAGGAATAGTTTTTCTCCTGCTCTAATAGTTGTAACGTATAAGCTAAAATGTGGAGGTGTAAAAAGCCATAATATATTGAGCATTAAGATACTGTATAACCTTTTTATCTATCTCTTAACTTTTCCTAGACATTCTCTAGGTACATAAAACAGCAGAAATGTTACAGGTATTTATTAAAGAGCATATTGGAACATCATATTGGAATAACTATGCATCCATGTAATAAAAATTAGTTATTAATCAAATATCTAACATATTAAAAAAAGGAAAAAATTATCTTTTATCATCCGAATTTGTATTTCTTAAAATTGTGCGTATGCAGAGATGAAACTTATTTTGTAACTGCCACACAAAATACTTTTGAATTTATATTAATATTATTCAATATTATTTCAAATACATATTACTTTTTCAGTGAATTGAAATGAATTATTTTAAAACACATCCAAAACAACATTTCAATAGAAAAAAAAACATGAAAAGATTTTTTTTTTAGCTGTTTGACTATACCGTAATTAGCAGTCCCAAGTGAAAGATTTTAACAGTGAGTGTCAAAATCAGTCACTTTTATCTGGTAATGAATTTTTCAGCTCTGGAAGTAAACACATGGTGCTCCGTGGCAAGGGGAAGGGTTGTAAACTTTTAAATCATTACCAGATGCAACATCTTCTGGAGCAAATTTATACATCCCTGTGAGATTTTTAGATTTTCTTGCATGTGTGTGCATCTAAAGTGTTCAAGGTCAATAGACACACAGGTTGACTCATAACTTTTCCTCCAATCGGAGGGATCTCGCTCCGCTACATCATGAAAATAGAAGAAACGAAACTAGAGTCGAAATTTGCCTTAACTCTATGCAATTAATTGCTATACAATTCTAATTGAAAAGAAAACACTCTTTTGTGTGTAAAGGAATAAGAAACTTTATTTTTTAAAACTACATAGAAAAAATTATTCATTCTTAAAATCTTTACAGTGACTCAGGAGGAAAAATAAATAAAACAATAAAAAAAAAATTATAGCATCACTTTAGTACTTTAGTTCTTATTCTTTTCTCTCTCTCTCTTATATATATATATATATTAAATATCAATTGTATATTTCCGAATTTTTATTTTAGATTATTATTGAAATTAGTAAAATAGTGGGTTGCAAGTTTAATTCCTTTAATTAATATGTTTTAATATAACATTTCTACAAACTAGAAAAAACAAAAAACTAATTTCCAGAATTACGTTTATAAAGTCTAATAAATTTTAAAATATTTTTGAAAGATATAGAAAGTGAAAAACATAAAAAAATATATAAAGGCATATTCAGCATATGAAACTAATATTCTTTAAAAGCACGTTTACAGAAAACACGCAATTCCATCTTACAGTGTTTTTTAAAGCCAAGAATTGGCTATTTCCAGAGGCTGATACAAAGGAGGGGGGAGGGGAGATAGAGGTGAAATTAACACTCCCAACAACTAATAACACCATAATTTGTTTTGTTTAAAAATTTAATACATCAATAATTTTTTTAAAGCACACTCACAACATTTCAAGTATTCACAAATTATTTACGCAGTTTATTTTGCATAATAACTACACAATATTTTTTTTTCATTTAATTTGCTACACAATCTATATTGCCAAATTTTAATTTCCTTTGCATTTAGAATAATTTTAGAATTTTATATTACAAAAAAAAATATTTACATCATATTGACGGTGGCAACACATGAGCAATAAGTTTCGCTTTTACTAATAACTTCTAAACTTCGCAACATTTTCAATTTTTACATTGTCGAATTGAAAAAAAAAATCTTTGAAACAGAACTTGTTTCAAAACTGTATTTTAATTTCTGGTTTATTTTTATTTATTTAATTTAATTTTTTATTTATGGTTTTAAAAATAAATTTTTAAGAGAGATCTTTATTAAAATATATGTTCATCGCATGACGCGATTACGAAATCATTACGAAACTTTAATCCGTTTGCACTTAAAACACTATAAATAGTTCAGGTTGTTGTTTCCGGTTAATATTCCATAATGAAATTAAAACTTCATCAATAATAAAAAATATATAAATAAAACACAAATTTAGCAGACATGTAATCGAACTACACGCTTAAACCAATAAAATACTGAAAATTTAAAAGGTTGCTGTCAGTTGCGAAATTTTTGGCGATTTCTTTGTCTATTAATTCCGGACATGCATTTAATAAAATATCGCTTTTAATAAATTTCAAACTTTATTTGAATACATCGTTGATATTTCTGATATAAAAATGCTTTTTGGTGCTGTCATTGGGCAATACAAAAAAAAAAAAAAAAACTATATATTACATGTAAAAATCTAGTACAGTTTTCAATTTAAACAAGAAAGAAAAATCATGCGTTAAGCATAGATTATGAAACACTTTTTAACGCTTCCTTAAATCTTTAATAAAACTTCGTTATTTAGGGAAATAAGATAAATAAAATAACCAAGAAAACATTTTAATTTAAAAATCTGATTTCAGCAGTTACGTTCCATAGCCACATATGTATTCCAATTCTTTTGAACAGCCCTATAGTTGATCTGTAGTTTGATATATATATACTGTAAAATGGGAAAATTAATTTTATCAAGGAAACGCATAACAGGTTGAAATTTCTCTTTCAGCAATTTATACTTATAGATGGAAAAATACTTAAATACTTTTGTTCAGCCCTGTAGTTTACCTAGTACCTTTATTACACGCCACTATTTAGCTAAAATTTAATTCAAACTAAAACACTCTTAAACTGCTGAAAACACATTTCCAGAAATTATCATCCATAGACGGCTGTGTATCCAATTCTTTGCATGTACCTGTATATCATTTTATCTATATTCTACAAACATTTCTTAGTAAACTAAATGCCGTTCAGCGTAAAAATGCATAACACATTTAAAAAACACTTTTAAGCATTTTACGCTCATACTCAGTAACCTTTACGAATTCTTTTGAGTAACCCTGTATATAAACTATGGTATTTATGCACACTATATAGTATGCATAAATATAGTGAAACTTAAAAGTGTATTATAATAATTACAAATGCATTTTCTGTCATCATCGTTACTATAGAGTACTTTGGATAGAACATACTATCAGAAATCTTTTGTGTGGCCCTGTAAATGCTACATGATTCATATTATACACGAAATAACTTATAGCAAGTCTCACCGACGTATAACAATTTCATTATATATGAAATAGTTGAACATAATTAAAATAAGCCACAAATAATTTCCCCCTATACCATTATATAACGAAAAACTTTTGTGTGGCACTGTAAATGAATAACAAATATTATTTGCACCGCATTCTTTACAGAATGCATATTTTAGTACACTTCGTAAGCGCGTATAAATTTTAAGGGTGTAACATCATTAAAATTTATTTGAACAACTTTTTCACATTGGCCATAATGTAACGGAAAACTTTTGACTGTCCTTGTAAATAAACTAAACACGCTACAAACTTCATTTGAAATAGGGTTCGTACTAGGATTAACTTAAATAACATCCAAAAAATTCCAGGGCAATCCGAGAATATTTACCAGAGTTAGAGCGCAGCCAGACGGCCAGGCAAACCGAAATCATAAACACTTTTCAACTTTGTTGGAAAGTGTTAAAAATGGTTTTCACCTATGGAGTGTAATCTGGTAAGCAGGGTTGGATACTTTAGTATTTTTAAATATGAAATTATTATTAATAATTTTTATAAATATAAATGCGTTTTGAATAAAAATAATGCCTAGATAATATTTGGGCCCATTCATTGTATCTTATTAAAAACGAAACATTTCAATCGGATGATTTTTTGGGAAGATTATAAATTGAAATTTGTCATGCATCCTGAAGTTTTGAACCCGTTTAACT
Organism: Maratus speciosus; assembly: GCA_963932465.1. NCBI lineage: Eukaryota > Metazoa > Arthropoda > Arachnida > Araneae > Salticidae > Maratus > Maratus speciosus. Next base: position 421,690,283 of record OZ010799.1, on the reverse strand, counting down.
CTATGAAAATTACGAAAAAGTGTATAAATTACATGCTATTCTGAGTTACTTTGTTCAATGAAGTAAAATAAACTGTCAAATGTGGGCCTTAGTATTTAAAAAATGAAAGTTATTTTATTCTTATGGCTGATACGAAAATGGGATTCTTGTCCTTCTAGGATTCTTGTGACATATGACCTTTCATAGCAATGAGAGTGGGCGGCGGAACCCTTAGTAATGAGCCAACCTGTATGTCTATTAACCTTGTAGAGCGTAAGGCGACAGTTGTCATCTCTTTGAATTTAATATTTCAGCTAATTTACAACCACCACAAATCATATGAAAAAAAAAAAAATTCTACAATAATTTGTCAGAGTTAACTTAAAATATATGAGCATTAAATAAGCATTTTAAGCACAAAAAAAATTAATAATTATCAATGAGCTTTATTAAAGTTTTGCTAATAAAACATTCACAAAGTAAGGCACATTTATCATTAAAGAGTACTTTGGTTAATTTTTTAAATGTTATGTGATAAGAAAACCATACTAATTGTCTCTTAGCAGTTTGCAATATGATAAAAAGAAATGTTGACATCATCTCCCAAGAAACTTTTGAAACTGCATATGAATGTTTCCTCCCAAATGAATTGATTATTAAGAATTATTAACCTTAAATAACTATTTCATTAAGTTTAATAACAAATTTATTAAACTTAGTAAGTTTAATAACAATGATTAATTCCCATAATCTGAAACAATTATCTTAGTCTAAGAACAAAATCAAAGAAATCTTTAATACGTTATAGAAAATTTAATAAATTCCCATTACATTTGAAAATCATGACTTTTCTAAACAGATAAAAAACTCTACAGTAAAGTTTTAATGGCAATTATCAAACAATTAAGATTAGCCATGCATTAATTGTTAACACAATTCCCCCTTCTTTGAAAATAAAAATAAATTGTTATTGTAAAAAAAATGTAGCATTTTCGAAGTTCATGAAAAAAGAGTAATAAATCTCTGTGAGAGCCACGCTAGAAAATTGACTAAAACGTTATTTTATTTTAACAATTTTACAGGGCTGCCATTCCAAAAATTATTCAAAATAGTTGCTTGAGTAATTTTCAAATGCAAACAAAGTGGCATACAATAGTCGATTTAGTAGCACAATAGTTGTACATGACAAAAACAGTGCATTCAAAAAGTTCCAGGACTGATCGCACACAGACCATATAACACAGAGATTGTATGTAAATCTGATATTAATATTTTACATAGTCAGTTCCCAATTCAATACAACATTTGGAAAGAGTGTACAAATCCGTAAACACGTTCTGAAACACCTCCACTCCAACACTATTGAGTTTTGATGTCATAGTCACTTCAATGTCACCTATTGATTAGTACTGCTGCCTCTTCATCTTCAACTTTCATAATAAAAAGTAGTCTGAGGGGACAGATCTGGTGATTTAGGTAGGTGGTTGGTACGTACAACCTGGCTTCTGGCCGGAAATTGCTGCACAAGGATGGACTTGTGAGACGGTGCATTCTCCTGCAAAGACCTCAATTTCCACTGTCCAGCAAGTCGGGCCTCACTCACCATATTCATTTCAAAATCCGATGCAAGGCATCTTTGTAGAATGCACCAGACACAGGGGTGGGCTGATGCTACCAACGTTTGCACATGTTGAACATTTTTCTCATTTCGACTTGAACATGGACGACCTGAACTCTCATCTACTTCGGTCGACACTCATTCCAGACTGAAATTTCGAAAATCACTCAAATACTCGTGAACAACTCATATCATCGTCACTATATGCAGATTTGATTATTTTATATGTTTCAGTAGAAGAATTTCTCAATTTAATACAAAATTTGATGTTTGTTTCTTTTTCTTTTTGATGATAATGACACACACATATGCTTTACGAAAATAAATGATGCCACGTTGAAAATACATAGAAATGAATGCAACCACCTAATACTTACAGCTGAAGGTCACTGATCGATCATTTCACCGGTTTCATAGAGATAGCTCCATATGAGTTTTTTTTGTTTTTTTATGAGTGGGAGTCCTGGAAATTTTTGAATGCATTGTGAAGTATCCAAAATGATCACTGTGTTCAGATCAAGTTGGTGGCTAGACAACTCTTTGCAAATTTTATTACAAGGTTCCCTTTACAAATTTTTTGACTTTTTCCTTTCCTTGAAAATGATTTAATTTTTCTCGACTAAAGTGATAAATTTCATATACAACACATAGAAACTCAACACTGTTTTTACAGTATTATCTAATCTAACAAAATTATTAAAAATTAGCTGACCTGCCTGGCATTGCTGGGCCCATGATAATATTCTTAAATGAAACTTAAATTTAAATTATATCTCTAATTCGATTTTGTCTGAAATGTGTGCCCGCTAACTGTGTGAAAAATTCGTTAAAAGAACCCCTGACATTTAGCAGTAAAATGGCTTGAAATAATTGCAATGGGAAACAGGGGGAGGGGGGGTTAATATGCTTCTAACGAATGCATAATTTTTGTACTAAAATATTGATAATTAACCTGCAAAAAACGATTTATTTATGCTTAACTGTTTATTTTATTTTTTTCACATCGAAATACTGAATGATTTTTTTTTATTTTCAAACTGATTATTTCACTCTTAAATCTGATTATACTTGAAACAAATTGATACTCAAGCGTTTGCTAAAATTTCAGAGATAATGAATAAAATAAAGTATATATTTTTAATCAAAATAATGTCAATCCGCTGACAAAATGTGCGGAAAAAACAAAAAGTGAAACAAAAAATCAAAAGCTTGTATCAAAATCTGATGCTATTTTAAGAAATATAAAAGTACCATTCTAGAAATCATGTGATCATAACTCGAATTTTTTTTGTGCAAAATTTGTTCTGCTGAACAATTTGCGAATCTAAATGGCCAATCTCAGGTATAGTGTATAGCATCGGACTGCATGAAATAATAAAATTTCACCTTTCACACTTATTGCTAAAATAAAATACTAACCTACCACAGAAATTCATTATCTTGGACACAACAATTGTCTATTTATTCATTATTAGGTCTTACTATTTTAATGACAGGTTTCATATTATTTGAACTTGCTTTATTTGTGGATTTAGTAGCTCATTGCATTTAGAGTTTGACTTGCTGTAATTTTCTATTTTATAAAATTAGGCAATTTTAAAATTTTCGACTATCAGACAATTTTTAAAGTAATTATTAATAACTAATTTTTAACAAAATTAACTCTCATTGGAACTCACTACAATTTGCCTATTAAAAATCTAAAGTTATACTGAACATTATCTAAAGTTCATTTGAAATAAAAATTTGCAACCTCCCCCCTTTTTTATGTAAATCATCTCTTTTATCTAGGCAAAAAACCAGAAACAAAAAAAAATCTAAGAAGGCAGAAAAAACAAAGAAAATTTCCATCGAGAAAAGGCCTCCTCCATGCCACATATATAAATATGAATGCCATATTTGGTGCAATTATTCATTCCATAAAAGCTGCAAAAAAAAAAAAAAAAAAATACCAAACACAAGGACAATTTTTAAAAAACATCATAACAATAACATTATATATTTAAGGCAGATATAATAATCTACAAATAAATGGTTTATATTTAAAATTTTAAGTATATTAAAGTTTTGTTAATAAATTACGAACATAAAATAAAATTTACTTGTTAATTAAAAATTCCGTTAATATGAAACGTTATGCACATAAGTACTAAACAGACCGAGATAATCCGTTTAAAGTAGGATTGAAGTTATTACAAAAAAGAATGTCTAAGACAGGATTCAAACTCAGCATGCTTTTTTTCAACAACTAGGATCGTAACCATTAAACAAACAGTTGGAAAATTTCTCTAAGGTCAGTAAATAAAAGTTATAAAGCGTACGATTAATTATAATTATATACAAGTACTTTTTTTTTTTTTTTCAAGATTGTGTGTAGATTCAATTCTTTGACAAAATTAGTGTATTGAAAGTAAAAAATGCTTTTTAAAATAAAGTATGTATTCACTCCTTTTCAGGACAAGTTGTTATAGCTGTAGTTAACTACATTTTTATGATAAAATATATCCATATACCTACCGTTTGAAAAAAAAAAAAAATGAATAGTAGTTTTTTAATCACTAAGTAAATACTAGTCTAATAACGTAAATTACGAATTTAGTTAATTAATAAATAAGCTTCTCAATATTAATATTAATGACAGCTGTTCTGCACACATTACATTCCGTCTACAAATCGAGCAAATACAAATGAATTAATATAAAATTTAGGTTGATTGATACACATTTATAGCTTACCACACGCTACATTCCACAAAATGGCGACATGACGCTATTAAGAGAAATACTTTGATTAGAAATCCCTGTTCGATTCATTATTTCTCGTGGTGCCATCTGTTGTCTGAACTGATTTTTTTAAAACTTTCTTGACTGCATTTTATCTGTTGCAATTGCAAATGAAATTTAAGAAATCAGGCTATACTAGGATCTATATAAAACATTGCACAAAACTATTCAATAATTGTTTTAATTACATTTTTAAATAGCCCGAAAGAAAACGAATCATATAGAAGTTTATATTGTATCATATGCTACTAGAAATAAGTAGATTTTTTAGAAAAACATACTTTCTTCAAAATTTTTTGTCTCCATTTTGATATCCTGTAAACTTTGAGATAAAATTTAAATTTTAACAAATTATGTGCAATGTATTTAATATGTAAAAAAATTAATTGCAATGTTTTCTCTTATAAACTAATATATTAAATAATTGAATCTTGTGTTTATTTTTTATGACTGTTTATTTGTCCATATTTTATTGAAATGCATTTTGACATTGAAAATTAAACAAACTCCATAAAAATGTACTTCTCCACTCCGTTTGCAGCCAAAAAAAGAAAAAATTGAAAATCGTTTAGTCCTATTGCACTTACTTGATATTGGAGCTTTTAAATTGCCTTTAACTAATTTCTTCAATTCTTAAAATTGTTTGACGTTTAGTCAGTTCTTAAATTTATTTTTCATTCCCTTACAGATTGGTGAAAACAGCCTATTTCTGTAGTGCAAGTTTTATATTTTTTCCTGAAATGAAAGCTGTTTCTGGATATAATAGAAAGGTGTTCAAGATTTTCTCAATAAGATTTAGCTTTTTAATTGGCATCAGCTTCAGTGAACTTCCATTTTTGTTTATAGCTCTGCAACAGATGTGATTCTCTGAGGCATTGCCTATTACAATACAGGAAGAATTTTGTTATTAAACCTTTATTGATCTTGCATTTTGACTTGTGCCTTATAGAGATATGGGAAAAAAATTTAAATATTCATACCAACAGATGTCGCTGTCCAATGAATTTTCCAATAAAAAATTAATATTTTCTTCATGCTTCTATTTTATTTACCCAATATTATTTGTTCAATATTGATTGACTAATGTATCAATTATGTGATATTAACACTGACTTGGAACAAGGGAATGAAACAACAACGTTTAATTAAAATTCTGTTTGTAAAAGACTGCTTGTAATTTTATTTGGAAGACAGATTTTTTTATTTATTACATATATTTTAAGGCACAGCCATGACCATTATTAAACTATGCTAAAAAGTAACATTAGATGTCACAACATGAACATTTGCTTTTATTGCACATATCTCCAAGACATATATGTAATATTATTGCAGGGATCGCCATGTAGTGCCTCCATTTTTCAAAGATGAATTTAGTGCTTAATCGAAGCTGTTATGCTGGTGAACAATGATGATAAACCTCGTACAAATTGTAGTAATGCAGGCATAGATATTTACTGATTAAGGAGAGAATTTGTAAAATTAGATCATAGTAATTTAAAACTGTAGCATATCATCATTTGAAAAGATTCATCAAGAACAATGCGGCCATTCTATTCGTGTGTTGAATGAGTAAAGAAAACATAACAACTTTAGAAATCCAGGGTGTTTCCCCGATAAATAAACGACACAATGCTGAAAATCAACATCTTTATTACATTTTTATTATTCTGAATAAAGTAACTCCCTCAATAAAATGTGTTAGGGTAGAAAATTCTTTAATTCAACTGTCGTTCTTCTTCCGATGTCATAGTTGCATTTCGAACAGGTAAGATCACTGACAAAAAAGTTTCATTCTGACCCAATGTAAAGTTATTTATTGTTTAGAGCATAGAAATACAAAAACCTGCATTGTGCAAGGCATTTAGCCAATAGCAGATCCCAGATTGGTGGATAGAGAAAAGAAGAAAACAATCCCCAGCAAATGTGTGAAGAATTTACCAGAATGAACTGGATGAAAAATATTCGAAGGGAAAAATTTTAAAAGGGAATGTGGAAAGAGAAAAGCTTTTACTGCACAATGCCAAAAATAAAAATAAAGATATGGAACTCAAATAGATTATTCAAAGGATAAAAATAAAAAGAAACTAATGATATTTTAAGGATGAAAATAGTGAAATTAAAAGAGGAAAAAAAATAGAATATTCTTTAGTTAGTTTAAAATACTATACATGTATATGCATCACAGGGTTTTCATATTCGATAATTCTAATTTTTATTCAATTTAATAAAACAACAACAACAACAAAAAAAGCCATTCAGATAAATTTTATTAAAAAACTGAAAAGTAATTTACAGATTTTTAATTTAAAATCACTTTTTGGGGGTGGGGAGTGGTATGGAGAATGTAGCTGTTTGATGTTTTTGTCTGTTGTAAGTAAAATAAATATAACGTGCATCCATAAAACCTCTTAATATCAGCTTAAATTAGCTAAATGATAAGGGGCCAGTTTCACATACAATATATAGACTTATAGCAAACATAATCTGCACATTGAGTCAATATTTCTGTTAAGGACACTTTTCTCCTTCTGACATATTCAATAAAAAACTAGCTTTGCAGATTACCAAAATGAAACAAAGAAAAAAAATTGAGAGCTTATTTTAAAAAACTGAAGGTGAGAAAAAATTTCCGGAAACAGATTATTAAAAAACAAACGCACAGCTTAAAGTTTAAATGCTATTATAAGTGAACTCGGCTCAATTCCTTTTGCAAAAAATGAATGTAGACACAAACAGTATATTTTTCAAAAGTTCTGTAAAGATCCAGAAATTAAAAATATGCTTTTACATCATTACCATTCAGTGTCCTTTTTACACCATCCATTTACACTTGAATGAATCACAGTTGCAATCTGCTAATATTATGAACTTCCAATTGACAATATTAGACTGTTTTCTTATCTTTTTAATTCTTACTCATACTCCATGTATTTAATGTTTCTTTTTATAATGTAACCTTTTTCTGTTGACTTGTGTGGCAACAGTGTGATTTGTAGATATCGCAGCTTGTTCCATGGCGAAAGTCAGTTAGCTATATTTTCATTTATTAAAGTAATCTTCGTAATGTTTATTCATATTTATTTTTCTTAATTATGTTAATTTAATCTTGTTTGTTAATTATCTGCTGAATAATTCAAGTGGTTATGTCCCCAGACTTGCATTCCATTGCGCGATAATTACGGTAACGAGAATTAGGCCTAACCAAAGGAAAAACGTGTTTCAAATTTGAACTGTGTTTGGTTAGTTAATTAAGATAAAAATATGGAACTTTTTACGACTGATAAACTTATTGGCTCTGAGAATTGGGTCAGATGGAAATGGATGGTGGAAGGCTTGCTAATGGAAAAAGAAAATGCGTTCGAGGTGTGCTCTGGCGAGATCGTACAGCCAGAACCGGTTCCCGACGATGCTGATGCTGCAGATCGGAACAAATATAACAGTGACTTAGCCAGCTTCAATAAAGGCAACAGAGCGGCTCGAGGTATTTTTTCAAGAACTCTAGATAGCAGAATATGCGACCTCGTATCGATGTGCAAAACTGCTAGAGAAATATGGGTGAAACTACACGAACTGTTTGAGCAGAAAAATACCCAAGCTCAATATTCGTGCCAGATGCAGTTCTCATCGTTTGTGCGAGATCCAACAAATTCAATGGCTATGCACATAGCAAAACTAGATCGCCTTGTGTCACGGATGTCCGATTTAGATATCAAACCAAATGACTTTGTAGTAATGAGTAAGCTTCTGGAAACATTATCTAGTGACTTTGAGCCACTTAAAATGGCTTGGTGTGCAAGACCTGAAGAGCAACAGACACTAGTGGAGCTGAAGAAATTACTTGTTGCAGAAGAGCAAAGAAGAATGACAGAATCTTCTAGAGAAACTGAATTAAGTGCCTTATTTGCCAAGTCTAGTTTGGGAAAGGTTCACAATCCTGCAGAAAAGTATGACAAGCATGCAAACAAGCAGGGGAAGCAGTATAAATGCTTCAGATGTGGTAAAAGGGGCCACATGAAACGATACTGTACTGTTAAGAACATTAATAATGTGCATGAGAGAAAACCAAAAGATGAAGTTTTTATTAGTGAATGCCTTGTAGCCAATAGTGATGACACATGGGTCATTGATACAGGAGCCACACAACATATAACCAACAGACATGACGTCTTTCAAAGCTTCACACACTATAAGTGCCCAATAGAAGTAAGGGTTGGTAACAGTTCCACAATGAAAGCATATGGTCATGGTAGAATATCTGTGAAAATGTTAGTTAATGGCAGCTGGAAAGACAGTGTAATGGAAAATGTGTTATATGCACCAGATGCTTCGAGAAATTTATTTTCTGTGAGTCAAGCTCTAGACCATGGGTCAAAGTTTAACATGTGTAACGATAAATGTGAATTTGTAAAACCGAAAGGGATTGTTGCTGTGGGAATACGCCAAGGTAACCTATTCAGATTGCTATGCAAAATAATAGTACCTGAGGTAAACAGTGCAACTGACATTGTTGCAGTGCCCACTTCTGAAGCTCAACTTGCTGAATCAAACTCTCTTCAACTCTGGCATGAGAGGCTTGGACATTTGAATAAGCAACATGTGAAAAAGTTTCTTCACACTCAAGGTATAGAAGTGCAAAATGATGGTGAGTTTTGCGAAGCATGTGTGTTAGGAAAACAACATAGACTACCATTTCGAAATCGTCAACAACGAGCTAAGGATGTTGGGGAGGTTATCCATACCGATGTCTGTGGATCAATGGAAAAAGAATCTTTAGGTGGTGCCAATTACTATGTATGTTTTACTGATGATTACTCTAAATTCAGAAAAGTGTATTTTCTCAAGCATAAGTCTGAGGTCCTGTCAAAATTTGAAGAATTTTGTATTTTCTTCAAAAATCAAACACAGAAACCAATCAAGGCAGTTCTTAGTGACGGTGGTTTGGAATATGACAACAAAATGTTGAAAAGTTTGCTTCAGAAAATGGGAGCAGAATTTCGATACAGCACACCCTATACACCTCAACAAAATGGATCTGCTGAACGAAATAATCCAACTCTTGTCGAGTTAGCAAGATCAATCATGATTGCAAAAGATTTACCAAAATTCCTGTGGGCTGAAATAGTCAATGCTGTAGTACATATATTGAATCGTGCTGGAACATCAGCAGTTGAACAAAAGTCACCTTATGAAGTTTTTTGTGGTAAAACTCCAAGACTCAATCATCTTCGAATTATTGGCACAGAATGTTCTGTTCATACTCCCAAGCAGAAGCGCAAGAAGTGGGATCCGAAAGGCCGAAAAGGCATTTTAGTTGGCTACTTAGATGATGTGGATGGTTATCGTGTATGGTTCAAAGATACAAGAAAAATCGAGAGAACAAGAGAAGTAGTGTTTTCTCCTGAATCTGTATCAACGTCGACCATTGTTGCAATTGAGACGGAACAGCTTAGCATAGATGAAAGTCCTGCTCTTGACAGTGATGGAACTGAGTTTCATGCAGATGAAACCTCTGAAAATGTGCAGCAAGATAGAAAGAAACCTGAGGAATAGGACGCAGTTAAAGGCACCTGAACGTCTTATTGAATGCTGTATTGCAGAACAGATCGAACCAGAACACTACTACCAAGCAGTTAAGTCAGAAAAGGCAAATGAATGGCAAGCTGCAATGGATGAGGAAATCAAACCATTATCAGAAAACGGTACTTGGTATTTGACAGACCTACCAGAAGGAAGACGAGCTATTACAAACAGATGGGTATATAAATTGAAGTGTCATGCTAATGGTGACATTGATCGGTTCAAAGCCAGGCTTGTAGTTAAAGAATTTTCTCAAAGAAAAGGTATAGATTATTCAGAAACCTTCAGCCCAGTTGCACGTTTTGAAACTATTCGAGCCTTGATAAGTGTTGCAGCAAATGAAAATTTAGATCTGGTACAGTTTGATGTTAAAACTGCATTCTTATATGGGACATTAGATAAAGAAATCTATATGAAACAGCCCGAAGGATATGATGACAACTCGGGCCGTGTGTGTCGACTAGTTAAAAGCCTCTACGGATTGAAACAGTCACCAAGATGTTGGAACAAGCGATTTAAAGAGTTCCTGGAAAAGTATGGTCTAACAGAGAGCAATGCTGATCCATGTTTGTTTTGCAGTAATGAGAAAGAACAGAAGTTGTTATTAGCATTACATGTTGATGATGGACTTGTTGCTACAACTCCTCAGATCAAGAATCATTTCCTTGAAGAATTGCAGCGCGAGTTTAAGGTAACATACAAAGATGCTGAATATTATCTTGGTGTAGAAATAAAAAGGCTAACAAATGGGGATATTGCTATTAGTCAACAAAATTATGCTAATAAAGTTTTGGAACGATTCAACATGAAAGATGCTAACCCAGTTTCTACTCCCATAGAAAAGGATAATGTCTCAGGGGAAGATAATGTAGAGATTGATTCTGACAAAGTCCCTTACAGACAAGCTGTAGGCAGCTTGATGTACATGGCTGTTGCTACCCATCCAGACATTGCCTTTGCTGTGTCATATTGTTCTCAGTTCTTGGATAAAGCTGAACAGAAACATTGGTCAATGGTAAAGCGGATACTAAAGTACATCAAAGGAACACCTAATTTTGCTTTAGTGTTTAAGTGTGGTTTTCGTCCTGGTGTCTTAGAAGCATACAGTGATGCAGATTATGCTAGTGACACAAAAACCAGAAAGTCAGTTTCTGGTACTGCATTTTTATATAGTGCAGGAGCCATTGACTGGGCAAGTCGTCGACAGCAGTGTGTCTCATTAAGTACCACGGAAGCAGAGCTGCAAGTGAGGCAACCAAAGAAATGGTTTGGCTGAAACGACTCTTTGATGACATTGCCCTATTAACATCAACTCCCATTCTGCAAGTTGATAATGCAAGTGCAGTTCGTTTGGCTAAAAATCCTGAGTTCCATCAGCGAACTAAACACGTGGATATCAGATATCATTTTGTAAGAGAAAGTGTTTAATTGGTGAAATCAGTGTCCAGCACATTGATGGTGAACACCAAATTGCGGATATTTTTACAAAAGCCTTACCTAAAAAACGTTTTGAAATGTTAAGGACTCTCCTGGGTATGGTAAGAGTGCCATAATTGCAAGTTCAAGGGGAAGTGCTAATATTATGAACTTCAATTGACAATATTAGACTGTTTTCTTATCTTCTTAATTCTTACTCATACTCCATGTATTTAATGTTTCTTTTTTAATGTAACCTTTTTCTGTTGACTTGTGTGGCAGCAGTGTGATTTGTTGATATCGCAGCTTGTTCCATGGCGAAAGTCAGTTAGCTATATTTTCATTTATTAAAGTAATCTTCGTAATGTTTATTCATATTTATTTTTCTTAATTATGTTAATTTAATCTTGTTTGTTAATTATCTGCTGAATAATTCAAGTATAATAATGTTATTTAAATTTATTTTCCCTTATAAAGAAATTCTGTTTCATAAACAGTCTATTCGAATTAAGATTCAGTATGCCCTGAAGGATTAAATCAGTTTCAATAATGAAAGGATAAATAAGTAAGAGTACATTCTGTTTTCATATGAAACTCAATAATAAAACCCAGAAAATAGTCTTTTAAACAAGCACTTTCATATCTTATTATACACCTTAAAAGAAAATGTAAGTGGTTAAACTGTCTGGAACTCAAATTACATGAAAGAAATATTAGACTAAAAAGTAGGGGAAAAAGCGTTTACTGTATTTAAAAGTAGAAAATAACTTTTTATCAAAAATCTGCAGGTCGAAATAAAGAGCTTGAGGTGCTACTAAGAATATTTCAAGTAAATTGAAATTTTGATCACATTCATAATATATTTTAATAATTTATAATGGATGCTTAAGATTTTTATGATTTTCATTTTCAGATCTCCAGTTCTGGCAGTTTTCTTTCAATCTCTGGATTGGATTGTTCACAAAAAAGTGATTTTGTACTTTTAAATATGTTTGTCAAATGAACATCTTATTTTGTTTTCTACTCTTTAGTCTTTAATTAGTCTGCAAGTGAAAAATACTCAGTGGGATGAAAAAGGAGCTCTCACCAAGTTTGGACAATGAGCTGGTAATTGCGATAAAGCTGCCACTTTCTTCTGAATTTTGCATCTTTATTTATATTGCTGCAATTGTTACTTTACATTGTTTAACAAATAAATGTTTACGGTTGAGTCATGTGGTAATAGATTTTTCGAAAAAAAAAAAAATCATGCCTGAAAACTAGTTATATTAAGAAATCATAATTATTTTTTCAATTAAAAACGAAAATTTAATTAAATTAATTTAATCTAAAGAACATAGTTAAAATTTACTTAAGCTCTGAAACAGAAGGTTAAATCTGTTAAAATTAATAGAAAATGTAAAGAAAAGCATTGACAGATAAGAAAATTAACAAAAAAACAACGGCCGAAACTAGCCTTTTTTGCACCCGGGGCAAACATGGATTTTGGCGCCCCCCCCCCCTCTTCCGCAAAGTATATTTACAAAGAGAATTTTACTAATTTTCTAATAGCCGACTTATTTTAAAATTTAAAATATGTCATCATAAAATATGTAATACTGAACTATATAATCTACAATGACGGATCCAAGGGGGATGTCACGGGGAGTCATGACCCCCTCTGAGTACCATCAAAAGTATTCTAAAGATCATTTTTAAAATGAAATATACAGTAGAGTACCGATTGTCCGAGTCCCGCTTAACCGAGTTTCTGCTTTAACCGAGTTATTTTCTTCAGATGGACTGATGGCTTCCATTATTATGAAACAGTTGTTATAAATGAAGTATTAGGTGAAGATGAAAGAGCAGCCGTAAAATGTTAGAACTCTGATTTTTTGAGAAAATCAGAGTTCTAACTTTTTACGGCTGCTCTTTCATCTTCACCTAACACTTCATTTATAACGACTGTTTCATAATAATAACGTCAGTCCTTCAGAAGAAAATGACCTATTCCAAAGGTATAATCCTTCATTTGGTGCCCCTTCGTTCTGGCACCCGGGGCTCATGCCCCCTTCCCCCCCTTAGTTTCAGCCCTGCATAGAACTACTTCAATACTCCATGATAGAAATGTTTTATTCCATGTAAAATAAATGAAAAAGTGAGAAAAACAGTAGCAAAGTATTATGTTATTATTAATGCTGCTTCTAATTCTGCTTTATTTTACCGTTAAGATTAGAAAGGAGACTCCTTTAATGAAGCATTGAAATATTTAAATGCTAAATTAATTTTGGTTGCTTGTGCTTTTCATTATCACTTTTTACGTGCAATGTATTTACAACAAATTATATTATGAGTATGTAAAACAACGAATTTTATCATTTTATAAGTAATGATTCAAATCAAAACAACACTTGGGTAAAGATCCTGTCTGTGCTCTTGTTATTACTCATAAAAGAAGAATTTCGTTGCTTTATATGTTTATAAAGTATATTTTAGTGAAAACATGACTTGTACAAACCAACATAATGAAAAGCACATGCAGCCAAAATAAATTTAGCATAAAGGGGGGGGGGAGATAATGCCTTCTTAATTTAGATAAATGTGTTTTCTTATCCGATTTGCTTCAAATTTGGTATACCGGTTTATTCTGATAAGATTTGGCCCTGATGAGATTTGGAGGCTCATGGTTAAGTATAAAGGTGTGAAACAGGGGGAGGGTAATTCCCTCCCCCCTTAATTTATTTTTCAAAAGGCATTATTCTTTGAAGTAAGAGCATAATATACAATTAGTGTGAATAGACAGTGAGCTCAATGCCATTAATTTAACTGGGCACTTTGCCATTTTTCATCCAATAAATATTTTTTAAATTACAGTAAATTTTATGTAAATGTAGTATAAAGCATGGCAAATTCATTTAAATGTTGCTATTTTTTTTTCCTTCTAAATACGCATTTTAACCCTCATATGCCTGATTTTTCAAAAATCATTGTAGTAATGTTTTTCGGCTTTCATTTTTTAAATAAATCATGGGAAAAATACTTTAAAAAATCATATTTTGTTTTAAGTATGGTTTACGACTAAAAAACAGTTTGTTACTAATCAGCAATACTGGTCTTTAACTGAGAAAATAATTTTCCTTGATAAAATTCTATAATATTAAACACACAAGAATTTTAGGAACTATAATAAGAGATAAATTTTACTTGCTCACTGCAGAACAAAATAGGGTATTTCACAAGCTTCCAAATAAAACAAAAATAACAAGTAGCAACAATTGAAAAAATAAATCTATCTTTATTCTTAAACAGCACAAGTGTTGTCATCTACATGTTGAAAATCGATTTAATAATATTTTCAGAATGTATTTTATTGGCAACATTAGGCATTATAGCTTCAATATTATTCCAATAATATTTTAGAGCCTAAATTGGGTATGTTGCCGAAAAGCAACGCCCGGCATTTAAGGGTTAAACATAGTAACTGAAATACAGCTTTCAATTTATATATTCATTTAAAAAAATGTACTATTTATTTTACAAGTTGTTTCAATTCACTGATAAATAGTCCACAGTAGCATACATTTAGTTTATTTTTACAGTCATTACCAAGTTTCATTCATTTTATCTGTAGGTGTATAATACTGTAAAATAATACAAATTTGTTTATACTTGATCAGGATCCCCCCCCCCCCTCCCATCTGTCCTGAAAGCACTCCTTCAGCAATATGAACAAAATTGACCGATGGCTAATAAAATTCTGCTTCTTATTTTTAATTCATATGTAAATAATAAATCATACCTGTATTATTTTTTTCTGTGAAAATAAAATCTACAGAATAGTGATTTTTTATTGTATTTAATCAATAAAAATATTCAAAATCTCCATAAGCGATCACAAATTTAAAATAATGTCGTAAATAATTAATAATTTTTGGTAGCAATATCTTTACCATTGACTGAAAGAAACAGCATTCTGCCGCCACAGGATATTAGTTGAATGAATATGTTTTAACTATTGTAGTTTAGTGAACAGTCCCCCCCCCCCCCCCTTAAAAAAATATGTTCATTTAGAATAGTAAAAAGAATTTTATTCTGTACATAAAATTAAATTAGTTAAATATTTTCTAATATTTTTATTATCAACACCATAATTTAAAAAATGAAAGCTTTATAAGCCATAATGATAATTAAAAAAATATATTTTTTTATTTTACATAAAATTTATATTAGGATAAAACTTTTCTAGATACAAAAAACAAACACAGAAAAATAAATACCGAGTTGCATCAATAGTTTAATAAAAGCATGTACTAGCATCATATTAAAAAATATTTTTTTCTATGAAGTTTTGTCTAAAGGAATAACTAAACAAATTTTATCATTTTATAAGTAATAATGTTTCAAATCAAAATGGCACTTGGGTAAAGATCCTGTCTGTGCTCCTGTTATTACTCATAAAAGAAGAACTTCATTGCTTTATATGTTTATAAAGTATATTTTATTAAATACATGACTTGTACAAACCAACATAATGAAAAGCACATGCAGCCCAAATAAATTTAGCATCCAGTTGTTTCATAAAAGGAGACCAATCTTCAATCCTCAGGCAAAATAAAAGAGTGAGAAACAGCAGTAGTAACATTACGTATACTTCGCTGTTAAGAAGACGAAATAGCTGTATGCTAATTTTTTTTCTGTTTATGCTTTTCTTTACGTTAGTTTTTAGAATCAGTTCCTCTCAATAGAATATTAGTTTTTTATATATCTTATCAGCTTTTTAGGTGCTCTAAGAAAAGCTATCCAGCACCCTCCCCCCCCCCCCCTTCCCCAACATATCCATCTCTTATTGTAGCTGCAAAGCTAAATATGTTTTAGAAAAAATATTACTTCATTGGCACATTTTACTCAACAACACAATATCTAAATCAATTATTTTGTATATTTTTTATTAAAAATTATCCAGTAATTTTTAATCCAATAGATATTTTTAAATCACAGTAAATTTTATGTAAATGTAGTATAAAGCATGGCAAATTCATTTAAATGTTGCTATTTTTCTCCTTCTAAATATGCACTTTAAACATAGTAACTGAAATACAGCTTTCAATTAATATATTCATCTAAAAAAATGTACTATTTATTTTATAAGTTGTTTCAATTCATTGATTAACAGTCCTCAGTTTAGCATACATTTAGTTTATTTTTATAGCCATTACCAAGTTTCATTTATTTTATCTGTAGGTGTATAATACTGTAAAATAACACAAATTTGTTTATGCTTGATCAGGATCCCCCCCCCATCTGTCCTGAAAGCACTCCTTCTACAGCAATATGAACAAAATTGACTGATGGCTAATAAAATTCAGCTTCTTTTTTTTTATTCATATGTACTAAATAAATCATACCTGTATTTTTTTCTGTGAAAATAAAATCAAGATTTTTTTTATTGTATTTAATTAATAAAAATATTCAAAATCTGCATAAGCGATCACAAATTTAAAATAATGTAAATAATTAAAATTTCTTTTTTAAAGAAATTATTTTTGTTAGCAATATTTTTACCATTGACTGAAAGAAACAGCATTCTGTCGCTGCAGGATATTAGTTGAATGACTATATTTTAACTAGCAGTTCTCCCCTCTCCCCCACCTTAAAAAAAATATATTCATTTAGAATAGTAAGAAGAATTTTATTCTGTACATATAATTAAATTAAATATTTTCTAATATTTTTATTATCAACACCATAATTTAAAAAATGAAAGCTTTATAAGCCATAATGATAAACTGAAAAAAGTACATTTATTTATTTTACATAAAATTTATATTAGAACAAAACTTTTCTAGACACAAAAAACAAACAATGTAAGCGTACGTAAGTAGCTAAATGAGAATCAGAAGTAAAATGAATTTTACACAGAAAAAAAAAATACTCGTCGCATCAATCGTTTAATAAAAGCGCGTACTAGCATCATATTAAAAAGTAATTTTTTCTATGAAGTTGTGTCTAAAGGAATAACTAAGCAAACGTAAAAATATCAAAGTGCTGAGTCGCTGAGCGAAGCAAGATTGTAAATAAATAAAAACCACGTTGGCTGTGATTTAAATGCCTTTAGTATTTGATATAAGCTTTCTTGCTTCCTATTGGCTTATCATTCATCGAAATCGTTTGTAATCGATGCTCTTTTTAGCAATTTTGCAGACAGGAGTAACTACTTGCAAGCGTTACAGATGCATGAGTATTTGCAGACCCATTGCAAGTATGTCGTCATCCTATTGCAAGTCAGTTCATTTGCAAGCGTTTCGTTTGCATGTAACTGTAAATAGCTTGTTGCATTAATTTCTATTTAAGAGTTTTGTCGTAACTTTCACATGATCTTTTTACTATTTCAGGTATTAAAAGAATATATCTGAGTCTGATTTACTTTACTTCTCCTTTAATACCAACATATCAGAAAAAAATTCATACGTAATAGAAAGTTGTGACTGACTGTGATGTTGATTTAAGCCTAACGATCATCTTAGGCAACATTTCCTTTGAAGGTAACTTATGTAACGCTATGATATTTATGTTTATCTAATATATTTTCTTATTGCAGTTTTAATGCAACATTTACCAATTTTTATCTTATTTTTTACAGTAATTAAAAAATTTGGAAGAGTTCCATATCCTGTTCTGGTTTTATTGGCAATAAATCTTTCGCTGTAGTTGTTACGATCTGCAGCATTTGGGTTTCCTTTTCTTATTACTTGAGTGCTACTGGTGGATAAGTAATAATTTTGCATACATATATTTTAAAATTTAATTTCTTTAAATCTATAATTTTCCAGGGTTTTTTAAACAATATTTTTCTTGTAGATGTAATCTTATGTAAATATACTTTTTGCGCATATTTATTTTTTACCTTGTATATAACATTAACCTTTATAATATAATGTTATGTTTTAATTTCACATATAAAGTAAATACATAAATTATGAAATAGATAAAATTATAAAAATATGTATAAGTATGAAGTGTTTATTTACATGTGGCTATAATATGTATAATTACACACATAATATATCTACATAAATGATACAGACATAACATTTATAATACAAAAATTTATATTTAAAAAATTTTGAAACCATGTTTTTCTACCATCTTTAAAAATTTGTTAAGATGATAAATGGTCCTTTTGGTGCCATTTTGGATATCTCCGCCAATCTCGCCAAGCAGAACAGCACATGTAACTCTTCCCAAAAAATGTCTATTTATTCTATGTGCAAAAAACGCATATATTTTTAAGTATTTTTTCTAATCTGTACACATTTGACTAATCAATGATAAAAGTCAATTCACAGGAGCCCTAGTGTTTGTACTGTCAGATACCACACCTGGTGTTGAAGCTTTTATGTACATCAACAACATAAAAGCTAAATACCAGAGAACACCAGTTTCCAAACTAGGGCTTGTGGAAACTACACTGGCCCATATCAGCATGGCCAGCAAAATGCAAGCAAATATTAAACGGCCAACCAGCCTCATAACAAATTTTAATGTACATGACTGGGACAAGAATAAGTATAAATGTGCTGCATGAGCTGATGCTAGCTTGATCATATCAATACAGAAATATAACATCTCAAGCATAGAGATCACACAGTTACATCAATCATTTTCGATGCTTAAATTATGTTTTTTAATTCATTTTTTATTATTATTTTATTAAGATATGAATTATTTGTGTTCATTCCTCAGTTTCTTTTAATAGAATTTTAATACAGTAGACTCCCTTAAATCCGTGACTCTAAAATCCACGAACGCCTAAAATCCGAATATTTTTTCAGATGTAAACAATGAAATTTACAGTTAAGTTGCAGGAACAAAGTTCAAGATGGTGCTGAAATCAGAGACTACCGCAATGTTTTTTTTACTATATTTTTTGTTAATCATTCTCTTTTGGCTATTACAGCCGATTTATTACTAAATAAATTTATATTACTTTTGATTTGATATAAATTAGCATATCTATATAAAAAAAATTCCAGGGTTCGAAATGGAAAAATCCACGAACCAGAACGCTATTTTAAAATTATTGTTCGTGGAATTTTTTTTTTAAATTACGGATTTTTTTTTTTTTATAACCATACAAAGCAATCTAAGAAAAGCATTCAAGACTCTAAATAACAATGAAAAATGTTACAGAGAGCACAATAAGCTATATATACTGATAATATCATTAACACTGTTTTCCTTGCTTCTTTCCCAATTTCTTATGTCATCACTAGTTTGAAATTTTGTTTACTTTATACATATTATATTTAACTACAGTTACATTATTAGTTTACTTTTATTCATCTTTATTTATTTAAATATGTAACTTACTTACCTTTTTCTCGGCAGTCTTTAACTTTAAATACCCTTTATTTAATTTTTTCTGGGATGTTTACTTCGTAAACATTGTAAAACCATCCACGTAGTGCTAAGAACGAGTAATGACGTATCGATCTTATGATCGTTTTACCACTAGATAGCAGCAGAGGACTTTTGGAATCGAATTCAATTGATTTCATCTGTAATAATTTAATATTTTTCTAAATTTTTATTTTACATAATTATTTTAATAATTACTTACTTTTAAACTAATAAATTATTTTAATATTTTACTTATTTTAATGTTTCCCTTTATTGTAAGTATTCATTATAATTTCCCTTGCTTAACTACCAATCAAATTAATGTTTCAAAAATGTAAACAAATCAATGACCAGAAATCCACAAAATTCTAAAATGAGCACAACCTTTGGACCCAAGCTTTGTGGATTTGAGGGATTTTACTGTATTGATATTTTCATCTAATTTCGAACCAGTTATACATACATGAAATTATTTCCAAATTTCAGAATGAAATTTATCTGTAAGCAATGACAAATTGTTCACAGTTTAAAAATGTCCATAATACCATATATACTCGTGTATAAGTCGAGGATTTCTGACAATTTGGGTAAGCAAATTTGGGTGTTCAATTTATACGCGAGTCAGTTAAAAAAGCAAAAACAATAACTTTGAATACTGCAAAATTATGGTTTTTTATGTGTATGAATAAAAAAATATATATATAAAACATAATAATTTATCATTTGAAAATATTTCAAAGATTTGTTTTTGTTTACTTTCTACCTTTTTGCACTGGCAAGTGAAATCTATGGTTTGATTTTGCGCAAAATTGAAGTAAAAAGTTAGGGGTCAACTTATACGCAGGTTTTTGATTTTTTGCAGAATTTATATTCGAAAGTTAGGGGTCAACTTATACGCGAGTATATACGGTAATTATATCCATTGTAAAGTACAAGCATTTGATGGTATATATATATTTCTATAAATCATATAGCCGATATTTTGTTTACGAAATGTAAGAAAGTTTGGTGTTTTCATATTTATGGTATTTATTTTCAAACTATTGTGTAGGATAATTTTGACAATTTCAGTCAAAACAAGCATAAATTAATTTTTTAAGTGTTCTTGAATATGTCATTTTGTAGATAAAGAATTTTTTCTCTGACAGTTGCATTTTTAATTCTCCTGCCCCTCTCCTCCAAAAATCCCAAATCTTTTTATTTGAAGCTGAATTTTTAAATTTAGAACAAAAATTTTGTGGAACAATATTTACTTAGAACAAACATTGAAAGATAAACTAAGTAATTTTGATAATAAGTTATTTACAGTTTCATTAGAAAGAATATTTTCTGGTTTTGGTTTGGGGCAATTTAAACTGCAGAACTGATTAGGGAATGAAAAAGTAGACAAGTTTGCCTTAATATTTAAAAATTTCTTAAAACTGGATAATAAATCCTATTTGTTTGTATTTTGTGATTAAGTTAATGGATTTTCAATGTTGTTATGTAAATGAAAAAGAAAAAGGCATTTTGAATTTTTTTCTTTCTTTTTTTTTTTCACATTGGTACATAATCTGCATATCCAATTTTTCTTCTCACCAGAAAAAAGTTAGCAGAAAATCCACACCATCCGCACTATTGGTGAATCGAATATTAAATTCACTGTTTCCCATCTTTTCTGGATTTTCTACAAATTGTAATTTGAATTTGGCAGTATGCCTCGTACTTTTTTGCAAGGCATGTTTTCAAAGATGCACTTACACTATTACGAAAGAAATGGCGATGGCGGCAGAAAGCGCTTACTGTTCAAAAATCCTTTTCTTTCCTTCTTCTGCAGCTGACTTGTTACAGAGCATGCACATAATTACTCCAAAGTGCACATAAGCAGCAAGTCAGATTAAGCGATTGTATGGTGCTGCCATCTATTAGTAAAGTAGCAAACCAAACTAAGAACTTGTTAAAAATTTTCTTTTTTTTTTTTTCAAAAGTGAAAAAAAAAATTGTATAATCTGCAGCGGCAGATTATCTGCATCGCAAAATTTTTCACTTTTTTGGCAGATTCTTCGCGGATTATAGGCCGGAAATATGATGTCTGAAAATATGTAGTATAAGCATCAATAAATTGACTACTCTGAAAATATCGGTATAGATAAAAAATATTTGATATTCTGCTACTTGTTAGTTATCCCGTCGACCGAATTCGCCAAATTATACAAATCAACATAATTTTTATTTTAAATAATGAAAGAACAAGTAAATTATTATAACATTAATAAAAATACAAATAAAACATCGAAATAAAAATCACTTGATGATGTAAACACGTGTAAGTCAAGTGAATGTGACATTTACAGTCAACCATTATTGGCATTTAATCTTGCAATTTGGTGACAGTAATTTGGTTGACGGGATAACTAACAAGTACTGATATTTTTAATACTTTAAAAAATATCATTATATTTATGAACTCTGCTCATATTTTTTATGTAGTGTGAACAGCGATATCCTGATTCTCAAACCCAATAATTTTTCAAATTGAATCATGTTTTAGCATAAAAAATAATGAGATTACAATTGCTTGGTACCCATTTTTCAAGTTATGTCCTGTAATTATCTATTACAATACTATGACTATACAGTATAGCATAGTAAAATATAGCATTACTGTGCAGAACATGGGGCGATGATACATTTATAATGTTTTAACGAAAGTTTAAGATAAAGAGACTGGTACCTTTATTGTAGAAGCTTTAGATGGTATTAGATCGAAGGAAATAATGATGTGTGTGTGGGGGGGGTGTCCATTCTTACTTTTTTAGGTTATTAGGACTGTTAAGGCTGCTATTAACTGCCCTGCTCAACAAGCACAAAACGTTTTGACACATTTACAAATTCATTTTTGTAACGGAAAGATAGAAAATTGGAAAACCTGATCATGGAAGTGATTTTGAATTGAACTGTTTTCTTTTCCATTTTTGGATACATCAATTACCTATTGAGTTATAAGCATTTTTAATCATGTGACAAGCACGTTTTTCGCCCGCTCTTGAGTGCTTATTCACCATTCGTGTGGAAACTCGGTTCAAAACGTCCACTTTGACGCTATTTTCTGAAAGATTTATTGCGTTTGCGAATAAATTGAAAAAACAGTTCGATGACATAGTTTCTGAACAACAACACCAGCTATTTTCATGCATTTTCGAACAAAAATAAATTAAAACTTATGTCAGAAAGTTGCTCTTTTGGATTTCAGAACAGCCTTCAGTTAACTTGCCATTTTTGAATCTTCAAATGTATTATTTTTTTTATATCAGGGATTTCCTTACACCCACAAAAACCAAAAATGGAAGCAAAGAAAGAAAAATCAGAACTACCTAATTCTGCAGGAATGCCAAAATGAGTGAACTTCATTGTCGCTGGGATCATTGTAACCAATGCTAAAGTCATGAACGTCATGCCTAGAGTATATGTTGTGTAGCTTTTTTTGAGAAACAGGTGGTATACGGAGCTTCTTAAAAAAATCCAGAAGGTAAATGATATCCGTATACGCTCCACTGAACCCCTGATTTTAACTCATGTATATGCACTTTGCATCCAATAAACAAAAAAGACAGATTTGGTTGCTTTTGCCCCCTTTTTTTTTCTTTCAATCAATTTAATGAAAACACCATTAAAAACCAAATGCTTTATAATTATTGCTCCAATATGCTTGGGCCAAATCATTATATTAACTTTTTCTAAACAGTTTAAAACTATTAATGCTTTTGTAGCATTTATTATTCACAAAAATGAATGAAATATAAATAATTTAACAACAAGCACTTTATTTATTTATTTATTCAAAATTACCAATGATAACTTATTTCAATAGATTTAATTTTTCTTTTAATAATTTTAACTTGATTCAGTACTGCGAACAATCGGTATTTCTTGATCTTCAACACAGTTTTAGAGTTTGAGAAATTTGAAATGTTGCCTAATGCCAATTTCTATACAAAAATAATTTTTATTTTTCTTATCATATATTATCTCTACTCATTACATATTCCCAGACGTTTTTAATATCATAATAATTTTTGGTACTACTTAGTTATCAAATTGACTAATTTCGTCAAATTATATAAATCGCCAAATCACTCTCCAAATTATACAAATTGATATAATTTTTATTTTAAATAACGAAAAAACAAACTAATTAGTATAACATTAATAAAAATACAAATAAAACATCGAAATAAAAAACACTTGATGATGTAAACATGTGTAACTTGCTTAAAGTCAAGTGAATGTGACATTTACGATCAACCATTATTGGCATTTATTCTTACAGTTTTTTCCGTGAAAAAATTCTGAATTAAGAATTCAAAATGTTAATAAGAAGAGAAAATAATATCTAACACTTGTTCCTCTAAGGGATAACATATTTATTATAGAATATTTTTACAATGCAGAACACATTTCATAGCAACAGAATTCAATGTTTACATCTCTGAAGTTTTGCGACTTATACAAAATTGTGTATTTTAGACATGGTCTGATTTTAACCAAATTAACAGTAGGCCACTTTTGTCAATTAAACAGATTTTTCACTACTGTTTTTAAATAATTTTCTTAATTTTAATTCAGGGTTGGCAATTTTTTTATGCATGTTAGTTTTAACCATTATCAAAAATAATAATGACTATAATTTGTAATATCTAGATGACATCTAGAACATAATTAATACATAACATTAATTAGTAGGTATCATTCCAAGTCAATTGGTGTCCACATTGTTTTTATATGTTTATTTGGAGAAGCGTTAGTAAAGGGCAATCTTGCAATCTTTTTTCCCCCTAGAAATTTATTAATGGAATTTTTATGTATTGGAAAAACAGATCAAATCAAAGTGAGTTTCCGGTGTAAAACTAATTTCAAATATTTCTTTATTTGCTTATAATTTCTACTGTATAATATTTTGAAATATTGAAATAATCTCTGATTTATGTTTATATCTATTAATAAATTTTGAAAATATGAAACTGTGTGTAAACATATAATTGCATTTAGTAAAGGATAATAATTATGATTTACAAACTACTGAAGGTTTTCATACTTTAGTCTAAATGTTCTTTGGTGGATTACACTCTTTGTGTAAGTCTGTCGTTCAAAAAATTGCGGCAAAATTCATAAAAATTCTCACAAAAATTGCTTTATGAATTATAAATAAACTTTATTGAAAAGAAGACTACATTAAGTGTATTGGGCTAAAAGATTGAAACCAGATTCCTTTTACTAGTGTTGAAAAATCACCACAGAATGTATAAAATCTCTAAAAATTCAAATAATCTTCAAAGACAAAATTTGTTATAGAAATCTAAAACATTATATCTTTCTCAAATCACCATCATTAAATTTGTCAAAAAATCACCCTGAATGAAAAAAAATACCTCTCTAAAAACCGGTAAAAATTCAAATCGAAGGGTGCAATCGCGGTAGGACAAAATTTATTTAAATAAGGCTAAAATTTTGAACCTGAATTGTATTTACAAATGTCAAAAAATTGCTGCAAAACATGAAAAAAAAGACAAAATCATAAGACATTAAAAAGATACTATACAAATTCCAAATTAACTTTATTAAAAAGAGGGGAAAAATTATTACATTGGGCTTTAAAATTGAAACCAGATTTTTTTTTTATAAATGAGAAAATGTGCAATAATCTCTTCAGCACATAATGTCACTTCTATTTTTATTATATTAAATGTAGTTTTGTTTTCAATTTTGATGGGGAAGTATATCCTAACTTTTAAAGGAAATCTTGATAACAATTTCTTCTTCTTCTTTTTTATACACTGTCTTTAATAACTATTTATCAGAAGAAAGTATTGCAAACATGAAAATGATTTCTACTTTTTTCATGGATTTTTGTATTTTATGTTGACCTGACTACAATTTGACTATTTTTTGAAAGGTGTCTCTGTTTGTGATACAAGTTTTGTCGCCAGTCTATCTCAAAAGCTAAAGCATGGAATTTCATCATATGCCATACTTAATTAGACTTTAGCACATACAGTTGCTGATTATGTTTTGGCACATATGGCCAATAGGGGGCACTGCTATGCTTCATTTTTTACAATTTACATAACTACCTCAGCATCTCTGGCATGAAATTTCACCAAACTTCGCAATAACTGAATCCCGGACATAAATTGAGGCTGATTAGATTTTAATGTATTTTCCAACAGGTAGGGCTATTGGGTCACTATTTTAGCTTTTCCTGTAGTAGTCAGATCTTGGCATGTTTGGGATGGAATTTCACCAAATTTAATGTCAAGATGATTATTAATAGTGTTGATTCAATATTGGTGTGGATCACTCCCTAGAAGAGCTGCTATACTAAGCTTTTTATTTAGGAACATTATAGCCGATTCCAGCTTATATTGTGTGGAAATGAATGAAATTTTGCATTTGAGATTAATAATTAAAAATACTTATGTTAATCTAATTTTAAATTTCAATGGTTAAAACAGGTACTGTTATACTGTGCTTTCTTTTTCTATTCATTGATCTTTGTTACTCTGTGTTAAATTCTAAGAAATGCAATATAATTTGTAATTGTTAATGTGTTATTCTATTAACAATTCATTGATTTAATGTTTTCTTCGATATAATTTGTAATTGCTAGTGTGCTACTGTTTTAACAATTGATTTAATATGCTTTCTTTAATGCATTAATTTTAACTGTTGGTATTTTGTTGCAGAACATATTATGCTGTTCTAAATGTTAATAAAGCAACAATTTTGAATATAAAGTCCAGGCTTCTTTAAGGAGAATGCCGAATATTGAGTACTTTCTATTTTTTGCACAATATTTAGCTATGTTTATATAAATCTGTGCACGTAGTTTACTGGCATCTTTATAAAGATAACACACATATAAGTATTAAGATGGAGCTTGTTGCAATATAATAAAAATGTAAAAATATCAACGTTAAAAGCACCAATAATTTTTAAGCATACCGGTATTGATAGCCATATAGTATACCATCCTTAGTGTTAAAGATGGTGGAAATTTGCTCACATATATAGGAGAGATGGGGATTCAAGTTAAATGTTTATTGACCAATAGGAAAACAGAGGATTGCAGGTAACAGCCAATCGGAAAATAGATGGGAAATGGAACCGAAGTAGTGAGAAATTTCTTTTAAAAAATATTAAAAAAAAGTGGTTTTTATGTAATATTTCCACCAATCTGATAATGGGGGAGTAGCAAATTCACAATTAACAATATTTTCAAAATTTTTATAAATATGAAAATCTTCAAGGAAGTTAAGTTCGTGTATAGACGTAGTTTTAGTGATTATTTTAAGCAACGTTTGGTTTATCCAATATAGGAAAGACCGCACTGGCAATTAATACTGTAGATGTCCCATGAATAGGATAATTCTATAGGATCTTTGAGTTAGGAGAGTGTAAGTTTATTCGTAGGGGTAAAAATTATTCTGAAGTCATGCTGTCTAAGAATTTTGGTAATGGGAAAGCTTGATTTAGGAAAAAAGAGTAACACAATGAAATTGAAAAAAGTAGATGACTGAGGTGAGTTTGAGGAACGAGGGTGCTTTAGCTTAAATAGAGCTATATCAATTATTGAAGGGTTCCACCTTTTGTCAATTGCAATTGCTTTAATATATTGGATTTCACTATTAAATGACCGAGAATCAGAGCAAACATGTATGGCACATTTTATAAAGGTATAAAATGCAGCCATTTTTTGGCTTGGAGGATGACAAGAACGAGTATCGGGTGGCAGAGAAACAGCGAATCTTTTGTGGAAGAGGAATGTATAGAAACCGGTGATAGTGCGACTGATAAGGGTATCCGGAAATGGGAGAGAACCATTATTTTCAGTTTCATAAGTGAATTGAATACAGCTATCAATGGAGTTCGTGTCAATTAAGGTGAATGTGTCATCAACATAGCGAATCCAGAAGGGGAAAGAGAATTTTTTGGAAAGGGGGCATTCAAAATTATGCATATAGATGTCTGCGCAGATGGGTGACAGGGGGGAGATAACGGCTAAACCGTCAGATTGTTTGTAAAAATTCCCATGGAAAGGTTGTTTGAGATAGACATATACGAGTAAGGGATATAAGCTCTTGAATTTCAAAATAAGAATAATGAAATTCATGAAGTCTCTGTTCAAGGATGCTGTATTTTGCCAGTAACTGGGTCACTTTGAAGGATGTGTTGGAACCAGCTTGTCACAATTTTTTTTAAATTGAAGTTCTCTTGTAACGATTTGATGTACAATCGATTTTGTAAGTCCCAACGTCCCCGCAATCCATCGGACACTCTTCCGATGATCAGAGATCAAAAGCAGCTACATTTTAGGGACACTGTCTGACGTTCGAGAATTTGGTCGCCCAGCGCATTTTTCATCATCGATGTCCACCCTTCTGTCTTTTGAACGCTTTGTGCCACCTAAACATTTGAGCCTTGGCCAAAAAGTCCTTCCCCTAGGCTTCTTGTAACATAGGGAGCTTCTCAGTAGTTGATTTGTTTAGTTTTACGCAAAACTGTGGTGTTTCTCTGCTCAGCAGTCCACATCATTCTGAAAATCTAACGCCACTTTCAAACACGTGTCTGCTTCACGAGCGATCCGCGTGCTGCAAAGGTTCAAGGCCAACTGGCTTCCTTCAGAATCTGTAGCTGACAGTCCTCACTGCACGTATCACTTGCAATTTCCGTCCCTTTGGCCTTCTGCTTAGAGCGAAAACTTCAGTCTCATTACTTAATGGACAGACTCTGTAAAACACAAGCCAGCAACTTCAAACAATGTTTCCATCTGTGCACATTGCATAATATTTTCAATGAACTTGTTTGCTCTGACCATGAAGAAGAAACAAAATGGTTGCCATCCTAGGTAATAGCACTCGTTATTTATCATACGTGATCACCAACTGGAAAACATCACCGTGATCACTAGTTAATAATATAATAACTATCTTAAAACATGCTAGGAAGTAAATGAAAAATTCAATGATCATTGATAATTATGTAAGTGAACAAATTATTGGTGACACCATACGTCAAGAATTTAATGAAAATTCAAACAGTTTAGAATGTAGCGACTTTTTTCGCATTTGAAATGCCAGACGACTATCCCCTCCCTTTTTTCAGCATATTTCAAAGTTATGTATTGACTCCAAAAATGAAAACACACACAAAAAAACCGAACATTATGTACTTATATTCTGTATGCAACACTGCAAACCATCTTAGAAAAATAATTTGATTAAAAAATGTGCAATTTGATTAAAAAGGTACACTTAATTTTATAAAATAGCTCTTTACTTTTAATACTATACCATAACCTTTTAGCTAATGATCGAGTATCGATTGGGTATAAATATCGTATTTAGGGGCGAAATAATTAGTTTTAAAATCAAAAAATTTCTTTTAGGATTTCGATGCAAAATAAATAAATAGTTACGCATAAAACCCTGATTTTTACAACTAAAATACCAATATTTTAGCACATAAATTACGCACAGCCATCTGAAATTTTATATTTAAAACTCATACATTTGGTTCTGATATTATAACCTATAAAGAAAAATAATTATCTCAGATTTCAAAGTTTTCAAGCATTCTATATTCCATCCATCTGAAAAAATAGAAAGAAAACAAACTGAAAAAAGCACTGCTTTTTACAACTTAATATCACTATCTTAGTTTTGGAAGACAAGAAATGTATTTTTACAAACGTTGAATCCCCCTTCTGTTGTTGTTATTCTGAGCTCTTTTACGTCTATCGCTATATCTATATTTATTTTATACCTTTTTCATGCATTCACCATACATGTATTTTATATAACATATACAAATCATTAAGCAATTTAACTATTAGCTTACTGTAACGGGTCTGGGGAACGTGAGGCGGATCAGATTGTTAGAAATAAAGTCTGAAGATCGTTTGCCATGCCCCTAACAGCTTTATAGAAATACCTTGCATGTGATTGAAATTCTTCTTATTGTAGATATTAACGTTAAATAACCAAATATTTATAACTTATTTAATAACTATTCTTATTTTGTTAATTAACTAATAATGGAATTTCTTACATATATTTTTGAAATTCATAAACAATTAAGTGATATGTATTCATTTTAATTTATATTTCAGGTGCAGCTGTTTGCAAAGTCCATTTTGAACATATAGTGAAACAACATATGAAAACAAATCTCGCTCAAAGACAGTATATTTTTTGCTATTCAATGAATTCGCTCATGAAAAATTTCTTCAGTAAGGATCTTTTTCACTTTCTGAGCTTTGTTAAACCATGATTTTCTTTATTTTTAAATGAATATTACGGGATAGAATTTAGACCAAACATTGATTAAAAGATATAAATTTTTTAAAAATATTACTACTGAGAAAATTTCATGTACGATGCATATTTCTAGCTTGTTTTCTCTTAAGTAAAAAATTTCTTGTTAAGTCAACAATAAATAACTCTGTTAATTTTATGATACATCATTTTGTATATTTCAAAATTTATTTCAAAACTTCGGTGTTCTATAAAGAAAAAATTTGCTGGCAAATCTTTGTTGAAATGTTTAAGAAATATTCATTTCAGTAGGCGGTTTGCACCATTAAATGTGACTATATTTCATTTGAAAAGAAAAGTAATTTTAATGTATTGGTATACATTTTGGTATATCTAAAGAATTACATAATATAATTACTGTTCATTTCTGGATTTAGACTTTAGAGAAATATCTCCACTTTAACATAAATTTATCATTTCATAGTAAACATAAAGAGCCTTTACTTTATATTTGTCAAAAAATCTTTTACGTATGAAATATTAAATGAAGGATATCTTTCAAAATTTAATTTAATTTTGAACCAATAACGTAATTGGAGAGTTTTGCAATAAAGCATCTACACATAAGTTTCGTTTTAATATGCACTACCATAGTGGTGGTAAGGAAA
This sequence comes from Maratus speciosus, assembly GCA_963932465.1. NCBI lineage: Eukaryota > Metazoa > Arthropoda > Arachnida > Araneae > Salticidae > Maratus > Maratus speciosus. The sequence continues at coordinate 421,659,568 of OZ010799.1, read as the reverse complement.
AATATTTCGCTTCCGAGTTTTGCAATTTGAGATTTTCAGGAAAATCTGCGTAAAATCAAGTCTTGTTTCTCCACCTTTCTTTTGTGAGGTGTGTAACAAATGGTTTCTGAAAAATGTTATTTAAATGTCCATTTGTGTTATACTGCTGAGAGGCTTTCTTCTTGGTGACGTATTTAGCAAAATTATCTCAAAATCATAATTTATGTTAAATTTCATCGTACCCACGCTCATTAAAAACGTCTCATAAGATGTGTCAGTAATGGACTTTTTCAAGAAACTAATTTAATGGACAAACTGCAAATGCATACCAAAGAGAAACCTCTTGCCTGTAATGTGTGCAACAAAAGGTTTTCCTATATATCTGATCAAAGTGTCCATCTGCGTGTTCATACTAAAGAGAAACCTTTTATTTGTGATGTGTGTGACAAAGAATTTTCTCGTAAATCTAATTTAAATGTCCACCTGCGTGTGCATACTAAAGAGAAACCTTTCTCTTGTGAGGTGTGTAACAAAGGATTTTCTACAAAATCTCATTTAAATGTCCACCTGCGTGTGCATACTAAAGAGAAACCTTTCTCTTGTGAGGTGTGTAACCAAGGATTTTCTACAAAATCTGATTTAAATAAACACCTGTATGTGCATACTAAAGAGAAACCTTTCTCTTGTGAGGTGTGTAGCAAAGGGTTTTCTCAAAAATCTCATTTAAAGATACATCTGTATGTGCATACTAAAGACAAACCTTTCTCTTGTGAGGTGTGTAACAAAGGATTTTCTACAAAATCTCATTTAAATGTCCATTTGCGTTTGCATACTAAAGAGAAACCTTTTTCTTGTGAGATATGTAACCAAGGATTTTCTCGAAAAGCTTATTTGAATGTCCACCTGCGTGTGCATACTAAAGAGAAACCTTTCTCCTGTGAGGTGTGTAACAAAGGATTTTCTACAAAATCTAGTTTAAATAGACACCTGCGTGTATGTACTAAAGAGAAACCTTACTCTTGTAAAGAGTATCACTAAGGATTTTCTCACAAATCTAATTAAATAAGCATCATGTTATCCATTTCTAATGGTTAGACATCTTCAGCATATTTCACATACAGTTATTTTTATCTATCATGTTCATATCACGAAACGTTAGTGTATAGAGTATGCTTCAGCTATTGTAAGTCGAATTTTAACCTAGACATAAATATTCATATTAAAAGAAACTTTATTTTGTGAAGTCTGATAATGCTGTATTTTTTTAAGAATATAACTATTGATCTTTTTCAAGTTCTAACTATTTGCTTATGATGTATAAAGGTTTATAGAGCTTTTTTGTTTTGATCTACTTTAAAATGGGTAAAAGAAAGCCAAATGTTTTTTTTAATTATTTACAATTATGATACTTTAAGATATAATGTTGTTCGTGCGAGAATTTCTTCTAACTTGATCTTCTGTAAAAATCAGGAGTTGGGAGAGAAAGTTACATTAGTATTTGATAAACAATTTTTATTGTTTCAGAGAAATACGTTTAGAAGATCTCTCAGCAGTATAAAAGTACGTTTAGCAATGGCACACATCATTGGAAAGTTAATGGTGTCACAATTCAACCACCAATTGGAAGAAGGGAATAAATCCAAAAAATAAGAATGTAGATAATTAAAGAAATTTTATAACTTTTTACTTTCAACTTATAGGCTCGTGTGATATCAATGATAATGAAGAAAATATAAATTCTGATTTATTTACTAATAGAGCTGGCTGAAATATATAATATTCATTTATATATGTAAATGTGGTGGATTTATTCCCTTCTTCCATTTTACCATATATTATATACAAAATAATTTGAAATAATAAACAATATAGTGACAAAAACTATTTATTTATTAGAAAAAAACGTAAGGACACTCGATTATAGTGATGGGCAATTCTGGAAAATTTGAGAATCGATTAAAATCGACATCGTATAAAACAGAATCGATCATAATAAGAATCGATTCCCAAATTCTAGTATCGATATTTCGATGTTCAGAGATTCACACAAGTAAGGTCAATTTAAAAATAGTAATTCCAAAACGTAGCGAATCAGCAGGGCCGTAACGACTACATCTCAACCCTCACCCCCATTTATGGGGGCCCTAGATCATGTCAGAGTCCCAGAAGTAAGCTACTACAGACCTTTGAGTCGAATAATAAGGTTTTTAACTTTTAAAATTATTTTTTTAAATGTAATTTTAACATTAATTTATATTATAGAATTTAAATTTATTTTTTAAGAAAGATCTCGATCAAATAAAAAAAGGAAGAAAGGATTTTTTTTTCATCCGGAAATCATGTACTTTCTACTCTTATTTCCTTCAACCAAACAGACTTCCTATAAGCATCATTCTTCTTAAAAATGCGCAGATGAGCGAAATTTTGAAGGCTCTAAATTTATTTAAAAAGTTAAATGGTTTTCTAGTCTTTTTAGGGCCCCTTATAAGCATGGGGGAAATGCAAATCTTCTTTTAAAATAGTTGTGATGCTGTAATTAACCAATCATCACTTATTAATTATCCCACAATTAATAAGCAAAATTCTCATTTAATAATGTATTTAGCTAAAATTTCTTTCCCTTTTAAAATATACATCTCCTTATCTCCTTTACAGTTAATAAATATCTTTCTTTTTAATGTTAACCAAATTTGCAGCTGTTTAAAAAAAAAAAAAAAAATCATCCTAGAATTATTAACAGTGGAATATATACTTTTCACTGGTTAACAAATAAATAAAAATATATTCTTTGATTATATGTTTTTTTTTCTCCAGTAATCTAAAATCTCTAAATAGTTATTGACTGATTCGCTACCAGTGTCGGAGGTGGAACATAAATCTGCAAATATCATGATTTTTTTTTTTTAAATAGTGTTCTCGTTCTTATACTAGAACAGAAAAACAGGACTTCTGGGATCATTTTGTTTATGAAAAAACAAAGAAAAAGAAATAGGATAGAATGATAACAGGTAGATGCCTCAGTTATTTATTAAAACCACGAGAATTTGAAAGATTAATGATTATGAAAGTAGTAATTAAATTGCTTTTACTTAAACTAGGGGATCGTTCCCGGGTTAAAGAATGAGGCGAAAACATTTTTTTAAATTGAAAACTAATAAATTTTTTAGAATCCCCGCTTACATTAAAAAAGCATTTTTCATATGGAAAATACGAATTATACAGTCAAATAAATTTTTGAAGTTTATCAAAAGCCATATTTTCTTATTAGCTGTATGCTACCCAGACAGCACAAAAAGCTTGCATCAAGCTATCTGCAAGCTAACTATGTCAAGTCAACAAACTTGCGTTAAGTTTGACTGATCAAGCCTGTAAGCTTAATGCAAGTTTGAATCAAGCATAAAAGTTTACACCTTCCCAGCTTGTTTTTAACTTGACATGGCAAACTTGATTCATGCTTGTTTACTTAGCTTGCCTTAAACTTGACCCATCAAACTTGATTCATGCTTGTTTGCCTAGCTTGCCTTAAACTTGACCCATCAAACATGATTCATGCTTGTTTTTGCCTAGCTTACTTTAAACTTGTCCCATCAAACATGATTCATGCTTGTCTGCCGAGTTTGCCTTAAACTTGACCCATCAAACATACATAAAGCTTGCAGTATCCAGCTTAAAGCAAGTTGGTCAAGTGTAAATTTGAATGCTTGATTCAAGCTTGTACTATCGAGTTTAATGCAAGTTTGTTGACTTGACACATCAAGTTTGCAGATATAATACAAGCTTTTGAACATTTTTTTTTCAAATGTTCCAGTTTAGCTAACAAATAATTAATAAATATTATTAGATGAGAAAAAAAATAATTTTTAAATGCTATAAAATTAGCATTTTGAAATTAAAAAAAAAGTTTTTTATCCAAATTTTAAAGTTTAGAAAATAATATTTATTAGATAAACAGGAACATCTGAATTTAAAAAGTTCAAAAGCTAGTATTATATCTGCAAACATGATTTGTCTAGTAAACAAACTTGTATTAAACTTCCTGGGAATGGAAATCTTGTAAAAATATTTTTTTAATTATCTTTCATTAAAAAATATTGAATTTTATATTTTTTAATAAAAAATACCTTTAGCAGGGATTGTCATTTAATGAAATACACCTTTTATTGTATCTAAATAATATACATGATGATTATCTCAAAATTGTGTGATGAGTATTGCACATAATGTGTGCGTGATGCAGCCCTGCCATAAATCTCATTTTATAAGTACTTTACTCATGTATGTAAACATTTGTTTGTGATACTGATTGCACAGTTTGAATTAAACACGCATACAAGTAAGATATTTATATAAAAAGAAGTATATATCTCTAAATATAGAGTGTGATTTAATTTTTTTTTACTATTGTTAATTTTCAATATTTTGTACTAAAAGTTCTTGCTTGCACTTCAAATCATGTTATAGCAAATATGACGATAATGAGATCACATATAGAGATACCAAAGAGTGTATTCAACACTCTTTGGTTGTAAACTTAATAAATAATTTTCAAAGCCAATTTTATAAACATATATACATATTATTTGCATGTCAATAATGTATTTTTATCTTTCTTTTCTCTTGATTTATTTTTCATAATTTTGATCTGAATATTTTGCAATCCAAATAACTAGAATTTGGAATTGGGGGGTTAGCTATACATTGTTCTAGAAAGAAAAAGTCTGAAAAGTTACTCCTGTCTTGAATATTTTACATATAATAAAAATAACAGTGGTAAGGCGATGTAACCAATATTCTGAATAAATACAGATAATTTAAAAAAGAATCAACAAATTACTAGATTTTGTAAAGAGAAAACTTCAATGAAATATCTCGACTACAAATTGACTCGCAAGTTTTAATCAACAATGTCACATGTATTACTAATTTTATTCACACATGTGAGACAATAATTTATATTTTCATGTTCCTGTAATTAATACTAGCATTTAATTTTATTGTTCTATTTTTTCTTTTTAGAAAAATCCAGTTTTCTTAAGGATAGTTCCCCTCTCCACCCTTTCCTCATAAAATAAAACAAGAATCAGCACTGTTTAAATATTTTGTATCTGTGGGCTTTTAATCCAAAATACGGGATTTGCAATCTTTTATTTAAGGATGTTCTTAACTGTTCTGCTCAACAAGCGAAAAACGTTCTGACACATTTACAAATTCATTATTTAAAGGAAAGATATAAAATTTGAAAGCCTGGCCATGGAAGCGATTTGGAATTGAACTGTTTTTTCCATTTTTTGATCAATCCATTACCCATTGAGTTATAAGCTATTTCGATCACTTGACAAACCCGTTTTTCGCCCGCTCTTGAGTGATTTTTCTACTTTCGTGCGGAAATTCGGTTCAAAACGTCCACTTTGACGTTATTTTCTGAAAGATCTTTTGCGTTTGCAAAAAAAAAAAGAAAAAGAAAACACAGCTCGATGACATAGTTTCTGAACAACAACACCAGCTAGTTTCATGCATTTTCGAACTAAAATAAATTAAAACTTATGACAGGAAGTTGCCCTTTTGGATTTGAGAACAGCCTTAAAGTAAAGGAATCCGGGCTTTTTTTAGTTTTAGGATAAAACATTCAGAATCATTACCTGTTATTATCAGTATATTGGTTATTGAAAGGTAATTGATAATGATTTCTAAATCAAGATAGGAATTAAAACCAATACAATTATTTCAGGCAAACGAGAAGAATTTAACATATTGCACACTAATATGAAAATATAATTTAAATATAGCAATAAAAAAAATTGTACTTAAAAAGCATATAAAACATCTTTAAAAGATCACCTGAAAATAATAAGAATGACACAAATAATAATAAGTGAAATAGCATTAGCTTTTTTTTTTTTTTAACCCCTTAAACATCGCGTCCGGTACATTCTCGGGCAAACTGCACATGAAATGAAAACCGCGACAATTAAAGGGGGTTAAAGAATTTTTACATGCCCCTTTTCTAAGAATCACCTGAAAATAACTAGAGTGACACAAATAATAAATAAAAGGACACAAATAACATTTAAATAAATAGTTTATTTTTTAAACATTTTCTCATATTACATAAAAATATTACAGAACAGTCTTTCTCTTGCAAAATCAATACTATACTTTTCTTTTTTGCAGTCCCTGCAAAAAAGAAAATTATAAAAAAATAAGTGTGGTAGACTGGCAAAACATTTACTAACTATTTAGCTGTGAATCCCAGAATTTTTTTTTATACATATGCAAAGAACAAGACTCATATAACAAAATTTTGTTTCTGAACAAGTATAAAAAATATTTTTTGCTTTCTGAAATGAAAATAAAATTTTAAAAATGAGTTTCAAACAATCAGATTTATTTGTAAGATTAATACTGGGTGTAGAGATTTAGTTTTTTCCATAGTAGTATGCAATAGAAAGTAGTTTCAAGATTAATTTTCTCATTTAAAAATGTCCACTAACATAAAAATACGTATTAATCCATTGGATAAGAAAGTGGGTTCGTGATTTTTTTGCCCCTGAAAATACACTTAAAATAAATAATTTGATATTGATACACAAATAACTATCGGTAGAAATTGGAATAAGTTACAATTTTTATTCTATTCATTTAAAATATCATTATGCAAACTATGGAAGAGAACCCGAGAACTATTTTCCAATAACACTAGAAAAGGACTTCAACCAGAAAGTAAGAATAGAGAATGAATCCCATGGCTTCCTTATCTTACAAACACTGTCCATGCAAAGGCTTTAGAATCCAAATAGGATATCCGTAATTTGGACTACATTCTTGTTTTTCAAATAGTAAGTTCTTCTTTTCCTGTAACAGAAAATGAGTCCCGAACTCCGACAGAGACTGCCTCATCCCTAACACTTTTTGTAAAACAGGCTTGAAAATAGCCAAAGTGCTTAACACTTATTCACCAACGACACTTTTAAATTGACCATGGAAGAAAATTTACTATATAAATTTATTTAATCCAGCTACAAATAAAAGTAGATTTAACTTTTCACATAAAAACTATTAGAAAACACAGCAAAACAGTTGAATTTAAATAAAATTTTAAATGGTTGTTTTCTCAACCATTTACAACCATTTTTCTAACTAAAAAATGTTACATGTAAAAATTGCAACTACAAAAACTTTTATTTACAAATATGATCATAATATGTATATTTACACTGTTTTTATAAGAAACAAAAGATTTCCATGACAGTATTTTTTGTAAATCTAATTATTCTTGTAAATATTTTACAAAATGAGCTAGCTACATTACTGATTGATTAAATCTGTTTTAATGAAAAACTTATCTAAATTGAATATTACTTCTATACAATTGGTCTAATATGCTTTCAAATAATATAGAAAATAATTATTGAGGTGAAGGAAATTTCTTGATTTATAACTTAGTACATACAGATTTAATAAGAACATTTTTGTTTTGTCTTCTCTATCCCTGTTCCCTTTTGAAGAAATACCCCCTTTTGCTGCTGGCGGTGGGGATGAAGAAATTTCATAGATAAAATTTATATGTTTATTTATTGTTTCTACAAAGCAACAAATGGCACAGAATTTTCTTTTAAATAAAGAATTTCAGATTTTTAACTCTGTGTGCTTGCAGGGTAGGGGGGGGGGGATTTCTATGTGTAGGCAATTCAGATTATTGATTAGTGTTTATTTACTACAAATACAGAAAGTGAAGAATAAATTTTAAAACTTTTAAATTTGCATGATGAGCGGGGGGACGAAATTATGGATGGATTTATTTTCTGTTATGACAAAGAAACAAATATGACAAAGTTTTTAAAATGTTAAGATTTTATTTTCTGTTATGACAAAGAAACAAATATGACAAAGTTTTTAAAATGTTAAGATTTTAAAGAAGCAGTATTTATATATATTTTAAAGAGAGACTTAAATATACTATTACTTTAAACTCAAATATACTGACTGGTAAAGTTATCATCTGAATTATTATTATTTTTTTTTAACAGAGCATTGACAATGCATGTCAAAGGTTCTGGATTCGAGTCCTAGCTCGCGCATTTTTTCACTCAGTTAGAAAATATGAATTCATAAGCCTTAAATATGTTTAGTACAAAATATTACAGATTTCACATATTAAACAAATCTCATAACACTAACTTAATTTTAAATTGTATTAGTTTAAGATATATTGTTAAATTGTAGTTTACGTTCTAATGTAAATGCAAATGATGATGAAAAATAATAAACAATAAAAAGTATTTTTAATGCTGGATGTTTAAGCATCATGCATTCAAACAAGGATTGTAACTTTAATAGAATGCAAAATGTATATCATATTTCAGAATTTAAATCAGAATGAATATTAATGAACAAATTTTTCTCAATAAAATGTACTTGACAAAGGGCTATTTCAGGTAGCATGTAAAAAAGAAAAGAATAAAAGTATTACTGGATCATAGACGTGAAGAATATTCTTAACATTTAATGGAAATAACTTACCTTCCTGACTTACAAAAATTCAATTTGATATGTCAAAGTATAAAAATAAAATATATCATACCTTAAATTTTTTATATTGAACTAAAGACAAATTGAAAAGGTACATTTAACTGAAGTAATTAATTTTTCTTTTAACTGAAATGTATATATGAATTGCATATGATACATACAGATAAAATTATGAATATTTTTTGTACTAGCACAGGTGATAAATCCCCAAATATTGTTCCCATTGTCATAAATTGTATTACATGCATTTCATTCAAAATATAAACATTCACTCATTTTATTTAAAGTACATGCTTTTCACTAATTTAAAATAGAAAAAAAAAAGCTTTTTATTTTTGCAATAAGAAATAATACTTTAAACTAAAACGTTTTATTTCAACATCAAAGCATTATTTCTAATTAACACACATGAAAAATAAAAGCTACTATTTTCGAGAAAAAATACTATTGGTGTACCCGGCTAAGATAAAGTACCAAATTATGTTATTGGTAATTTAGATTTAGAAAAAGTCATTTTATTATAAGTGCTTTAGTAAATTCAAATTGCTATCTGAAATCTCAGACCCCTGAATTCCTAGGGACAATTTAGGCCCTAAATATGCTTGCTTAAGCTATTTTAAATATCTAATTGTTAATTAAAGTATAGATAACTAATACAACTAAGACAAATAAACTAAAACTTCTAGTTTTTCGTACTTCTACCTGTCCATGATTTATTTATAGATAATTCAATTTAAAAAGTTACTTAAAAACTTTTATTCTGCTAATTAAAAATGTTTAATTTTAAAATTGTGTTTTTACTTATAGTAAAGCTAAAACTTTTGATAAGGATAAATTATTTTTAAGTATATCAAATATGTTCATATAGTGTAATTTTCAGAATTTTAACAAAATTAATTAAAAATTATCGACAGACACACATTAGAGATGAATTTGAACTCTTAAAAGAAAAAAAACAACAGCAAAAAACAAGTCAAGCAATTTAAAATCCGAGCCAAAAATATTTTGTGTTACCAGAGTATGGGACTAAAAGTATGCACGAGATAATATTTAATAGCATTTTATAAATAATTCCAGATTAATTTTCTCATTAAAAAATCTCTTCATACACATGTAAAAAGAATATAATATAATAATAGAAATACCGTATATATTCGTGTTTAAGTCGAAAAATTTTAGACAAAATTTGGAAGTTAAAAATGGGGGTCGACTTAAACACGAGTTAGTAATAAAGAAATAATAATTTTGTAGATAATCGGCGAATGGACAAGTCTTAAGTAATCGCACATGGGTCTACGTTGGCGTGAGAGATAAAAGCGGACAATGATCATTTCCCTGCGATTGACAAAAAAATAGCTTAACAATAATGTGCCTATAATTATTCTGCACCCAAATTTTATCTTGGGATAAAATTCCCTTCAGTGCAGGGGCATTCCTTTTAACATTTTAATTCCCTTTTTTTAAAAAGTTCAACTTGAGAATGCTTCTAGATATATCTACCAAAAGTCCTACAATACAAAGAAGTCCATATTTTAGCAGTCTAAGAAGTTTTTTTACTCTTGTAATTAAGGCTTGAATAGAATTTTTAAAGAATTTTTTTTCTTTTTAAGTATCATTAAATTGATGTGAATAGGTTTAAAAATAGTTTAAGTTTCTTCGGTTTTATATAATTATACACTTTTGAATTAAAAAAAAAGTGATTACAAACATATACTAATTTAATGAAAATACATTTTTTTTTTAATCCTCGATTTCAAATCATTTTTCGAAATACTATAAGAAATGTGGTTCGACTTATACACAAAATTCATTCTTTTCTCCAAATTTTGTTTAAGAAATGGGAGGGGTCGACTTATACATTAGTATATATGGTAAATATTAATCTTAATACTCCCTCATGAGAGTGTTTTGTGATTTTCATATTTGTTTTATTATATCCAACCACTGGCAGAAATCTGCGAAAGTTGTGATTCTTACTCTTTTTGAAAATATCATTGTACAGCTATGAAAAAAATGATGAGTTCGTTTCCAGTCATTCCAGAAAAAACTTCAAACAAAAACAAGAATACGCAGGGGATATCCCATACACAGCTTTTTTATATTACCAACATTTATCATGCAAATGTTTCAGAATCAGATACCGATATTTCTTCTTATTACTCATTAATTACAATTGAATTCCCTTTTAAACTAATTCTTAAAGGACTGGAAAACATTTTAATAAACTTAGATTGCATTCTTGTTCGTCAAATAGCAAAAAAAAATTGTTTTCATTTTTCAAATTGTGAATAAATACAGTTTTCACCTTGAGCCCGAAGACTGGTATAAAAATAGAGTTCAAGCCTGCATCAGTCTCAGACAGGGCTATCTCAATTCTAATACACAATTTACTTATTTATAATTACAATATGACACAAATGATATAAATGAGAAATGATAGATGAAAAAAGTTACAACTTACGAGTAAATTATGAAATGCTTCTTTTAATTCTTCTTTTCTTTAGTTGCCCTTTATGTTAGTGAATGTTGTTCAAGCTGCATGCCTTTCTTTAAATCCCTTTTACTAGTAATGTGGGATTAAAGAATGGTATTTTACATGTTATTCTTCAAAAATTTTCATTTAATTTTCATAATAAATAATAAACATGTAATTATATATATATGTATACACGCACACGCACACAGTAGCAGAATCAGTGTAGCACGGCAGTGGATGCTACAAATTATTTTTAAATCAGGGTTGGCAAAAAACCTGGGTTGTTTTAAACCGGTTTTTTTTTTTTTTAGGGGGGGGGGGGGTTGGTTTGGTTTAAACTTCTTTTTTATATCATTTAGTGTAACATATAGATGCATATTTGATGAGAAAAATAAATACTGTTGGATATTATATAAATAATATACCTTTATATGAGAATATTCCAACAACAATTTCAATTGGTTATGTAGAATATTGAAATCATTTCTAATTTAAACGTTTTTTGTAACTTCAGGTTATGTCTTATGTTCAAAAGATAAACTGCTCTACAAAGTTAAATATTTTTACACCTATTATTATTGCACAAATATTATTGCACCTTGAAAATCTTATTAAGAATCTTTTGATTAATAATAAATATTTGATGCAGTTTCCTGAATGTATATTTTTCTAATTCTATTAAAAACATTCACTTTGAAATACCTGTTACCTGGGATGTCCGATTTTTCTGTCAGAACACTAAATGAGCAATTAAAACCTTTATTTAAAAAAAGGGATTTTCACAAGGAATTCCTGGAATGATCTGACAGTTAGCAGTTGAGTTTTTACACATTATTTGTATTATCACTCAGTTCTCCACCGAAACTGCAAGACCCTCCCCCCCCTTCCCAAAAAAGGAGACAAAAAAAAAACGGAAAAATCTATTTACGAACTTTTTAGACTACTGTAAATATTAGTCTTAAAATGCACAGCAGCTTTATGAAAAGTTGTTTTGTTCTAAAAGATTTCAACAGCAAACAGACTTTTTTACTAAGGTATGTTACTCATCTTCAAGATAATACCTGTAAATAATTAATTTTTGATACGAATATCAGTATCTGTGATTAATAAAGAATGTTTTATATTTGAATACTTATGATTATTTCGTTTTCTGAGGGAAACTCCATTCCAACATTTTTAGCCATTAGATTCAACAACACAAAATATTTATTAGTAGACTAAAATACTATAACTAGAACTCAATTTTTGCATGTCATCTTATTCAACTTCATTTCTTGAAATTAAAAAAAAAATATATTAAACGATAATCTCCCAAAACGATAAAATTTTCTTTTACAACTTAACCAAAATCTTAAAGATCATTGATTTTTAAAGACGCGATTTTTAATACTGCATGAATAAATAAAACATAATTTTTTTAAAGTGCTGTTAAATATTTATATTATAAACTGAAAAAAGGGTGACAGCTACTTACGGTAGTTTTGCTATTTGTAGTGTTCGACCAATTGGTTGTTATCTGTTGAAAAGGATGATGAGTCAACAAGGTCTTCTATCTGAAAAAAGAAAACTGAAAAATGTTATTAACTGCTATAAATAATCACATTTTTGAAAGGAAAATACCTTATGCTAAATGTTGGCTTATTTCAAATGTTTTAAGATAGCTCTTTAGGACATTAGACATGCTAATTTTCATCTTACATGCGTGTAAACATGACCTAAACTCACTATGTCTCATGTGAGTCAAAAATAGCAATTATTTCTATAAATAATTTAATAAAACTTAAATTACAAAAAAAAAAAAGAAAGAAATTATATTAAGCAAAATTATTTTTTTTTCTTAGGAAAAAACACTTGTTTAAAAACATGTTAAATTTCACTAGAATTTATACTACAAAAGAAAAAAAAAACTTCCACTAAATTTCAAAATTAAAGGAATAGCAAAGAGTTATTTTCAAAATTAAAACTTGTAAAAATTCACAATGATGTATTAGAATTTATTCATTCATCTATTATTCTGATATTTTTATGTACAAGTGATAAATCAAATATTGTTCATTGCCTTCATTCGTACTGCACCTATATATTTTTGAAATATACTCATTTTATTTAAAATAAAAAAAAGAATACCATTTAAGGGAAAAAAATTGATTTCAAAATCAAAACGTCTTTAATTTAAACACACAGAAATAAAGGCTGTTATTGGCAATTGAGAAAAAAATGGTATTTATGAGATTTTCGTCCTGCTAACAGAAAAGTAACATTATTTCTAAAGAAGTTTTTAAATTGTGCAAAATAGTATTTGTTATTAAATCACTCTTTTTTATGAGAGTAAAGAAGGTTCACAGTTCACACATCCATTAAAAACTTAAAAATTGTTGTAAATATCACTAAGTGAGTACTGCGCAGATTTATAATGTTTATCAATCATCTCTTTCCAGCTCAAAAACAAATGTCAAAAGTCAGTCAAAATAAAACCTGTAGGCAAATTTAAGAATTTAACTGACTATTTTGTAACTGACTAAAAGCACTGCCTGTAATGTATTATTCTAATAATGAGAATGTATGCAATGTCATCCTATTAATTTCTATTTACTAACTAAATTTCTTCAAAATTAGTTAAATTATACAAATTATCGCTTAAAAATATTGAACTAAAAATGCTTCATAATATAAAATCAAATAGCTGCTAACCCCCCCCCCCCCACCAAAAAAAGTTTATTTTATAATATAAGTCATGGCCCACAGGCATACAGATGCATCAAAATAGAATAAGAAGATAGTCAAAAATATACTCCTATCAGATCATGAAAACTGAAGAGAAAATGTAAATATAACTATTATAAAGTTTTAGTAGTTTAAATAATATTTATTAGAAAAAATAAACGATACAAATAAAAAGCATTTAAAAATAATACTACATTTTCATACAGGTCAAACTTGTCAGACCGTCCATAAAAATAAAATTAATGTCAAAGTTTATCATTATCATTTAATAATATTATACTTTAATATTTATATTTCCAGTTTTAGATTAAATTAAATCTGCTCATAGAAGTGATGTTGATGCTTGTTACAAAGACGCGATTTTTAATATTGCATGAATAAATAAAACATAATTTTTTAAAAGTGCTGTTAAATATTTATATTAAACTGAAAAAAAGGTGACAGCTACTTACGGTAGTTTTACTACTTGTAGTGTTCGACCAGTTGGTTGTTATCTGTTGTGAAGGATGAGTCAACAAGGTCTTCTATCTGAAAAAAGAAAAATTTTCATAGTAAAATATATAAGTAATATATTACTAGTGTTGACTTTAGGTCAATTTGACAAAGCACGGTATTTTTCCAAACAACTGACGAGTCGTTTGGAAAAGTATCACAGAATTCTAGTGATAAACAGGCAATCTAAACAAACCAGTTAAAAATATATATTTGGAACAGGACACAAGAGTGCTTTATTTGAGAATAATGTGCACTTTTTTATTTAATTCCCACCCAGCGGCCCTTTTGTTTTACAATCAACACTAATTACAACATCCTATAAATATTGGTCAAGGGGAAGGGGGAGGGTGCAATCAATCGACTCGTTGAGGGGGGTGGGGAATGGAGAAATTACTAAAAAGCTAAAACCTACCATCTTTTACTTTTTTTTCCTATTTAAGACTTTTTTCCCATTTGCTTATAAAAACATCTTATATGATACATGTTAAGTGTAGCTGGGAGAAAGAAATCAATTTTATCCACTGTCTCTTCCCATATTTAACAAAACTCCTTGGAATATAATAAATATATTTCCTGTAAAAGCGTTGCATTTCAGCCAGATAACATATGCATTGATAATTAGCGTCCTTCTTGTTTCTCATTAATTAAAAAAAAAGTGTAAAAAAAATGTGTTTTTACTTCTTTTTTGTATAAAATTTGCTTGCATAATAAAAACAGACTCACTGTTGTCTTGAAATGAATGCTCTGACTTTTTAATTTTAAAAGTGCGTTTAAAAATTAATAGAATGCCTTAAAAAATTTTTGTCCGTAAGAATCTAAAAATGATCTTTTCCCACCAGCAGCAGTACCCTGCATTTTTTTATTTTTAATTATGGAGGAAACCTTATACAGTGCCACATCACTACGACTTTTTATTGTTGGGGGAGAGAACCTCAAATTGCCAAGTCAAATTTCAGTATTTGCCAACTCATTTTACAATTTTGCCAACTTACCACAGTTAGAAAATGTAATATAGCTCTTATTTGTTAAAAGTTTAATAATATTCCTAATTAGTTTTGTAATTTTTGCCAAGTCTATCAGAAATAGAAAATATATTGTAGTTTTTATTAAAGTTTTAAAAGAAATTTGCCAACTAAGTTTGTAAATTTGCCAAGTGTAATAACATTCGCGAATGTTTTTTGGGGGGGCTCCCCCATCCCCCCCCCCTTAGCGAGGCCCCTGACCTTATACATGAACATCAGGGTTCGTAAATATCATGATATTTTCGAAAATATAAAAAATATCCGATATTTTGATATATATCCGATATTTTTGATATATATCCGATATTTTCAAAGAGTCAACTTTGCTGATAATAAATATTTTCAAGCATAATATACATTAGAAACTAAAACATACTGCACTTAACATGAAAACTTAAATAATATACTAAAAGTACATTCTTCTTTTTTTCACTTAGAAGTTATTAATTAAGATTAAGATGATTAATTAAGATGTTAATAAATAAGATTAAAATTGAAGATCAACTAATTGAAAACATGAAATCCGAAATAATTTGCTTTATGCACTTACATAAAAAAAAGTAAATAAAATAAAGCTATAGGATTCAGTATCATCAAGAAATCAGAAATTTATAAAACAAAATTTTAAATACATAATATTGTTTTAACTGAAAATTTTGAAATTTTTTTATTCCCTAACATACTGTACAGTTTAAACTGAACTAAATCAATACCAGAAGAGATTATTTTCTAATGAAGCTGTATATATATAACTGAGTATTTTAATTAGACAGTTTCTTATTCAGTGTCTGTTCTGAATTAATAATGTCCCTCATAATCTACAGTTAAAAGTAAAAAATTCAAACATAAAGCTTGGAAAAGATATTTGTTTTCTTCTTCGGCTAAAAAGGTCACTATCAGAGACGAAAATTCTTTATTTACAGAACAACACAGTTAGAAATTTCATTTGCACTTATTTTGACTGAAAATATCAAAAATATCTTGCACAGTGATATTTTGAAAATAAATATCAAATATAGAAAAATATTGAAAATAGCACACATCTTTATATTTTGAAAATAAATATGGAAGTAATATGAAACTATCAAAAATCTTGATATTTTCAAAATAAATATCGGATATATATCATGATATATATCAACGAACCCTGATGAACATTTAAAAATTGTTTCCCTAATCTCTACGCCCCCCCCCCCTCCCTCTCCACTTACAAACACCACACTAACTTTTTAACATGTCAATACTTTTACACATATTTTTGATAAACTCTACACAATGAAATAAAAGAAATATTTGTTGCAGTCATTTTGCCAGTTAACAACAATACCTTTCATTGTCTAAAATTGCAAAATAATAAATAATTATTTACATTTTTTTCATGTTAAACTTAACAGTTTAAAGTAAAAGAAAGCTAAAGAAAGAAAATTTGGGTAATTAAAATTGTTTTGGGTAAATCTGATTTAAGTATTTTTGAGAAAAATTCTCTTCAAATGGAGATTTATTTTTTGAACATTTCAGAAAATTTTTAAACCAAATGAGGCTATAGGACAGATGTGCCAGTAAGAGGCACCTTTAAGGAATTTCTTTAAAAACTACTTTTTAATTAATAGTTATAATTATTATATTCCAATTTTTTCCACATTGTATTAACCCTTTATCTTCTGAATTATGAGTTCATGAAAATTTTATCTTCAAAAGCATTTTTCATGAATTTTTGAAACTATATTAGAAGATTTACATAATCATTTAATAAATTTTAGAAGGATTAATTAAATTTGAATTTATAGGGATTTTGTGCACTATTTATAACCCCGTTCAAATCTTTTATTTTAAATATTTTTCTTAGTATTTTGTAGAATTATGAAATGTACAAATATAATGTTCTTACAAAAGAAATATTTCCGAATTGAAAAATCCCCCACCCCCAACGCTGAAAAGATGCAAAGGCAAAAGAAATCATCCTTTTAAAAATATTTTTATTTTGTGTAAACCCATCATGCTTTTCGAACAAGATAAAGTAATGCATCTATAATTCACTCTAAACTGTTATACTACTAATCGATGTATTAAATGAATTTTATAACAAGTTATTTCAATGGTACTTATATGTACCGTCATTAGATAAAGTGTTAAGGTATCTATCAACATATTTAACCATTATTCTATCTCATTTCCCAATATTAATCAACATTTTATCGTGAATAACAGAAATATATCAATACACACAAAATTCCAGTAATGGACACCCCGCAAAAAGTAATAGATGTAATTGTTTTTATGACTGTATTTAGAACCAGAATTTAATGAAAGCATACTAATGAAACAAAATAATTATTTTCAAATAAATTTAACAATTAGAAGATCAATAATTAATAAAATATTTGTGAGAATTATTCACGTCTTAAATTAATTATTGTTATCACAATATCAATATTTTAATTATTTTAGTTAAATGGTTTAAAATACCTAATGCCAGGGAATTACAGTTGTCAAAA
The DNA here is from genome assembly GCA_963932465.1 of Maratus speciosus. NCBI lineage: Eukaryota > Metazoa > Arthropoda > Arachnida > Araneae > Salticidae > Maratus > Maratus speciosus. Next base: position 421,641,848 of record OZ010799.1, on the reverse strand, counting down.
TTTTGAGACAATGGGGGGGGGGGGGGTAGAGGAGTAAAAAAAATCTGATAAAAAAAGTTTTGGAAAATTAGTGCATATATTCCTCATTATTTTTATCAGTTAAACTCCCCAAAACTACTTGATATATTGCTTGCAGTAATTAGTAATACAAATAAGAAAGAAGTAATACTGCGGGTTGAATGTTTTATAAATGCTAAATAAAATAATTTCAAAATAAAAATGCTGAACTGATGTTTGAGGCCACTGATCTGCAGATTTACTAGTTTCATTACTACTATAAATTTAAATATTATTATTATTATTATATATATATATATATATATTGTGTCTGCTGAGATGAATGCGCAAACATTTAAGACAAAAAATAATAGATTTACTTTTAACAATTGTTTTTATTAAAATGGGAAGAGACTGAGCCTTAAGAGCCCCTCTTTTCCCGATGCCCTAAACAATATTCTCAGATTCCTGATTTGTTTTAGTGATTGCCAGTTTATAAAATATGGAACGAAAAAAAAAATATTTGATAAAAATATTGAAAATTTTATTAACCACACAAATTAATTAAAACCAGCTATTTATAATTTTTTTGGGGTTAATGCATTCTCTTAAGTGCAGTTTAAAAAATAAATTTAATACGTAGGTTTTTCAGAAGTCAAAAGATTTTATGTACTATGAACATATTGAAATTGCATTTTTAGCAATGTATGCATGGGGTGCCCATTACTAGAAATTGTCTAATTAAGCATTCCAGTAATGGGCACGGGTCTGAAAAACATTAAAATAAATGAAATTTTCTAAATGGCCATCACTATTCAAAATTCAAAGTTTTTTATTACTGTACTACCAAAACAAAGACATACAAATTTAACAAGAAAATAAAGAATATCATATATATTAAAAGAAAAGGCTATTTTTGTCAGTTCAGTGCATCAAAAATGAATATCTGCGCATGCGTCCAAAATCTCTTCCGGGCTGTCCGATCTCTTTCACTGAAGTGAACGATTCACCGTAGACAGAGAAACATGATCACATCATCGCAACTTTTACTCCGTGTATCATCGTCATCAGGGTAAACAGCGCATGTGCGGGCACTGTGGTCCAATGGGAGTTCAGTGTGTGCACAAGACTTCCTGCCTAGATACAGATTTATTCTTAGGATCTTAGGCAATGAATAATTTATTCTCCCATGCTGTAGTCGTTAATATAGTAGCACGCACGTTGCTATCTCTAATATTATTTACTGTAAGGTGCTGCTTTGAAATAGTAAGTTTATTTGTTATTATTTATTTTATTTTGCTGTGTCCATTTCGATCTCTATTATTTTGCTCTGCTGTTTAATTTTCATAGCGAGTCCTAGGCTTATTTAGTTTAGTTATGGATCTAGCATCCTACAATCTTCGCGAAATTGAGCCGGACGGAAATTGCTTATTTAGGGCGCTGTCTGTGTTCCTGTATGATACAGAAGATCATCACCCGCGCGTACGCCACGCCATTGTAAAACATGTAGTCGGTAATTGGGATGTTTATCATCCGTTTATTGTTGGTGATCTTTCTTACGGTGTTCCTATTACTCAGGTAAACGATTACATGAATATTATGTCAAGAAACAGTACGCATGGTGGACACTTAGAATTAAATGCCGCAACCGCAATTTTTAATATTTTTGTCACAATTATCAATGCACAAAACAATAACGTCACAAATTTGGGTGTAAATGCTCGAGGCAAAATAGAAGTTAATTTATTGTATGATGGAAATGGACATGATGGTCACTATACGGTATTGCTCAAAAAGGGCAAAGAACAAATTCGGCAGGAAAAAAATTCATCTCCCTCCAAAAAACGACAACTGCAAAAGAGAAATAAAAAGTATTATGCAGAGCAAAAAAAGGTTGAATCATCTCCTTCCAAAAAACAGAAACGGAAGGAGCAAAATAAAAAGTATTGTGCTAATAGAAAAAAGGTAGAGTCAGTTTTAAAGCCATATAAAATTCAGTATAGGTGTGCCGTTTCCGACAACATTTCAAATTTATCTCCGTCCAACTTAGGTAATTTAGACAACACATGTGCTTATTGTAATGCGTTGTATTTTTCATCATAAAAGAATTCAAATGCCTTATTTAATTTGTGTTGTTCTAACAAAAAGTTCAAACTGCCCGAATTTCAAATTATTGATGACATAAGAGATCTATTCACTGGAAATAATGACATGTCGAAAAACTTTAGGCAAAATATTAGGCAATATAATAATGCTTTATCCTTCGTGTCATTCGGTGCCAATATAAAGTTACCTCCTGGTTACGGTCCTTATTGTTTCAAAATTCTAGGTTCAGTACACCACAAAATTTCCCCTTTGTATCCAGATAATTCGACCCATGCTTCTTATGGTCAATTGTACATTTTAGACTTTTCTGAAGCAAACGAAATTAGGTTAGAAAAGGCTGAGAATAGTTCTATTAGAGAGGACATTCTTAATATAATAAATCTTAATTTAATTAAATGTAATCCATACGTTAAGTGCTATAAAACGATGCATCAAAAAATATCTGAGGAACACGAGCTAGCTTTAAAACAAAACAGAGTGCCAGTTGATTTTGTTATGCGCTTTTATCATGAACCGCTATCAGATCCTCGCCGTTACAACGAACCAACATGCTCAGAGGTTGCAGCGGTTTTTGAATCTAATGATGGTGCTCCACCATCTCATAGGTACATAAATGTTTATTCTAAAGATGGTGGGCTGAAAACTCTAGATTTTGATAGTATGCATTGTGATCCGATGTCATATGTACTGATTTGGCCTTGCAGTGAACCAGGTTGGCATATTTCAATGTCAGCGGGGGGAGAGAGGAAAACTAATGTTCGTGAAAATATTTCCATGAGAGAATATGTTTCTTATAGACTTATGGTTCGAGGATGTCCTCCTAAGGGAAATTTCAATCCGTTAATTAATGCTGGGAAATTAACTCAGCAATTGATAGTTGATTATTACTGTCGCATCGAAGGTGACAGATTAAAATTTATCCGTAGTCAACAGGCAAAATTGAGAGTAGACACATACGCTGGCCTTGCAGATGCTCTGTTTGCACGTGCTGATAAAGAAAACTTACGGGCGGGGCGGATTGTTATTTTACCTTCTTCTTTTACTGGTAGTCCTCGAAACATGATTCAAAACTATCAGGATGCCATGGCAATGGTAAGAAAATTTGGCAAGCCAGACCTTTTCTTAACGTTTACATGTAACCCTTTATGGCCAGAAATAACTAACAGCATACATCCTTTTGAAACTGCTAATAACAGACCAGATGTTACAGTTCGTGTTTTTCATTCAAAAATTAAAGAACTTTTACATTTGATAAAAGAAAGAAAAATATTTGGCGAAGTACAAACATACTTATATACGGTTGAATTTCAAAAGAGAGGTTTGCCCCATGTGCATTTATTATTATCTCTTCAAGATAATTGTAAATTTAGAGAAATAGCAGACATAGATAAAGTTATTTCTGCAGAAATTCCCGACCCTAATGATACAGTCTTACATAACTTAGTTAAATGCCACATGGTACACGGTCCTTGCGGTAGTCTTAATCCAAACTCAATTTGCATGACTGATGGTAAATGTAAGAAAGAATTTGTTCAGGAAACTAAGGAAAATGTTAATGGTTATCCCCTTTATAAAAGGAGAAATAATAACAGGACTATTTCTAAACATATTAAAGGTAAAAATATTGAGGTTGACAACCGTTACATAGTTCCTTACAATCCCTTTCTCTTACTTTATTTTCAAGCCCATATTAATGTCGAAATTTGCGCGAGTGTTCACAGTATAAAATATATACATAAATATGTTTACAAAGGTCATGACTGCGCCAATGTGCAGGTAACTGCTGAAGGTGGTGTGCTTCATCATGATGAAGTTACTGCTTTCCTAAACACTCGATATGTCAGTCCATGTGAAGGTGCATACAGAATTTTTTCTTATCCAATGCATGAACAATCTCACACAATCATTCGCTTGCCTGTGCATTTGCCAGAAGAGCAACAAATATATTTTCAGGATGATAAAGCCGCGGAAGCTTTACTTAGATCAGAATTAAGAAGCACACAACTTATTGCATGGTTTAATTTAAATAAGGATCCAGAAACAAAAAGCCCTTTTATTTATCCAGAAACACCTCTTCATTATACTTGGGATAAAACTAAGTGTATTTGGAAAAAACGCTCTAACTTTCGTAGAGTAATTGGCAGAATGTATAATGTTTCTCCCTCTGAATCCGAGCGTTATCATCTTAGGTTACTGTTGCTTCATGTAGTTGGGCTACAAGTCATGAAGATATAAGAACAGTTCATGATGTTGTTTTTTCTTCTTTCAAAGAAGCAGCTATGCAAAGTGGATTACTTCAGGATGATACTGAGTGGCTGCGTTGTTTGCATGAAGCATCAGTTCTTCAAATGCCATTTCAATTAAGGCAGTTATTTTCTTTCATTGCCATTTTTCAACAACCATCAAACGCTACTCAATTATGGGAAACTTTTAAAGATTATCTTAGTGAAGATTATTTGCAGCTTCATGAGCCGAATAAAGCTTATCATTTTAGTCTCAGGGATATTAATGAAACACTTAAATTACATGGTTTTTCTCTTTCAACTTTCAACTTGCCAGTTATTAATGATTTCTTAATAACTGATCACAACATCAATTTCTCTAAAAATCCAAATCTTGACTATAATTTAATGATTCAGCAAGCTAATGATGAACAACTTTTAATCATTAACGAAATCAGTAAAGTAATCCAAGCGAATAATACAAATAAAAGCAATGCATATTTCATAGATGGTCCAGGTGGTACTGGGAAGACATTTGTATACCAGTGTCTTATACAAAAATGCTTCGATTTAGGTATAGAAATTATCTCTGTTGCATGGACTGGCATTGCTGCTATGCTCTTACCAAATGGTCGCACAGTACATAGTAAGTTTAAGTTACCTTTGATTCTGCATGAAACTTCAGTATCGTCTTTAAAAATTAATAGCAAAGCTGCTTCTGATATTAAGTCAGCAAGACTGATAGTTTGGGATGAAGCACCTATGGCAAATGTTTATGCATTAATGACTGTTAATAGACTTCTGCAAGATATAATGACCAATAATATTATTTTTGGTGGGAAGATAATCGTTCTTGGAGGGGATTTTAGACAGGTATTGCCAGTAGTTCCACATGCCTCACGACAAACAATAACTCAAAATTGCATCAAATTTTCACCTCTTTGGCCATATTTCAAGGTTTTTCGGTTATTTAAAAACATGCGAGCTAGGTCAGACGAATTGGAGTTTTCAAAGTTTTTGCTTAAAATTGGTGATGGAAGTTATCCATCAGTCAATGATGAACCATCATATGGTTCTTCTGTTATTGATTTACCTTTAGAAATTATTGCAAAAGAAGATATCGTATCTGAAATTTTTGGCAAACATTTTGCTTCACCAGATCATGTTGTTAATTTTTCTAAATTTGCTATTCTTGCCCCCAAAAATGAGCATTGTAATGAAATAAATTCTAAAGTTCTACATCTTATATCTGGCACACAGAGAACATACGCTAGCGTAAATAATCTCATAACTGATGATGAAAGCCAAATTCTTCAATTTCCTGCAGAATTTCTAAACAGTTTAGAGTTAAGTGGTTTGCCTCCACATAATCTCACATTAAAAGTCGGTGCAATTGTAATGCTGTTAAGAAACCTAAATGCTACCCAGGGTCTTTTAAATGGGACAAGACTAATTGTGAGGAATATGTATGACAATTGTTTAGATTTAGAAATTATCACTGGCGAAAGAAAAGGGCAAAGAGCTTTGATTAATAGAATCGACCTATCACCATCAGACACATCACTCCCTTTCTCTTTTAAAAGACGCCAATTTCCCATACGTCTGGCTTTTTGTATGACTATCAACAAAGCACAGGGACAAACTTTAGATTGTGTTGGTATTTATTTACCCCAGCCTGTTTTTAGCCATGGTCAGTTATATGTAGCTATGTCTCGGGTGCATTCATTTGAGAACTTAAAGGTTCAAATACTACCAAAAGGCAATAGAACACTGAATGTAGTATATAAAGAGGTCCTATAATAAACAACTAAAGGGAACCTGGCATTCATGCATGTAGAATGTTTTGCTTGATGTATGTCTGTCGGAATTTCAGTTTGTAGGAATAAGTAAACAAATTTTAGGGTTACTGAGTAATGCAATAATAAATTTTAGTATGCATCAGTGCAGTTTGTCTGGGCTTATATTGTACAATAATAAATATGCTGGATAATGAAAAACCTATATGATTCATCGGTTCATGTCGATAAAATGGAAAAATCCTCTAAATGTACAAATAAGGTGACAAGGTACCAAGTTTTTAATGTTATTTATAAGGGGATAATCTTAGAGTATTTGCATTCATGCGTCCAGTGCGTTTAGCCTTGCGCATGTCTGCCTATGCTTTAATTATAGAAATGTTCAACAAATTTGGGGCTTATATTGTACAATAATAAATATGCTGGATAATGAAAAACCTATATGATTCATTGGTTCATGTCAATAAAATGGAAAAATGCTCTAAATGTACAAATAAGGTGACTAGGTACCAAGTTTTTAATGTTATTTATAAGGGGATAATCTTAGTATTTGCATTCATGCGTCCAGTGCGTTTAGCCTTATGTGTGTCTGCCTATGCTTTAATTATAGAAATGTGCAACAAATTTGGGAGCCTATGTTGTGCAATAATAAATTTTTGTTTGTTCTATGCATGTAGTGCAGTTTGCCTGATCCATTTCACTTACTTTCATTTAAAGAAGGGTTAAAAATAAAATTGCGTAGTATATAAGAAAATTATTTTAGTACATGCATTAGTGCACTGGCCTGATGCATGTTTGTGTATACTCAATTCAAAGGTTCAAATAGGTCGAAGGGTTTTAAGAGATTCAATGTTGTCTACAATAAGGTAATTTTAGTAATCCATTTTCATTCATGCATGTCTTGCTTTTTTACATGGTCTGTTTGTAAATATGTGTGACAAAAATTTTAATGTTCCCAACAAATCTTTTTTAATAACATCGAAATGGACACAAATATCTGAGTATATATGTATTGTGTATGTGTTTTTTTTTAGTGTTTTTTTTCTTTTTCATTTTTTTTTCCAATTTTTTTGCTGATTTAGGAAATATGCCTCATGGTACATAGATACCAAGGATTTATGTGTTTTGAATACCACCATTTCAGTTCAATAACATTTTCTTTATATATTCAAACATTTAAATGTAAAATTAAGGCAAATATTAATTTTCTGAAATATAATGGTATTCAAATTTTGGATTTCTTGGCATCTCATGGGGGAAACCGCCTTTTTCAGCATTTTTCCTTTTTTTGTTGTTTTTCTTTTCAGTAGGCATGCTTGAATATTAGTGTTTTTTTTTATAAAATCTAATCTTTTAGAAAATAAAAAGTAGGGATGGAAATGTTTGAGAAACCCCCTTAAATTCGGTACTTTTAAGTTAGCACAGCACATAATTTTACATAATTTCCTACATTTTAGAGTCTTCTGCATACAGTAATGTTTTTTTGTTGTTTTCATGGGCGTGCAGTGCTCATACATGCATTAGCAACTGTAACATTTACATATTTAGTGTAGTTTATAGATTGATGCATGAATTTTCATACATCCAGCTTATTGTTTGTTTGTTTGTTTTTTTTTTTTTTGGGGGGGGGGGGGTGGGAGGTCGGTGGTGCACTAATGGGAAAGTCATTTTTGACTGGTGTGCTAACGAAAAAATACCCAAAATTTTAGTAATATCAATTTGTGACGATGGTTAAGTTAACTTTATGCAACTCGGTATTACTTTAAACGTTCTTATATTTCCTATATTCTTTGTGGAATACATCATAATTACAAAAAGTAATCAAGCAAGAAAAACTTTCGTAAAAACTATGACACTCACACTACAATTTTTATAATATTTTTTTATATTTTTTGGTAGCATATTCCTGTTTTCCAATTTTTCCAGGAAAAAAGTTTTTTTTACCCAAAATTTTAAACCTGTTTTCAAATAATTTGTGATAATGTTGTCATTTAAATCTATGCACAAACATCAATAGTAAAAAATAAATTTTAAAACCGTTCGTAGCAGGAAATTTTTTGAAAAACCGTCAACTTTACACGAGCATGCCTGCTGAAAAATTAAAAGGGTATAGCGAGTACGGGCACTCGACCTCTTGGGTGTACATGGAACTGAGTGCAACAGTGACAGTCATTTTTATTTTCTGATTTCATCGTGTAAAATATGAATTTTGTCAAATATCGTGGAAAATATGCAAATTTCGTCGAAAGATTATGGAATAAAACACAAATTTCGTCATAGGATTGAAAAAAAAAACGTGATTTCATCAAAGGATCGCAGAGTAAACGTGAATTTCATTCAAAGGACTGCAGAAAAGTGCGATTTTTGTCAAATGGTCGCAGAAAAACACTGATTTTGTCAAAGGATCGCAGAATAAATGCAAATTTCCTCAAAATGTTGCGGAATTATTCATGTTATGCACCTTCAGTGTCCCACTCCCCACTAGCTTTCCCCCCGCAGGAGGGCCTTTTTCTAAATTTTGCCGTCACACCTCATGTGACATATCGTTGCAAAGGCCTGTGAGGGGGCACATTCCTAAATCGATATATCGGAATATCATGATATACAGATGCCGATTTATCATGATATTTAATTCTAGACATCGCCCAGCCTTTGCGGTAAGTAAACTTTTTTCTTTAGTGCTATCAAATTGTTTGCCGTCAAGTTTTGACGGGTTCCATCTAGTATAAATTTATTACGTAAAGAATGTTCATTAAGATTTTTTTTTTCACTGAAAAGCAGTGGAACTTCAAAACACTATTTGTATACTGCTTCCTGATTGATTTAAGAGTGTCAACAATAACCCAGATTATAAAACATGCAAGGGGGAGTCGTGAAAAAAATAATATTTATTCATTTTTTATATAAACTAAAAACATTGAAACATGTCCATTATTGGCGTATCTACACTATAAAAAGCATATAAACAAGTCGTGATTACTTTATACTTAGTCATTATTATTTTTTGTTGTTGTTGCCTTTTAATTTTAGAAATATTCATTCATGCATAAAATGCATCAACACTATTCATTAGGGTTGCATCGAATAATGATTTTGGCCGAGTACCAAATATTCGGTTAGCTGCATAGTGACTATCAAGCCGAATACCGAATATTCGGCCAGCTGAATAGTAACTATTCGTCCAAATACTGAATATTTGGCTTGACGAATACTTTTAAATTTAATAATTTAAAAGTATTAAAAAGCTAAATTTTAAAACAATTTTACATAATATTTAACACATATACTTCCATATTAATAAAAAAGATATTTTTACGAGTAAATTTTGCACTAAGAAAAATCTATATGCTTTGAATTGTTATTTAAAAGAAGAGGATAGTTTTAAAGCTTCTATAATTGATAAAATTTTAAGTTTTATGGATACTTTTCTGAATTAAAACAAATTAATAAAATGTTCTTATATTCTAAAACAAATATTTAAAAATCAAAATGAAATTTTAAAGAAATTGGAACAAAAATTTGACTGCCATATTTTCTTTTATTCGTCAAAAAGGGACTAAAATCGTCATTATTGGTTCATTTTTTACGTGATACTTTTCAAATAGCAAAAAAAAAAAAAAAAAAATGAAAAAAAAGAAAGAAAAAACCCTAAAAGCATTCTTGTTTTATTTCAATATAATTCGATTTCTAATTATTCTAAATAGCTTAATTAATTGACAGTTAAAAATATAAATTTTTTTAAGGTTTTTAAAGATACTTTTTAAAAAGTTTTTTGTTAAGTATTCGGTCTGGCCAAATATTTCGATATTTGTCCAAGCCGAATATTCGGCATACCAAAAAATTTGATATTCGGCTTAACCGAATATTCAGTAGTATGGCTGAATACCAAATATTCGGTGCATCCCAACTATTCATCAAATAAAAATAATTGATAGTTAAAATTTCAAGAATAATAAAAATGATTCATACCTTGAGAATAAAATTTCCAAGTTTAACTCGAAACTTAAAAGCTAAAATCTAGCGTGTTTTATTTTTTCTCTTTAAGAGATTATTGTATTTGTTTATAAAAAATATTTTATACTACATGCGTTAAGTGCAAATGCGAGAAAGAAATGAATTATTCCCCCCCCCCCCTCCCTAACTTCCTAGATTTCGCCAAATTCATCGGAATAAATAAATATCTGTCCTATAAAACGTTACATTTTAGCGATCATAATTTTAACTTTTAAGTAAGAAGGTCAGACCTAAAACTTTTACTTTACTCTCAACGAATGAAAACTAAATATTATGCATAAAAATAACAACTTTTATAGTGGTATGGATAATTCTAAATCATACAGCAAATGAATTATTAAATGATTTTTAAAACTTACCTTTTCTTCCTAACAGCAACAGCCATGTTGATATTTGTTGTTTTTCTACTCCGTCCGTCTACGTGAAAGTCACAGCAGACGTCACATGAAGGTCTCCGTCTAAAGCAGTCCATCAACAATAGGATCTGCACGCGCATCTTTTATCACTCATTTCAAGTTACTTTACGGCAAAGCAAGGATTGATTCTTGGAACGGATTGCCTGTCCGTCGCAAGGCATTTTGCTTGCTGGAAATTGAATTGGGTGTTACTTGAATTACCAAACTTGCGCTATCGTGTTTATTTGAATGGAAAACCAAACTTGTGTCAAGCAAGTGTGCTCACTGGGAAAGAGGGAGGCTTATAGTAGATCCCTAAATCAGGCTTATCCAAATTCGACCCGACCCGTAGGTCAGGTTGACGTTATTTCTTCTTCGTTTCTGGTCGGTTGACTTTGAATGTTTTAATTCCAGTTGCTAGGTTTTGACTGGGGTTCAAAATGACAAATTTTTCGAAAGTCCTGAAAGTTTTCCTATGAAAAATAATAATATATTATTACTAAGATTATATCAGTTCAGTTTTATACAACAAAGATAAAATTGATATTAGAGAGTTAATTGTAAATTGCTTGTCCATTATTACATTAAATATGGAATAACTTTTCTCACATCAGATTTCTTACAGGAATTAATCTACCTCCTGACATAAATGAGAAAATATTTTATTTTTATCTCATCAAATTTTTATATAATATTTTCTTCTCGAAAAATCATCAGTTTTTGACTTGCATAAGTATTTCAAATTTTGAATTTCTCAAATTCTATCAGGTGTCTCAAATTCTATCAGGTTCAATTTCTTCTGTAGCCAAATTCTTTTAGGTGTCCCTGGAAATCAACGATAAATCCTATACACACCTTATTCTACAGTAAGCGCTGTGTAGTGACCTATATACACTCATGTCCAAAATTAAGGACGCAAACATAAAATCTGTGAAAACTGATGAACTATTCACTGTGTTCCTACGAAATTTAGCTATATTACAGAGTTATATTACAATAGGAGAAACTACATAGCGACTTAACAATATGGAAAAGATTTTAATTGTGAATTAAGAAACAGGGTATATCAAAAAGTGTAAATCGTGAATTGGAGATAAAGCATTTATCTCGGGAAATGTCTGCCTAATATGAAGTGCGACTGCCGTACACTGCAGTACAAGCCTCACAACGAGCTCTCATACTGTTTATGAGGGTGTGAATTAATGTTTGTGGCAACAAAGCCCATTCTTCCTAAAACGCGGCTTTTGACTCCTGCGGGTCCTGGGCAATGTTACGCTGTGCAATGGTTCTTCCTAGATCATCCCAAACATGTTTAATAGGACTGAGGTCCGGAAACCTCGAGGGTCAATTCATACGGCAAATATCCTCTTCTTCAAGAAAATCATCAACAATGTGAGCTCTGTGTGGCTTCTCATTATCGCCCATAAACATGAAGTTCGGGTCTACATCATCCCGGAAGCTTTTTCAAGAAGGCTCACGTTTTGAGCACCTTATCGCCAGAGAAACGGTTGGTTCGGGGATGAATTCAACAATACGCACCCTTTCTTCTTCGTGACGTCATACGCGTAGCGAACAGCAGCCCCATTCTTTTGCTGAAATCAAAGATATATTTTTTTTTGTTTGTTTTTCTGCAATTCTAAAAATCTATAATGCAGAGAAAAAAGTATGACGAAATGTTATTTCACCGTTGTTTACAGTTTAAACCTTGCTTAAAACAAAGAGCTTTTTCGGATTAAAATGCTTTTAATTTCACAATATATATAATTCAAACATAAGTTATTTTTTTCAGTTCAATAATATTAATTTAATTCATTAATTCGCTATGTTCGAATAAATTGAGAACGTATTTTATTTTTTAGGAAAAATAAAAACAGACGTAAAGATTTTCTTGTAATAAATATAATTCTATTAATCATGTTTTTATGACACAATTGAACTTAGTTTTACTAGCATTACTACTGAATTAATTTAGTTTTTTCTTCTTTTTTCTTCTTAATTAAGCGGCCTAATTGTGTGACGTGTTGATTGCATTAATAAAACATATTTTCACTGAAATAATTCATTAAAAATTAATTGTTCTTAATTTAATTGCGATGAGAAGTTAATAGGAAGTTAAAATTAAAATCAATTCGATTACAATTAGATTGAACGATGAATCATAAATTATTTAGCTGTATCCTGCAATTAAATCAATCAGCTAAAATAACTGCAAGTTTATGCACGTAATTAAATCAATTACTATTACATTTTAATACTGTTAAATCTTTATCACTATTTGAGTTTTTATGTAAAAAACATTGGTCTGCCCCTAGTGCACAAAATTAAAAATCTTTAAAATTCTTCAGTTTTTTATTTTAAAATTTTTGCCATACTTTCAAATATTATTTCGTCCAAGTTGTTTAATTTGTTATTTTAAAATAGTAATTCGTCATATTTGAATAAATCATCTAAATTCCTCTCTCGAATGAAATTCCTCCACCCCCCCCCCCCCACACACACACACACACACACTCCATTTTCCGTCATTCTGGACACATATTGCACTATTTATTAAGTTGAAGTGGGAATAAAATAATGATCAATCGTCTAAGGCAACATCCCATTCCGAATTTTCTCTTCTCCCCCCTCCACCCTCTCCTCCAGCGCACTATTTTCTGACCATTTAAAATTCATTGTTGTCTTGCAGAAAAAAATTATTTAAAATTGTGACCGAAATGTTAACTATCTCTTCGCTTATCCATAACAGTGCATAAAGTTTACTCTTTTGCTCTATCTGTTGATTTTTAAATAGCAAATAAATAATTTACCATAAAAAAGCAAAGGAAAGAAATAGAATGAAAGATAAAGAAAAAAAATCAGGATTAACCTTTTGTGCACACGCTTTCTTTCTTTTTTTTCTTTTTTTTTCTTCTTTACATTTTTTTTTAAATATCTGTTCTATTAATTAATTTGGAGTAACTATAAGTAAATTACCAATACCAATTATTCAAATTCTGACCCCCACCCCCCCCAAAAAAGTTTTTAATTTTTTGGTTTGTTTTTTCTATTTGCTAATTGATAAATTTAACTATTTAAATCTACAGCCCCTCACTATCATACACAGTTAAAAAATTTCTCTAGTGACTTTATTTGTTACTTTGAAGTAACAAAAGACAATCATTCAATATTCCTTCTCCCCCACCTCCTCTTAAGAATTTCATCTCACATTAAAAAGGCAATTTCTAAACCCAGCTAAAAATGAACTGCAGAAATTCTATTAAAAAAACCGCAGTTTGAAAACTGCGGTGATTTGGCCAATTCCACTACAGATTTTTTGCGGTCAATACAACTATAAAATTACTACAGTTTATTAACTGTAGTAATTTCGCAGTTGTATTAACCATAAAAATTCTACAGAAAATTTATAGTTACATCAATATTAAAAATTCTGCAGTAATTTCACAGTCAATAGAGACCGCAAAAATTCTGTAGTGGAATAGGCCAAATCACCGCAGTTTTCCAAATGCAGATTTTTTGTAGTTATATCGACCTCAAAAATGTTCTAGTTTTTTTACTGAATATCATTTCAAACCTGGTTTCTATAACATTATATGCTCTGGAGTGAAAAATTTGTTCAAATAGAAAAATCCCAAGTAAAAAATCTAAACATTTCTAAAATGCTTTAAGTTCATTGTGTAGTATGTACTTTATTAAAGCAATTGTCGTTGGAACTGTGTAAGTAGAGAGTTGTCTGTTGAAAAGCACGCATTGCGATTGGGGAGAATTTCGAGGCTGCCGAATTCACGGTTGGCGAGCGTAGCTGCTTGTTAGGGCTGGGCAATGTCTAGAATTAAATATAATGATAAATCGGGATCTTTATATCATGATATCCCAGTATAGCGATTTCGGAATGTGCCCTCAGGGAGGCAAAGGGGTGAGCGGGGCACCCGAAATGCATAAAATGATTAAGCAGTCACAGGCCTTTGCAACGATATGTCACTTGAGGGGTGCCGGCAAAATTTAAAAAAGGTCCTCCCGCGGGTGGGTAAGGCAAGTGGAGAGAGGGACAAAGAAGGTGCATACATGAATAAGCGGTCACAGGCCTTTCCAATGACATGTCACATGACGGGTGTCAGTAAAAAGTAGGAAAGTGCTCCCAGGGGGCAAAGTAGTGGGCGGAGCACTGGAAATGCATAAAATGATTAAGCGGTCACAGGCCTTTGCAACGATATGTCACATGACGGGCTGCCGGCAAAATTTAGGAAATTGCCCCCCTCCCTGGGGGGCCAAAGTGGTAGGCGGAGTGCCGGAAGTGCATAAAATGATTAAGCGGTCACAGGCCTTTCCAATGACATGTCACATGACGGGTGTCAGCAAAATGTAGGAAAATGCCCCCCAGGGGCAAAGTAGTGGACAGAGCACCGGAAATGCATAAAATGATTAAGCGGTCACAGGACATTGCAACAATATGTCACATGACGGGGTGCCGGCAAAATTTAGGAAATTGCCCCCCGTGGTGGGCAAAGTGGTAGGCGGAGTACCGGAAGTGCATAAAATGAGTAAGCGGTCACAGGCCTTTCCAATGACATGTCACATGACGGGTGTCAGTAAAATGTAGGAAAGTGCCCCCAGGAGGGCAAAGTAGTGGGCGGAGCACTGGAAATGCATAAAATGATTAAGCAGTCACAGGCCTTTGCAACGATATGTCACATGACGGGCTGCCGGCAAAATTTAGGAAATTGCCCCCCTGAGGGAGGCAAAGTGGTGGGCGGAGTGCCGGAAGTACATAAAATGATTAAGCGGTCACTGGCCTTTCCAATGACATGTCACATGACGGGTGTCAGCAAAATGTAGGAAAGTGCCCCCAAGGGGGCAAAGTAGTGGACGGAGCCCCGGAAATGCATAAAATGATTAAGCGGTCACAGGCCTTTGCAACGATATGTCACATGAGGGGTGACGACAAAATTTAGAAAAATGCCCCCAGCCCAGGTGTGGAAGTGGGGGGATGGTCATCGCAGGTGCATAACATGAATAAGTAGTAAGAAATTTGAATATTACATGATCTATTGAGGAAATTCGCGTATTTCGCACGATATTTTGAAGAAATTCGCTCATTTTAAAAAATTCCTTTGGCGAAAATTATGCATTTTATACGACCCTTTGGCGAAAATCGCGCTTTTTCCACAACCTTTCAAAGAAATTCGCATATTACACGATCTTCCGATGAAATTTGCGTATTTCGCACGAGCTTTTGAAGAAATTCGTATATTTTACACGATCTTTCGATGAAATTTGCGTATTTCGCACAATCTTTTGAAGAAATTCGTATATTTTACATGATCTTTTGGTGAAATTCACGTATTTTGCGCGATCCTTCAAAGAAATTCACATATTTTACACGATCGTTTGACGAAATACACATTTTTTCGCAATCATTTGACAAACATCATATTTTATCGCGATTCTTTGATAACATTCGTGCTTTTTCCACGACCTTTCAAAGAAATTCGCAGATTACATGATCTTTTGGCGAAATTTGCACGATCTTTTGAAGTAATTTGCATACTTTACACGGCACTTTGGCAAAAATCTCCAATTTTCCACGATCTTTCGCCAAAAATCTCCCGTTTTCCATGATCTTTCGCCAAAATTCACTCATTTTCCACAATCTTTTAACAAAATTCACGTTTATTTCGCGATCATTTGACAAAAATCACATTTCTTTAACGAAATTCGCGATCCTTCGACGAAATTCTCGTTTTTCCCACGACCTATCAAAGATATTCGCATATTACACGATCTTTCGAAGAAATTCGCATATTTTACACGATTGCTTGACGAAATACGCACCTTTTTTCGCGATCATTTGACAAAAATCCCATTTTTTCGCGATTCTTTGACGAAATTCACAATCCTTCACCGAAATTTGCATATTACATGATCTTTTGATGAAATTCGTGTATTTCGCACAATCTTTTGCAGAAATTCGAATATTTTACACTATCCTTTGGTGAAAATCATGTTTTTTTCAATTCTGCGATGAAAATCGTGTCTTTTTCGTGATCCTTTAACGAAAATCGCATTTTTCTCGCAATCCTTTGCCAAAAATCGTGCATTTTCCATGATCTTTTGCCAAAAATCTCCCGTTTTGCACAATCTTTCGCCAAAAATCTCGCGTTTTGCACGATCTTTCGCCAAAATTCGCTCATTTTCCACAATCCTTTAACAAAATTCACGTTTATTTCACGATCATTTGATAAAAATCACATTTTTTTGCGATTCTTTAACGAAATTCTCGTTTTTCCCACGACCTTTCAACAAAATTCGCATATTACACGATTTTTCGATGAAATTCGCACGATCTTTCAAAGAAATTCGCATATTTTTCACGATCGTTTGACGAAATACGCACCTTTTTTGCGATCATTTGACAAAAATCACATTTTTTCGCGATTGTTTGACGAAATTCTCGTTTTTCCCACGACCTTTCAAAGAAATTCGCATATTACACGATTTTTCGATGAAATTCGCACGATCTTTCAAAGAAATTCGCATATTTTACACGATCGATTGACGAAATACACACCTTTTTTCGCGATCATTTGACAAAAATCACATTCTTTTCGCAAATCTTTGACAAAATTCACGATCCTTCGCCGAAATTCGCAGTCTTTGAACGACCTTTCAAAGAAATTTGCATATTACATGATCTTTTGATGAAATTCGTGTATTTCACACAATCTTTTGTAGAAATTCGAATATTTTGCACGACCCTTTGGCGAAAATCATGTTTTTTTTTGCAATTCTGCGATGAAAATCGTGTCTTTTTCGTGATCCTTTAACGAAAATCGCATTTTTCCCGCAATCCTTTGCCAAAAATCGTGCATTTTCCGTGATCTTTTGCCAAAAATCTCGCATTTTCCACGATCTTTCGCCAAAATTCGCTCACTTTCCACAATCTTTTAACAAAATTCGCGTTTATTTTGCGATCATTTGACAAAAATCATATTTCTTTGCGATTCTTTAACAAAATTCTTGATCCTTCGACGAAATTCTCGTTTTTCCCACGACCTTTCAAAGAAGTCCGCATATTACACGATCTTTCTATGAAATTCGCACGATCTTTCGAAGAAATTCGCGTATTTTACACGATTGCTTGACGAAATACGCAGATTTTTTCGCGATCATTTGACAAAAATCCCATTTTTTTCGCGATTCTTTGACGAAATTCACAATCCTTCACCGAAATTTGCATATTACATGATCTTTTGATGAAATTCGTGTATTTTGCACAATCTTTTGATGAAATTCGTGTATTTTGCACAATCTTTTGTAGAAATTTAAATATTTTGCACGATCCTTTAGTGAAAATCATGTTTTTTTTTTCAATTCTGCGATGAAAATCGTGTCTTTTTCGTGATCCTTTAACGAAAATCGCATTTTTCTCGCAATCCTTTGCCAAAAATCGTGCATTTTCCATGATCTTTAGCCAAAAATCTCGCATTTTCCACGATCTTTTGCCAAACGTCTGGCGTTTTCCACGATCTTTCGCCAAAATTCGCTCATTTTCCAGTCTTTTAACAAAATTCACGTTTATTTCGCGATCATTTGACAAAAATTACATTTCTTTGCGATTCTTTAACAAAATTCTTGATCCTTCGACGAAATTCTCGTTTTTAGCACGACCTTTCAAAGAAGTTCGCATATTACCCGATCTTTCGATGAAATTCGCACGATCTTTCAAAGAAATTCGCATATTTTACACGATCGTTTGACGAAATACACACCTTTTTTCGCGATCATTTGACAAAAATCACATTCTTTTCGAGATTCTTTGACAAAATTCACGATCCTTCGCCGAAATTCGCAGTCTTTGAACGACCTTTCAAAGAAATTTGCATATTACATGATCTTTTGATGAAATTCGTGTATTTCGCACTATCTTTTGTAGAAATTCGAATATTTTGCATGATCCTTTGGTGAAAATCATGTTTTTTTGCAATTCTGCGATGAAAATCGTGTCTTTTTCGTGATCCTTTAACGAAAATCGCATTTTTCCTGCAAAAATCATGCATTTTCCATTTTGCCAAAAATCTCGCATTTTCCACGATCTTTCGCCAAAAATTTGTTTTCCACGATCTTTCTCCAAAATTCGCTCATTTTCCACAATCTTTCAACAAAATTCACGTTTATTTCGCGATCATTTGACAAAAATCACATTTCTTTGCGATTCTTTAACAAAATTCTTGATCCTTCAACGAAATTCTCGTTTTTCCCACGACTTTTCAAAGAAGTTCGCATATTACACGATATTTCTATGAAATTCGGACGATATTTCGAAGAAATTCGCATATTTTACACGATCGTTTGACGAAATACGCACCTTTTTTCGCGATCATTTGACAAAAATCACATTTTTTTTCGCGATTCTTTGACGAAATTCACAATCCTTCGCCAAAATTTGCATATTACATGATCTTTTGATGAAATTTGTGTATTTCGCACAATCTTTTGCAGAAATTCGAATATTTTACACGATCCTTTGGCGAAAATCATGTTTTTTTTAATTCTGCGATGAAAATCGTGTCTTTTTCGTGATCCCTTAACGAAAATCGCATTTTTCTCGCAATCCTTTGCCAAAAATCGTGCATTTTCCATGATCTTTTTTCAAAAATCTTGCATTTTCCACGATCTTTTGCCAAAAATCTCGCACGATCTTTCGCCAAAATTCACTCATTTTCCACAATCTTTTAACAAAATTCACGTTTTTTTTCACGATCATTTCACAAAAATCACATTTTTTGTGATTCTTTAACGAAATTCGCAATCCTTCAATGAAATTCACAGTTTTCCCACGACCTTTCAAAGAAATTCGCATATTACACGATCTTTCGATGAAATTCGCATGTTCTTTCAAAGAAATTCGCATATTTTACACGATCGTTTGACGAAATACGCACCTTTTTTCGCAATCATTTAACAAAAATTACATTTTTTTTTGCAATTCTTTAACAAAATTTGTGATCCTTTGCCGAAATTCGCAGTTTTTCCACGACCTTTCAAAGAAATTCGTATATTTTACACTATCTTTTGACGAAATTCGTTGTTTTTTGCACAATCTTTTGAAGAAATTGGCATATTTTGCACGATCATTGGCGAAAATAGGGTTTTTTCACAATTCTTTGATGAAACTAGTGTCTTTTTCATGATCCTTTAACGAAAATCGCAGCTTTCATGCAATCTTTCGCCAAAAATCTCACATTTTCCATGGTCTTTCGCCAAAATTCGCTCATCTTGCACGATATTTAGTAAAATTCACGTTTTTTTGCGACCATTGATAAAAAACACATTTTTTCGCGATTCTTTGACGAAATTCGTGTTTTTTCCACGACCTTTCAGACAAATTCGCAAATTACACGATCGCATCAATTATGATGTTTAATTTTTTCTCCAACACTTTTTAGAAAATATTTGTGAATTCCCTGACTTTTCCTATATATTTTGAAATTTCCCTGACTGTACATGACACTGGGAACACAGAAATTATAAAAAATATAATCATTGAAATAGCCCTTAGTCTCAGTACACAAAACAAAAGTAAAAACATTAAACAAAATTTAGAAATATTAAGCAAATTACTTATAAATAAAAGATACTTCTTTTACGGGCATAAAGTAAACACCACCCATATGTACTGATCTAAGCAATGTAAACAAAAGAAAATTACATAAAATAAAATTTATATGCACTTAGCAAAACACACCAAGCTGCTATGCTTTATTAAACAATTATCAACCAATTATGTTCTTAAAAAGAAAATAAATCACTTACTGGTGAAATGGTAATCTAACTTTAAATTAATAAGCTGTAATACAACTTATAAATGTAATATATCTTTATTTGGCACAGATGTCATATACACTCCATATTGGCGCGATTTTTTTCTGACGCCAATGTCATATAAGCACCGGGTACTTAACTGGCGCCAAAGTGTCATTATTTTGCTTGATATGGTAAACCGGATATAAATGATATGGTAACGAGGTTTGTTTGGTGTTATGGTAACATCTGTGCCGAATATTTTTACGGGTGCAGTGACATGCTTTTTTTTTTAAATTACCAAAATGCACTCCTACCAGAATTTCCCTAGGCAGTTTGGGGCGGCGGGTGGAGGGTGTACTGCACACCACCTGCCCTTTGGTTGATTTCATTTGATTATCGGAGCCTACGCTACGCTCGATTATGAGGTTTTCAGCTTCACTTCATTTGGCGGCTTTGTACCTCTAATGATCCAAAATTGCTAATACAGTTCTCTATAAACAGCTCTTTCAGTAGACGTTACATCCACAGATGAGAACTTGTTTTTATTGGGATTAAATTCCAGGAAGAACTCCTCTTCATCAGAATCTGTTGGTTCTCAGTAGAAAAGAAACAAGGTGTTGGAGGCAGATTTGCCCACTACAGCCAGATCACATATATCATGGACAGTCGCACTGTCAGCAGACAGATCTAATCGCTGATAGAGTTGAGCTTGCTCTGTGCGAAACTTTCGGCATTCTAGAAGGTAGTGGTCAGTGCTTTCCAAGACCTGACACTCTGATCAGAGGGATGAATTCCATAGGCCAAAACGATGAAGTTGTGCCATGGTAGGCAACGAGCGGGTCTGTATGCCCTTTGGTTTAAAAAACAGCGTTCGAAATCGTTGGTGGTCCGCTGGTCCGAGACCTCCAAAAATGCAATCGAACCACTAATTTGAAAAATTTAGTGGTCTGCAGGACCAGTAACTTTCCCCCCCCCTTCTCACAGGTAAACTTAATTTACCCATCCCCTAGAAAACCGCAACCAAACACAAATCACACAATAATTTAAAAAAAATTGCATTAAATCTCAGTCATTTGAAATAAATAATCAGATAAATAAAATATCTAATTAATAATTTTTTAGTTTTTCGTTATGTATACTGTTTATTTAATTTTTCGTAAATTATAATTTTACGTTTTACTATGCTGAAAATTTTGGATGGCTGTAAAGGAAGTTTGGTTTATATTCTAAGAGGGGGGGGGGGGGAAGGTCATTCAAGGGTTAAAGGGACTTAATAGAATTTTATGTAGCGGGCCAGTGATGTTGGCTGTGGACCAGTAAATTCTCATGCTTACTGATCCTTGGGACCACTGATTTTTTTTTTATCAATTCTACCGCTGTAAAATATCACCCTTCTTGTCCCACATCCAAAAAATTTGCATGCACATTGTTTTAATTGTTGTTGTCATGCACATTGTTTTAAAGAAATTATATATCTAAGTTAAAAACATTTCATTGTTTAAAACCAGCAGCACTACTTGAAAATTTATATATTAAAACAAAA
This sequence comes from Maratus speciosus, assembly GCA_963932465.1. Classification (NCBI taxonomy): domain Eukaryota; kingdom Metazoa; phylum Arthropoda; class Arachnida; order Araneae; family Salticidae; genus Maratus; species Maratus speciosus. The sequence continues at coordinate 421,619,974 of OZ010799.1, read as the reverse complement.
ACGAACAATACACAAAAACTGCAACTAATCAATAAAAAACTTAAATTGATTCTTGAACACTTTTGTTTTGTAATAACAATGAATTACTCAACTAGCTTCTAGTTCACTAGAAAAAAAACTGCACCTCTATTATTCTTTTGAAAAAAACAAATAGTAATAATGATAATACCTTGAAACTACAAAATTCTCCTCCGAAATATTTGTATTGGTAAAACTTCGTTTTATTTTCTATTGTTGTCTCTATTCGATTTGTTTTAAAAAAAGGGGCCTGTTTTTTGGAAGTATACGAGTCCTTTGCTAAAATTATGTACCGAGCTAGATCTGCCTTTTTGAATCTGCAGGCATGGTCTCAGAGTCCTTTCAAAGAGACAAATCTAGCTCGATACATAATTTTAGCAATCTTGTGGTTATGGACATTCATTTAAAAAACAATAATTAACGCGAAGTCTTACAAGAACAAAAAGGGCTATAAAAAATAAGAGGAACGATCAAGCATAGCATAAGAAAAAGTGAGCGGGAATGGAGTCACATGTATTGTAAACAATCGCCGGATATCAACAGTTGAGTTGAGGAGTTCTTCTGCTGCCGGGATACAGATACATTTACGCTGTTAGCGAAATGAGATTGACCAATCAAAAAACTTGCTTCCTTAAAGCAGGGAAAAGTTCCCGAAATACAAGCTTCTGATTGGTCGATCTCGTTTCGCTAACAGCGCAAAATCTATCTGGATCCCGGAAAGAATTTAGAATAAAAAGAATTATTTAAATGATATTAATTATAATATATTATTAATAATTATTAATTATAAATATTTATTATTAATTATTTAAATTATATTATATTATTTATATTATGTAATATATAATTAATTTTATACATTAAAATTATATTATGCATTATTAATAATTATTAATTATAAATAATTATTATTAATTATTTAAATTAAATTATATTATATTATTTATATTACGTAATATAAAATTAATATTATATGTTAAAATTATATGATTTATATGTTAATAAATATCAATAATTATTAATTATACATATTATTATTAATTATTTTATTAATTATTATATTAATAATTTAAATAATAAATAATTATTTAGAGTCAGAAATGCAGCCTCAGCTGCATAAACAATAATCAAATGTTCCAATGTAAATTTAAAATAAAATATTTAATAAGAATAATTTTGTTTTCATTCGTTTTTATAAAGTAGAAGTAATTTTCATACAAACTGGAAGTCATGTCTTTTCGGGGAGAAGGGCGAATTGCGCATTTAGTAAATCCGGGTCCGGGTGTGCTATGAAAAAGAAGGGGGATGGGATGCCTTCTCCCTGCATTTTGAAAATAAAGTAAAAAAAAAAATCTTCTTTTGAAAAACATAGTAGAATTTATTCTATTCGAGTAAGTAAAAAAAAAAAATAAATAAAAAAAAATGGAAGCGTTTTTCCGTTTAGGGGAGGAGGATAACATAGGAGAGCAACTACCCCTCCCTAGATTTTCAATTCAGTAACTAATTTTATTTTCTTAATTTGAAAAACATAATAAAATTAATTCTTTGCCAGTGATTAAAAAAAAACAGAAACCAATAATTTTCCGCTAGGAGGAGGGGGGGGGATGTCATATGACAGTCATTTGTTCCTCCCTGGATTAAAAAATATAAGTACCTAATTTTTTTTCACCGATTTTGAAATAGTGAAATTTTTTTTAATTCGAGTGACTTAAATTAAAAGAGGAATTAAAAAGTTTCAGTTGGGGGAGCAGTATAGGAGGCCCATTGCCCTTCCGTGGATTTTGAAATTGTACAAACTAAATTTCTTTTTTTCCTATTTCGAAAACATAGTAGAATTTTTTTTTCGAGTAACTTAAAAAAAAAGGAACCAAGAAATTTCTGATTAGGGGAAGGTGGCACAGGAGACCGACTGCCCCTCCCTAGATATTTCAATTTAAGTAACCCAATTTTTTTTCTCCTGCTATGAAAAACATAGTATAATTTATTCTTTGCGAGTAACTTAAAAATTAAGGTAACCAAAAATTTTTCGTTAAAAGGGGGGAGCCTAGGGGAGTGTCATTGCCGCTGGATTTTGAAATATATATATAACTGAATTTTCTTTTTCTCCGATTTTGTATATAGTAAATTTTATTTATACGCAGAAACTTAAAATAATAGACGGACAGTATAGCAGAAATATCAGTTGCCCGGGGGTGGGGGGGATTAAGAGAAAAGCCATTTCCCTTCCCTGGATTTGAAATTTAAGTAATTAAATTTTCTTTTTTCTTTCTTTTTTTTATGAAATGCATAGTAAAATTCATTCTTTTTCAGCATTTTAAAATAAAAGAAATAAAAAAATTCCGTTAAGGAGGGTGTGTGTGTGTGTGGGGGGGGGGGGGGTGGAAGGCCCATGCCAATACCTGAAGTATGAAATTTAATTAACGGAATTATATTATTTTCTCCGATTTTGACAAATATAGTAAAATTTATTTATTCCGTATAGCTTAAAATTAAACAGAAACTAAGAATTTTTCTGTTGGGGGAGAGATCCCCCCCCCCCTATATCTCACTCTTGGTAGTTAATTTTCGTCGAGTTTTTTTTATGTTTATGTATTTAAACTTTATCGTAAAGTCAGGTTAAAAACAGTGTAATTTTTTTTTTTGGGGGGGGAGGGGTGGGGGAGGGAGATGTAGCCCGAGGTCATCGGCATTCCCCTCCCGGATTTTGACATTTAGTTTTAACGAAATATTTTCTTTTTCTCTGATTAACACATAATAAAATTTATCCCTTTCAGCCAAGTAAAATAATTAAACACTAAGAGAAAGACGGGAAACTGGTAAAATTAAAGAGATGAAATTACTTCAATAATGCTGTATTACTACAGACGCAAAATCTCATTATTTTAAAAGTTCATGATGACTTCACTTAAACTATAGTATTTTTGAGGTTAATAGCACAGAGAATTTTTGAAATAAAGGACCACAAAATTACGCCACATTAGCCGCAGAATTTCTAAAGTATTTTTATAGTCGAGATTGCACTACAGAAAATCTATAGTTGACTATAGAAAAACATCAAAAATACTCCACTTCTGTAGAAAAACTGCAGTTCATTTTTAGCTGGGATATTTCTACAGTTTTGTTTTTAATTTAAAGTGTGTAGTTTATGAACGATACAACAATACTTACAAAATACAGTGGAAAACAGCTGATACCGACGTAACATTTTTCAGCAATCTGAAGTGATATCAATATTGTTTAACATATTTTTGGCCGTGGATAAACAATACGTTGATCGTTTGGAAAGAAAATAAAATACGAAACGGAATAGTAGAAATAAATAAAATATTGAAATTGCTTCAAGATCATAATGAAGGGAACGAATATTTTTTCCAACTGGATTATATCATATTCAAAGCTGGAGTAGCACAGTTGAAGTTTATTCCAACAGAGCGAAAAATGTCCAGACCAGGGATCGAACCTGGATACTTGGCGTGCCGTGCCAATGCCTTACCTGTTAGGCTATCCGGACCGATACCTGGCTGACATAATTCACTCTTATTAGTTGGACTTGGCTGCGAACTGCAGCGCTGTTTCATTCATCCGAGCTATAACTATAGCATTTACATGATGAAACTACTTCAACACGGAAACTCCTGTATACCATGTAATTAGGTCATAATGAAGGGAACGAATATTTTTTCCAACTGGATTATATCATATTCAAAGCTGGAGTAGCACAGTTGAAGTTTATTCCAACAGAGCGAAAAATGTCCAGACCAGGGATCGAACCTGGATACTTGGCGTGCCGTGCCAATGCCTTACCTGTTAGGCTATCTGGACCGATACCTGGCTGACATAATTCACTCTTATTAGTTGGACTTGGCTGCGAACTGCAGCGCTGTTTCATTCATCCGAGCTATAACTATAGCATTTACATGATGAAACTACTTCAACACGGAAACTCCTGTATACCATGTAATTAGGTCATAATGAAGGCTACTCCAGCTTTGAATATGATATAATCCAGTTGGAAAAAATATTCGTTCCCTTCATTATGACCTAATTACATGGTATACAGGAGTTTCCGTGTTGAAGTAGTTTCATCATGTAAATGCTATAGTTATAGCTCGGATGAATGAAACAGCGCTGCAGTTCGCAGCCAAGTCCAACTAATAAGAGTGAATTATGTCAGCCAGGTATCGGTCCGGATAGCCTAACAGGTAAGGCATTGGCACGGCACGCCAAGTATCCAGGTTCGATCCCTGGTCTGGACATTTTTCGCTCTGTTGGAATAAACTTCAACTGTGCTACTCCAGCTTTGAATATGATATAATCCAGTTGGAAAAAATATTCGTTCCCTTCATTATGACCTAATTACATGGTATACAGGAGTTTCCGTGTTGAAGTAGTTTCATCATGTAAATGCTATAGTTATAGCTCGGATGAATGAAACAGCGCTGCAGTTCGCAGCCAAGTCCAACTAATAAGAGTGAATTATGTCAGCCAGGTATCGGTCCGGATAGCCTAACAGGTAAGGCATTGGCACGGCACGCCAAGTATCCAGGTTCGATCCCTGGTCTGGACATTTTTCGCTCTGTTGGAATAAACTTCAACTGTGCTACTCCAGCTTTGAATATGATATAATCCAGTTGGAAAAAATATTCGTTCCCTTCATTATGACCTAATTACATGGTATACAGGAGTTTCCGTGTTGAAGTAGTTTCATCATGTAAATGCTATAGTTATAGCTCGGATGAATGAAACAGCGCTGCAGTTCGCAGCCAAGTCCAACTAATAAGAGTGAATTATGTCAGCCAGGTATCGGTCCGGATAGCCTAACAGGTAAGGCATTGGCACGGCACGCCAAGTATCCAGGTTCGATTTCTGGTCTGGACATTTTTCGCTCTGTTGGAATAAACTTCAACTGTGCTACTCCAGCTTTGAATATGATATAATCCAGTTGGAAAAAATATTCGTTCCCTTCATTATGACCTAATTACATGGTATACAGGAGTTTCCGTGTTGAAGTAGTTTCATCATGTAAATGCTATAGTTATAGCTCGGATGAATGAAACAGCGCTGCAGTTCGCAGCCAAGTCCAACTAATAAGAGTGAATTATGTCAGCCAGGTATCGGTCCGGATAGCCTAACAGGTAAGGCATTGGCACGGCACGCCAAGTATCCAGGTTCGATTTCTGGTCTGGACATTTTTCGCTCTGTTGGAATAAACTTCAACTGTGCTACTCCAGCTTTGAATATGATATAATCCAGTTGGAAAAAATATTCGTTCCCTTCATTATGACCTAATTACATGGTATACAGGAGTTTCCGTGTTGAAGTAGTTTCATCATGTAAATGCTATAGTTATAGCTCGGATGAATGAAACAGCGCTGCAGTTCGCAGCCAAGTCCAACTAATAAGAGTGAATTATGTCAGCCAGGTATCGGTCCGGATAGCCTAACAGGTAAGGCATTGGCACGGCACGCCAAGTATCCAGGTTCGATCCCTGGTCTGGACATTTTTCGCTCTGTTGGAATAAACTTCAACTGTGCTACTCCAGCTTTGAATATTGCTTCAAGATTTTGCAACTGATGTTGCCTCATGAAATTACTTTTCTGGGATGGAGGTTAAATATATATGAATGAAATTACCAATTTTACAGAGAACAGAACAATGATTACAGAGGTTGCAGCATTATTCTTCCTTTCTAAATATCATTTACGAAAAAGAAATTATATTGGGTACCACACACATAGTTATACACATATACATACATAGCTACATATATAAAATAGGATAGAGCGCAGATTTCCTCCACCAAGAAAATTTCTACTAAAATTTCCTTTTAACTCCTTTTCATTATAAATATTTTAAAAATGAAATAAAAATTATGAAACTTTCACGAATTGATAATAAAGCTCCCAATACACTAAAAACTTTCTAAAAAAATCTCAAAAGTATATACTTGATCAGTGACCCCAGTAGTAAAAACTTTGAAGTAATAAATACATAAAATTAACAGCAAATAATGTTGTGAACAAAATTACTCTTAAAAATCTCTGGTATTTTTACATAAATGAAGTAAAAAAAAGTAAACATTTACGAAGTAGAACTTTGACATTAAATAATGTAACTCTGAGATTATAAAGAATGGAAAAGTAAGTTAAAATGGAAGTTGTTTTTCTTTCATAAAAATATATATTTTGTTATTTTTTCACTTATGAAAATATTTTTGTACAGTAGATGAAATTACAATCCACCCACAGATGATGTAGGATAAATTCAAATGGTTGAATACAGAAAACTGGAAAATCTGTAGTCTCTTACAATTTATTTATACTAATGGGTAACAACCTTTCGAAAATCAGAGTGAGTTTCTTGTCACATTATTTAACTTAATTTAATACATGCATGTAAAGTTAAAACTTTTAATCGATTTTTCATTTTCTGATAAATTAGAATTATATAAAAAAAAGTATACAGGAATGTTTCCAATGACAAAACAACATTTTAATATTTTTAGAACACATAAATTAATTATATGCCATCTTTCCATTGGCCGGTTACAGGTAATTAATCGCCCAATACTCCTTATGGTTACAAAAACGATAGAGAGCCAGACACACAGTTTCTAAAATAAGCCAACTGTAACAATGAAATATATTAAACCCTACAAAGTAAAACATAAATAAAATATTGAATTAAATATAAATAACATATCTTATTAAAAATGTGCTTTTATCAGTTAAAAATTTAAAATAAAATGATAATACCTTTAAAAACTGTTTAGAAATCCGAAAGACATAAATTCACTACTTCGCACTTTCTAACAAACCTTAAACAAATTAAAGCAGTGAATTTTCTATAACAGGAGCTAAAATTAACTTATTTTATCAGTAATTTTTTAGAACAATACAAAGTGTAATAATGAAAGAAGGCATTATTTCTAAGATAAACATTGAATGCTTAAAAGATATGTGTGGATTTTTTAGCTATTTTTACTTTTATATTTATTTGAATAAACCTCTTATTTGTGCCTTAACTTTAGGTTTGATTCTTTTTTATTTTAGAGAAAATTAATTTTCAGTTAAAAAAAATTACAATTAAAGTATATTGAAATCTATCACCAGTAGTTATTTTGTGTACTATTGATGCAATAATAGATTATTGAAAAATATTTAAAGACTCTTGAAAAATGTTAAATATTATTTTTATTACAACATGAAAAATTAACTTTCCAATACTTTATTCTTTAATTATAAATTTTTGTTTTAGAGATATACTTTTAAATTAGAAACACATGTTTGAAATAAAAGTTTAAAAAACAATGCAAACATTTTTTTTTTTTTGCTTACTGCTGAAAAATGAATGGAATGATAACATCAATTATAGAGACAAGTAAATGGAATAATACTGAATGTAAAACTATTAATAGGATGACAATACGAAAGGATTAAGGTAACTGATAAAGATTTTTCCAAAATAGCCAAAAGAATCAGTGGAAAACTGAAAATCACACTTAATACCGATTTTGAAAAAAAAAGCATATATTAAGTTAGGGGCTGTATTTATATAACTTTATCACTTCAGGGGGGAAGGAGTCATGCACTTGGTATCGTAGGATATCTGTCGGGGGAGTGAGTTTTTATTTTGATACCGTTATAATTTTTTATCCAAAAAAAATTTACATATTTGGTAACTTTTTCTTTACACCTGTTATCTTTTTCGTTTAGTCTGTTATCTGCTTTTTTTGAAAATACAAAGCTATTATTAAAACCATTAAAGGATTATAAAATCATTTCATTCTAGAATATGAAATATCAAGCCAATATTCGCCATTAATATTCTTCTGCTATATGCGCCAAAAATTTCTTTGTTAGAGAATGATGATGTTTGTAATGATGCTTGTTATTTTTACTAGTAAAAAATGGGAAGAATGTTGTCCACCTGTTTTGTTTATAAGAAGTTAAGTTTATCCACGTGCAAGGGGACAGTGCAAGAAGACAATATTACTGTCGAATGCCTTTAGTAACAAAAAGCAATTAAATGCTTTTAAATAGTAAGTTTTTCATTAAAGTGGCATTTGTTATATAATTATTTCATATTTAACAGTGATATTTTATTAATTTCTTTTCTTTATTTAAATCAGAAAAGTGTGCGAATAATAAATGTATAACTATATTTGTATATCATTGCAAACGTATAAAAAGCAAAATAACGGAAAAAATGATAAAAATAAAAATAACTTTTAAACACTGATAACTATAGCATTAGGGGGAAGGGGATCGAGGAATGATAACACATGATATCGTAAGGGCGAGGGGGTCCAAAATTGCCAAAAAGTTTATAACATTATATAAGTACAGCGCCTTATACATAATTACAACATAGAGAACTAAAAAGGCACAATGTGCACAAGTTACATAATATTTTGAATATCTTGTTTCAGTACGAGTAACTTATTCTTAAGGAGATGCTGGTGAAGCAGGATTTTCCATTACAGAAAGCAAAAATCCCATCTTAACATATGGAGAATATCACTTTACAAAGTTTCATTACCTAATTCATTTTCAAAAATTTGCTTTTTACAATCAGAAAACTGGTTTTATAAAACTGTATATTAAAATATATATGTATTTTTAATTTTAGGCACTTTTAAAAAGCCCAAATTTGAAAACGTTACTCAAGTAAAAACTTTAAATTTTATTGTATTTTTTCTCTTCAAGTATGAAGAGAAATTTTGCATGCACTTTAACATTAGAAGTCAACATTGTGACAGTAAAAATGACATTTTTGAAAACCAGGTAAGGGTTGGGTTGATTTTTGACGGCCAATTATCTACACGAGGGATATAGGCCCGGGGGGAGTGCCCTCCGTGGGGGTCTTTCTAAGGGAACCTAATCCGTATTAACGCATGGAAGATCCACGGCTCGAAGAAAACCACGAAAACTCCGAACGATTAGGCCGACGGGCGCGATTGGGATCGAACCCAGCACCTCCCGTCTACCAGCTTCGAGAGCAGAACCTCTCGGCCACTGGTGGGGCGAAAACCAGGTAAGTAATGACTCTTTATAATTTTAAATTTCTAATACTTAAAAAAGAGTTTCTCAAAATCAGTCTCAGGAGTGTGTTGCACCTTGACTGTTTTATGGTTTTAAAAATAGCACCTTTCCCATTCTTTCAGATAACATCATTGAGTTGTTATTGCCTTTTGTATTAAACTTGTTTAGTAAAAACCAACTCATTGTATGTAGACATGAATGTTGAACAAAATTTTCTCAATAGAATGAAAAATATCAAAGATAGGATTCGAACCTGAGACCTTGGCTTTATATGACAATTCCCTGCCATCTGAACTACCTAGACGAACTGACTTAAAACAATTCACTTGCATGTAAATGTATGACATTTTGAAGACATTCGTACAAAAAATTTTACATATGTAAAATGCATTACTATTTTCCTCAGTTACAATGTGTAGTTATACCAACATGACAGTAAATTGTATGGAGATAATTTGAGTGGGTAGCTCAGGCGTAGAGAATTTGTGCATGAATTCAAAGCCGAATTTTGACCTGGCAAATTTTTTTTATCATGTTGGGAATTTTTCGCTCAACTCTGACATCAAACTAAGTAATTTAGGGTTTAACTTTAATGGTTTTGAATTTTAGTAATTCATTTCACCCAGAACAAATATGACACAAACATAGAAAAAAAGACTGCAAAATTTCTGTGATTTAGTTTATGAATTTCAGACAAAAAAGTTAAGGCTACGTTACAAATCTTTGAGAAATGACATATTAATTCAAATGCTGAGACTAATAATATTTTTGTTATTTCATAGTCATACTGTTATTTGTTTGTGTGAATTGTATTTTTGATAATCTCAAAGAAGTTTCTATAAAATTACAACATAAACGAAACATTCAATTACACCTTAGACTGTAATGCTTTACATAAACATTGAAGAGCCAGAAAAACGGGTGGCGTGCGCTTGCAACAGAGATATTTAAGGAATCAGCGTAGTGCCATATGGTCGACAGCATCATTATAACGCAACAGGTGTCTAGTGATACTGTTAGATCGGTTTCCTGCGGCTACAGTGGCAGGTTATCACGATTTCAGTGACACTGAATGTGGCGTTATATTTGGCGCATGAGAGATAGGACATATCATCTCCAAGGTAGCGATGCAATTTCAATTTTTGCACACGAACATTTCGCCAGTGTACCGTGAATATCAGGTATCCAGTTTAATCTTCGGCATCAAATCTTATCTTCGGACATCAAATCTTCGGCAGCAGTGAGACTGTAAAAAGAGCTTGAAAGAACGAGACCTTTGATGACAAACGATAATCTTTAAACGAGATAGGTGTGAAATACTTCCTCAAATAGATGTGGATTTCAATGCTGGGTCATGAAGAAGGGTCAGCGTCGTTGATGTGTATTTTCGGAGCAGCAGGTCCAATTGTTTACAGTTTCTAACTGCACGGCACAAAGTTTACGCCTCGCTTGAGCACGACAACGCTTATAGTAGACTGTTGATGACTGGGAGCACGTTGCCTTGGTTAGACTCATTTCCAATAGTATAGGGATGCTAGATTTGTACAGGTATGAAGACAATCCCACGAACCCTTGGACCCTACATGTCAGAAGGGACTGTTAAAACTGGTGGAGGCCCTGTGATGGTATGAGGGATGTGAATGTGGCGTTATATTTGGAGCATGAGAGAAAGGACATATCATCTCCATGGTGGCGATGCAATTTGGATTTTTGTACACGAACATTTCGCCAGTGTACCGTGAATATTGGGTATCCAGTTTAATCTTCGGCATCAAATCTTATCTTCGGACATCAAATCCTCGGCAGCAGTGAGACTGTAAAAAGAGCTTGAAAGAACAGGACCGTCGATGACAAAAGATAATCTTTAAACGCGATAGGTGTGAAATACTTCCTCAAATAGCTGCGGATTTCAATGCTGGGTCATGAAGAAGGGTCAGCGTCGTTGATGTGTATTTTCGGAGCAGCGGGCCCAATTGTTTACAGTTTCTAACTGCACGGCACAAAGTTTACGCCTCGCTTATGTACAACACATATAGTGGACTGTTGATGACTGGGAGCACGTTGCCTTGTTTAGAGACTCATTTCCAATAGTATCGAGATGCTAGATATGTACAGGTATGAAGACAATCCCACAAACCCTTGGACCCTACATGTCAGCAGGGGCTGTTCAAACTGGTGGAGGCCCTGTGATGGTATGGGGGATGTGAAGTTGGCATGATTTTGGGACCCCTGACACGTCTAGAGACGATTTTGATTAGGTTACGAGTACGTAAGCATCCTGTCCAATTACCTACACCATTCTTGTCCATTATGCATTCCAATAGACTTCGACAATTCCAGCAGGGCAATGCGACAACAGACACGTCGAGAGTTGCTACCAATTGGAACCATGATAACTCTTCCTCCCTTTGGCCACGTATATCCCCAGACATCAGCATTATCGTGTATATCGGGAATGCCTTGCAACGTGCTGTTCAGAAGACCTCTACATCACATCGCAGTCCTATGCATTTGTGGACTGCCCTGCTGGATTCGTGGTGTCAGTGGATTCCAGGATAACATCAGAGACTAGTAGAGGCCACATGCCACGTCATGTTGTTGCACTTCTGCATACTCGTGGGGGGTCATACACAATATTAGCTGATGTACCCCTTTTTGTGCCACTTGAATATACGTTTCATGCTCTAATGCAGGGAATGAACTATGACACCATCATTTTCAATAGAAGCTGAAGCTATCGAATATAATTTATAAGAAATTGATGAGTTATTAGTTGACTTTGAAGGTAAGAAGTTTAAACAAAATATCATTTTAAAGCTCTTTACGGCGAACATAATTATTAAATGAAATTGCCCGAAAATTTTTTAAAGGGTCACATGATTTTGCTTGCACACCTAAATTTCTACATGAATTTGAAAAAGCACAATTTTTTTTTATTGATTTATAATAATTAGTAGAAATCGACCGAATATTCGTTATCGCTTTCAGTTCAAAATCTAAGTTTCGCCAAACGTTCATTTACGACGAAAATATTGCCAAAAATTTGGCCGGAACCAAAAATATCTGTATTCCAAAAATCTCGTTTCTTCGTTCGGAAATTTTCAACTTCAGCTGTATTGGTTCAAATGAGACACTCTTTAATTATTGCTAAGAACTGCTATCACTGTTTATAAATATCGGTCATCACTGACTAAAGACGTGAGTAATTAATGTAAAGCAAGCAATGCATATGTTTTTAAACTTTGAAGACGCTTTCCAAGTGCTTATGTAGGAAACTTTTAGTTTGAAACTGCAGAAGTGTTTCAAACGCTCTTTAAGAAAATTGTATTTAAACAAACGAAGATCTTTTACAAAAATCAATTATAAAAGATAAATCGAAGTATGTATACCTAAAACATTTTTAATTGGATGAAATTCGTCTAATTAGAAAATCATTCTGTGTTCTTAATGAATCAATTACATTTTATTTTATATGAAAAAATAAAGTTTTGATCAGAGGCACACAAAGTCAATTCGGGGCCGGAAGAAAAAATTTTCAAACAAAGGCGTCAGTTCAAAACTTTCTGAGGGGCAGAAGGTGACAAATATTTTTGAGGGGGAGTAAGCAAATATTTATTTTGATCTTGTACACACCAGAGATATAAATGATGCAATTTATTTTTAGATATATTTTTTAAATTAGCTAAAGCACTCAATATTTTTAATTTTTTTTTCACTAAGAGAATGTTGAAATGGAAAATAAAATTGATAATTAATAATTTGTAGGCTTAATGTTAATGTTACTGTTTTAATCAAATTTAATAAGTTATTTTCTCTTTGGTGCATTTTTTAAAAATCTGACCTATAACGACTGTTGCATTCTTATCACATATTTTGAGGGGGCAACTACCCCAACTACATAGTTAATTACTCATAAAAGTCTATGATTATTGGTTGTCATAAAGTAACAAAATATAAAAGTTGTATTATTATTTATGTTTTGTTTTCGTTTGAAACTTATACACACATATATAATGTATGCGTTTTTGTTTGTTAGAAATGTGTTTCTATATACTTATAATTAATTAATAATAATAGATATTCATATAATACTTAACATAAATAGTTTAGATAGTTTCGTTTTCGGCTGGAAGTAGGACGATTGCCGAAATTCGTTTTCGGTTTAAGTCTTAAAAATCTGTTTTGGTCAAAAACTAATAATTAGTGAGTGGTAAAGTAGTGGGCATGAATACGCATTTGAAAAACCTTCATAGTGTGATAATCAGAAAAGTTTTGTAACACTTACATTTCAGAACCCCTGCATCTACAATGAAAGGTTTAGAGAAATTACGAAGTAGCAAATTAATTTTATGAACATTGACAGTTCTATAATTCATAAAACACGTTTGAGAATGATAAAAAATGCTGATTTGAATAGAGATTTGAGTGTTGCAAGGATTTTCACATCTGGATATAGGGTAAAATAGAGGTGGAATGCATATGTTGTTGTACATAAAATTCTGCACTCATTCATATCACTGAGATTAAGCCTTTTGAAGCAATTTTTAACAGAAAATCCTTTGTTGATTACATCACAAACGAAAGGCTTCTCATAAGCGTGCGCGCGAAGCTGTAACTTACACCTGTCAAAACATTTTTGGTTGCATATCTTACAAGTGAAATATTTCAAATTTTTGTGAAAATGAAGCTGTTTTTTCCAAGATACATTTGAAAAAAAAAATGTTTCTCATTTGTATGCAGTTATCTTTGTCAGAATATTCTTTGTTGAAATTCTTACAAATACAAGAATTGTTATATGTATGTATACAGTATGTCAGTATATGTCATATGTATGTTCCATATCTCACAGTTGAAACGTTACTCATTTGCATCAATGGTGCAAGCATCAAAAGGTGTTTTTTCGTATTATTTTTCCAAGAAAATTGTTACAACTGAAAGCTTTCCAATTCGTATGCGTACGTCGATGTACTTTGAAGTTACTTTCCTCAGAAAACATTTTATTACGTATCTCACAATTTAAAGGTTTTTCATTTGCGTGTATGAAAAGCGGCTTATGCAGGCTAATTTTCTGAAAAAAAATTTCACATCAGAAACGTTACTCATTTGTATGCACGAGAAGGTGTGTATTCAAGTTACGTTTATAAGAAAGTCTTTAGTTGCATATTTCACAACTGAAAGGTTTTACATTTTTATGCTTACGTAGGTGTGTATTTAGGCTATTTTTATGAGAAAATTTTTTATTGCATATTTCTCAACTGAATGGTTTCTCATTTGTATGTACGAGAAGGTGTGTATTCAAGCTACTTTTACGAGAAAATTTTTTGTTGCATATTTCACAACTGAAAGATTTAGGATTTGTATGCACGATAAGATGTGTATTCAGGCTACTTTTCTCAGAAAATTTTGTATTGCATATTTCACAACTGAAAGGTCTCTCTTTTGTATGCACGACAAGGTGCTTATTCAGGCTACTTTTCTGAGAAAATTTTTTATTGCATATTTCACAACTGAAAGGTTTCTCATTTGTATGTACGAGAAGGTGTGTATTCAGGCTACTTTTACGAGAAAATTTTTTGTTGCATATTTCACAACTGAAAGATTTCTGATTTGTATGCACGGCAAGATGTGTATTCAGGCTACTTTTCTGCGAAAATTTTTTATTGCATATTTCACAACTGAAAGGTTTCTCATTTCTATGTATGAGAATGTGTGTATTCAGGTTAACTTTCTGAGAAAATTTTTTGTTGCATATTTCACAACTGAAACATTTCTGATTTGTATGCACGGCAAGATGTGTATTCAGGCTACTTTTCTGAGAAAATTTTTTGTTGCATATTTCACAACTGAAAGGTTTCTCATTTGTATGTACGAGAAGGTGTTTATTCAGGTTACATTTGTAAGAAAATTTTTTGTTGCATATTTCACAACTGAAAGATTTCCGATTTGTATGCAAGACAAGATGTGTAATCAGGCTACTTTTATAAGAAAATTTTTTGTTGCATATTTCACAACTGAAAGGTTTCTCATTTGTATGTATGAGAATATGTGTATTCAGGTAACATTTGTGAGAAAATCTTTTGTTGCATATTTCACAACTGAAAAGTTTCTCATTTGTATGTATGAGAATATGTGTATTCAGGTTACTTTTCTGAGAAAAGGCTTTTTTGCATATTTCACAACTGAAAGGTTTCTCCATTGTATGCATGCGGAGTGGTGTCCTATGGCTACTCTTCTGAGAAACTCTTTTGTTGCAAAACTCTCAAACAATAGATTTTTCTCTTATTCGTGCAAGGACGTGTGAATTGAAGTTACTCATATCTGCAAATCTTTTGTTGTGCATCTCAAAAAATAGTCTTTTTTTGTGCGTGTAAAATTTATTATTTAAGCCAAGCTTACACAACTTTACCAGCTTTCTATACAGGTAAAAGGTTTATGATGATGTCTATTCAAAGTATCTTTCAAATTCATTGTTGTTACATTTTGCACATTGACAACAATATATGAATACATCTTGGGTCACTTGCAAACTCTTATGAACAATCCTTAATAATATTCCGCATAATTATTTGTATGCCAAAGTGGTGGGTTGGTTGGTTGTATGAAGTTTTATGAAACACGGTCACTAAAGGGACATGCTACGCCAAAATAATGTATGTCAAAGTGAAAATACTAACTTCATGTCTCACACAGATACAATTTGTTTTATTCGAGAAGAAAGATGTACACTGATTATTGCGTTGCACAATAGCTGAAGGTGAACTAAAATGCTTCAAGTGAATGAGAAATAATAAGTGAAAAACAAGTGTTGTTTCTTGTGGAGGGTCGACCATTAGATCAATTTTAATTATTATTTTCGCTTATGTCCTTTTTAGAATTCTTCTTCTGATGCCATTTTCAGTCTATTTATCATCATCTGTGCACCTTTTCTCTGAAAATAACTTACCTGAAATACCTAAAATGAAAGAATATACATGAATGCAAATAGTTTTAAACTTTAATGACAAATAATAGTAATATTTTATTACATTATTATGATTATCAAATAGAACAAGTTAACAATAAATAAAACAATAATATTTATTATCGAAACTTCATTTTTTTTAAATATTAGTAAATGAGAGGGGAATTATATATTTCTTAATTCCATAAGATAGGATCAATCAAATGATGAAAATACTGTTGTAATACACAAGACAATGATAAACATTTCATAAATACACAACAAAAACAACAATAAACAACAAAAACAGCGATTACACAAAATGTTACATGTAGACTTAAATAAAAGTAAAAATAATTATACCTCTTTTATCTCACTAGATTTCATGGGGGCATTTGACAATCTTCCATGGGATCTGGTAATTCTGGCTCTGCAACGCTTGGGAATTCCTCTACAGTTTATAAAAACCATAGCCTCCTTTCTTTCAGGTAGACGAGCTCTTGTTGACTGGCTAGTCCCAACAATGTTATATTATTTTTCAAAAGGTTGTCCCCAGGGTTCCTGCCTTGGTCCCTTCCTTTGGCTGGTACTTCTGGAGACACTGTTGGTCTCATTTGTTTTCGAGTTCTGTGAGTTGGTGGCGTATGCAGATGATGTTTTGGTAGTCATTTGGGGACAATCGCGTGATCACTTAGAACACTGGGGCTCACTAGCATTAAACTTCATTCAAAATTGGGCAGACACAAATCACATAACCATATCCCAGGAAAAATCAACAACAGTCACATTCGGAAAACCAAAAATATTGCAGAGAGGCCCACTATACAAATTAAACGGGAAAAACATTAAAACGGTAAAGGTTATGAAATACTTAGGGGTATTAATTGACCAACACTTGAAATTTTTACCACACTTGGTAAACAAGAGACAAGAAATAACGGAAATCACACAACACATCTACAAATTCACTTCTTCTTCGGGTCGCCTACCCTTATATTTCTTCAAAATCTGGTACACATCAATTCTGCAGCGTCAACTGGCTTATGCGTGTGGGGTGTGGTACCCGCGTATGTCGTACACACACGGTGTTCGACATCTCCTGGCTGCTTAGAGGCGGGCTTTACTGGTAATTTCACGTGCATATAGAAATACTTCCACTGTGGCTCTCCAGGTTCTAACGGGCCTCCCGCCATTAGACTTACAGCTGGAGGCGGAGTCTGAGTTTGCTCGGGTTTCTCGCTTGGGTGTCTCAACAACCAACTACTTTGCTCCCCTATATTCTTCCAAATGTTCAAAGTATCGTCTTTCCTCGTTACTTGAACCTATCACGATCTGTCCAACTCAAACTTTTTTGGGAAAAACCCACATCTTCACAGATGGTTCAAAAACGGATTCCGGTACTGCATCGGCTTTTTGTGTTTTCAGGGAAAATCAACTTATTCACTCATGGCAGACAAGTTTGGACCCGGGCAATTCGGTATTCCAGGCCGAGCTGTTTGCAATCCTGAGAGCGGTCCTTTGGGCAGTTGAGGATGCTGACACAGATTTCCTAATTTCTACGGATAGTCTGTCGAGCCTGATGGCCTTGTCAAAATTTGATGTGGACAACTATCTCGTTCTAGAAATAATAGAACAATTGACACACTCCAATAAAAACTACTTTTTTAATTGGGTGAGGGGCCACTCGGGAATACAGGGGAATGAACTGGCCGACCAACTGGCTAGATCAGCAACAGAGGATGATACAATACCAACAACATTTTTGCCACTGCCACCATCTACACTGAAACGTGAATTACAGAGAAGACTACAAGAAAAGTGGCAGCAGCGTTGGATCACAGCAGCGGTGGGTCGCTATACAATAGACTTCGTCCCAGAAGTCTCATCCCGCTTTTTTATTCATAATAGATACTTGTACATATTCTTGACAAACCACGGACCATTTCAAGAACACTTATATACAATAAACAAATGGGACTCACCATTATGCATCTGTGGTTCACTGGCAAATTCATTACATTACATATTAGACTGCACACTCACGTCACACTATCATGTTAAAAAGCCGCAAAACATGTCACTAAAAGATTGGCTGGTCTACCTGTTGGATAGGCCGCTACTACTAAATCGGATTTGCGAATGCATGAAGTTCCTAGAAAATAACGAACACTTTTTCTCTAATCCACTCCCCTACTGAGGGGAGGACTGCTCTCTGATGTACCAGGCAGGAACCTCATTCTAATTAAAATTGTATTGAGTCCTATGGTTTTTTGAAAACTGTATTTATTAGGGCATAATTGCAATTAAGTGTAACCCAATTCATATGTGTGTTTCTTTCCCTGGCGTTGTGGATCTGGGTGCCATCTGCGGATGTTCACATGGCTTAGGTATCTTTGGATGTTTAAATATTGGTGCATTTATTGTCATACATCATTCATCATTTATATTTTATCATTTCATTATTGTGTTTCGTTGTGGATCTGGGTGCCATCTGCGGATGTTCATATGGCTTATGTATCTTTGGATGTTTAAATATTAGTGCATTTATTGTCAAACATCATTCATCATTTATATTTTATTATTTCATTATTGTGTTTTGTTGTGGATCTGGGTGCCATCTGTGCATGTTCACATGGCTTATTATCTTTAGATGTTTAAATATTGGTGCATTTATTGTCATACATCATTTATATTTTATTACTTCATTATTGTTTTTTTTTAAGTATTAAAAGTGTAAAGACCCGGTTCGCCCAGAAAAATTGGGTAACCAATTGTGATTGCAAATGTACATAATGTTAAATGAAAATAAATTTTCGACATCGGAAAGCGGGACGGTTTGGTTCAAGTGTCTTCCCCCAGGGACTGCACTAAAACTCAAAAGCATTTGCTGGGTTTCCCTGGGCGGCCATCCTCGCCCCGACCCCAACCCTTCCCGCTTTTCAGTGTCTTTAATTTGTGTAATTTCCCTTTTAAATTTGTCCGGTTTCAATTTTTGATTTTTTTTTCAATCTTGCTTTCGCTAGAGTTTTTCATTTGAAACGTGGCTGGGGACCTAAGAATCTTGCTTCCGCAAAAGAGTAGGACTAGAGTAGATGAATAAGGGGCTGCGGACGAAGATGGGCCGCTCGCCGCGGCGGTTGACCCCCCCGCCCACCCCCAACCACCGCCGAGAATAATAATGAGCTAGAAGCAGGTAAGAGTCATCAGGTAGCTTCATCGCCCCGAGCCCAACCTTTCCCGCTTTTCGGTGTCTTTAATTTGTGTAATTTCCCTTTTAAATTTGTCCGGTTTCAATTTTTGATTTTTTTTCCAATTTGGCTTTCGCTAGAGAGTCTTTCATTTGGGACGTGGCTGGGGACCTAAGAATCTTGCTTCCGCAAAAGAGTAGGACTAGAGTAGAAGAATAAGGGGCTGCGGGCGAAGATGGGCCGCTCGCCTCGGCGGTTCACCCCCCGCCCACCCCCAACCACCGCCGAGACTAATAATGAGCTAGAAGCAGGTAGGAGTCGTCAGGTAGCTTCATCGCCCCGAGTCCAACCCTTCCCGCTTTTCGGTGTCTTTAATTTGTGTAATTTCCCTTTTAAATTTGTCCGGTTTCAATTTTTGATTTTTTTTTTCAATCTTGCTTTCGCTAGAGAGTTTTTCATTTGAAACGTGGCTGGGGACCGAAGAATCCTTCTTCCGCAAAAGAGTAGGACTAGAGTAGAAGAATAAGGGGCTGCGGACGAAGATGGGCCGCTCGCCGCGGCGGTTGACCCCCCCCCCCCCCCGCCCACCCCCAACCACCGCCGAGACTAATAATGAGCTAGAAGCAGGTAGGAGTCGACAGGTAGCTTCATCGCCCCGAGCCCAACCCTTCCCGCTTTTCAGTGACTTTAATTTGTGTATATTCAATTTTAAATTTGTCCGGTTTCAATTTTTGATTTTTTTTTCAATCTTGCTTTCGCTAGAGAGTTTTTCATTTGAAACGTGGCTGGGGACCCAAGAATCTTGCTTCCGCAAAAGAGTAGGACTAGAGTAGATGAATAAGGGGCTGC
This sequence comes from Maratus speciosus, assembly GCA_963932465.1. Classification (NCBI taxonomy): domain Eukaryota; kingdom Metazoa; phylum Arthropoda; class Arachnida; order Araneae; family Salticidae; genus Maratus; species Maratus speciosus. Next base: position 421,599,935 of record OZ010799.1, on the reverse strand, counting down.
GGACGAAGATGGGCCGCTCGCCACGGCGGTTGACCCCCCCGCCCACCCCCAACCACCGCCGAGAATAATAATGAGCTAGAAGCAGGTAGGAGTCGTCAGGTAGCTTCATCGCCCCGAGCCCAACCCTTCCCGCTTTTCAGTGTCTTTAATTTGTGTATATTCCCTTTTAAATTTGTCCGGTTTCAATTTTTGATTTTTTTTTCAATCTTGCTTTCGCTAGAGAGTTTTTCATTTGAAACGTGGCTGGGGACCTAAGAATCTTGCTTCCGCCAAAGAGTAGGACTAGAGTAGATGAATAAGGGGCTGCGGACGAAGATGGGCCGCTCGCCACGGCGGTTGACCCCCCCGCCCACCCCCAACCACCGCCGAGAATAATAATGAGCTAGAAGCAGGTAGGAGTCGTCAGGTAGCTTCATCGCCCCGAGCCCAACCTTTCCCGCTTTTCGGTGTCTTTAATTTGTGTAATTTCCCTTTTAAATTTGTCCGGTTTCAATTTTTGATTTTTTTCCAATTTGGCTTTCGCTAGAGAGTCTTTCATTTGGGACGTGGCTGGGGACCTAAGAATCTTGCTTCCGCAAAAGAGTAGGACTAGAGTAGAAGAATAAGGGGCTGCGGGCGAAGATGGGCCGCTCGCCTCGGCGGTTCACCCCCCGCCCACCCCCAACCACCGCCGAGACTAATAATGAGCTAGAAGCAGGTAGGAGTCGTCAGGTAGCTTCATCGCCCCGAGTCCAACCCTTGCCGCTTTTCAGTGTCTTTAATTTGTGTAATTTCGCTTTTAAATTTGTCCGGTTTCAACTTTTGATTTTTTTTTCAATCTTGCTTTCGCTAGAGAGTTTTTCATTTGAAACGTGGCTGGGGATCTAAGAATCTTGCTTCCGCAAAAGAGTAGGACTAGAGTAGAAGAATAAGGGCTGTGGACGAAGATGGGCCGCTCGCCGCGGCGGTTGACCCCCCCGCCCACCCCCAACTACCGCCGAGACTAATAATGAGCTAGAAGCAGGTAGGAGTCGACAGGTAGCTTCATCGCCCCGAGCCCAACCCTTCCCGCTTTTCAGTGTCTTTAATTTGTGTAATTTCCCTTTTAAATTTGTCCGGTTTCAATTTTTGATTTTTTTTCCAATCTTGCTTTCGCTAGAGAGTTTTTCATTTGAAACGTGGCTGGGGACCGAAGAATCTTGCTTCCGCAAAAGAGTAGGACTAGAGTAGAAGAATAAGGGGCTGCGGACGAAGATGGGCCGCTCGCCGCGGTGGTTGACCCCCCCGCCCACCCACAACCACCGCCGAGACTAATAATGAGCTAGAAGCAGGTAGGAGTCGACAGGTAGCTTCATCGCCCCGAGCCCAACACTTCCCGCTTTTCAGTGTCTTTAATTTGTGTAATTTCCCTTTTAAATTTGTCCGGTTTCAATTTTTTATTTTTTTTTCAATCTTGCTTTCGCTAGAGTTTTTCATTTGAAACGTGGCTGGGGACCTAAGAATCTTGCTTCCGCAAAAGAGTAGGACTAGAGTAGATGAATAAGGGGCTGCGGACAAAGATGGGCCGCTCGCCGCGGCGGTTGACCCCCCCCCCACCCACCCCCAACCACCGCCGAGACTAATAATGAGCTAGAAGCACGTAGGAGTCGTCAGGTAGCTTCATAGAAATACTTCCACTGTGGCTCTCGAGGTTCTAACGGGCCTCCCGCCATTAGACTTGCAGCTGGAGGCGGAGTCTGAGTTTGCTCGGGTTTCTCGGTTGGGTGTCTCAACAACCAACTACTTCGATCCTCTATTTTCTTCCAAATGTTCAAAGTATCGTCTTTCCTCTTTACTTGAACCTATCACGATCTGTCCAACTCAAATTTTTTTGGGAAAAACCCACATCTTCACAGATGGTTCAAAAACGGATTCCGGTACTGCATCGGCTTTTTGTGTTTTCAGGGAAAATCAACTTATTCACTCATGGCAGACAAGTTTGGACCCGGGCAATTCGGTATTCCAGGCCGAGCTGTTTGCAATCCTGAGAGCGGTCCTTTGGGCAGTGGAGGATGCTGACACAGATTTCCTAATTTCTACGGATAGTTTGTCGAGCCTGATGGCCTTCTCAAAATTTGATGTGGACAACTATCTCGTTCTAGAAATAATAGAACAATTGACACACTCCAATAAAAACTACTTTTTTAATTGGGTGAGGGGCCACTCGGGAATACAGGGGAATGAACTGGCCGACCAACTGGCTAGATCAGCAACAGAGGATGATACAATACCAACAACATTTTTGCCACTGCCACCATCTACACTGAAACGTGAATTACAGAGAAGACTACAAGGAAAGTGGCAGCAGCGTTGGATCACATCAGCGGTGGGTCGCTATACAATAGACTTCGTCCCAGAAGTCTCATCCCGCTTTTTTATTCATAATAGATACTTGTACATATTCTTGACAAATCACGGACCATTTCAAGAACACTTATATACAATAAACAAAAGGGACTCACCATTATGCATCTGTGGTTCACTGGCAAATTCATTACATTACATATTAGACTGCACACTCACGTCACACTATCATGTTAAAAAGCCGCAAAACATGTCACTAAAAGATTGGCTGGTCTACCTGTTGGATAGGCCGCTACTACTAAATCGGATTTGCGAATGCATGAAGTTCCTAGAAAATAACGAACACTTTTTCTCTAATCCACTCCCCTACTGAGGGGAGGACTGCTCTCTGATGTACCAGGCAGGAACCTCATTCTAATTAAAATTGTACTGAGTCCTATGGTTTTTTGAAAACTGTATTTATTAGGGCATAATTGCAATTAAGTGTAACCCAATTCATATGTGTGTTTCTTTCCCTGGCGTTGTGGATCTGGGTGCCATCTGCGGATGTTCACATGGCTAGGTATCTTTGGATGTTTAAATATTGGTGCATTTATTGTCATACATCATTCATCATTTATATTTTATCATTACATTATTGTGTTTCGTTGTGGATCTGGGTGCCATCTGCGGATGTTCATATGGCTTATGTATCTTTGGATGTTTAAATATTGGTGCATTTATTGTCATACATCATTCATCATTTATATTTTATTATTTCATTATTGTGTTTTGTTGTGGATCTGGGTGCCATCTGTGCATGTTCACATGGCTTATTATCTTTGGATGTTTAAATATTGGTGCATTTATTGTCAAACATCATTTATATTTTATTACTTCATTATTGTTTTTTTTAAGTATTAAAAGTGTAAAGACCCGGTTCGCCCAGAAAAATTGGGTAACCAATTGTGATTGGAAATGTACATAATGTTAAATGAAAATAAATTTTCGGCATCGGAAAGCGGGACGGTTTGGTTCAAGTGTCTTCCCCCAGGGACTGCACTAAAACTCAAAAGCATTTGCTGGGTTTCCCTGGGCGGCTATCCTCGCCCCGAGCCCAACCTTTCCCGCTTTTCGGTGTCTTTAATTTGTGTAATTTCCCTTTTAAATTTGTCCGGTTTCAATTTTTGATTTTTTTCCAATTTGGCTTTCGCTAGAGAGTCTTTCATTTGGGACGTGGCTTGGGACCTAAGAATCTTGCTTCCGCAAAAGAGTAGGACTAGAGTAGAAGAATAAGGGGTTGCGGACGAAGATGGGCCGCTCGCCTCGGCGGTTCACTCCCCGCCCACCCCCAACCACCGCCGAGACTAATAATGAGCTAGAAGCAGGTAGGAGTCGTCAGGTAGCTTCATCGCCCCGAGTCCAACCCTTCCCGCTTTTCGGTGTCTTTAATTTGTGTAATTTCCCTTTTAAATTTGTCCGGTTTCAATTTTTGATTTTTTTTTCAATCTTGCTTTCGTTAGAGAGTTTTTCATTTGAAACGTGGCTGGGGACCGAAGAATCCTTCTTCCGCAAAAGAGTAGGACTAGAGTAGAAGAATAAGGGGCTGCGGACGAAGATGGGCCGCTCGCCGCGGCGGTTGACCCCCCCCCGCCCACCCCCAACCACCGCCGAGACTAATAATGAGCTAGAAGCAGGTAGGAGTCGTCAGGTAGCTTCATCGCCCCGAGCCCAACCCTTCCCGCTTTTCAGTGTCTTTAATTTGTGTATATTCCCTTTTAAATTTGTCCGGTTTCAATTTTTGATTTTTTTTTCAATCTTGCTTTCGCTAGAGAGTTTTTCATTTGAAACGTGGCTGGGGACCGAAGAATCTTGCTTCCGCAAAAGAGTAGGACTAGAGTAGAAGAATAAGGGGCTGCGGACGAAGATGGACCGCTCGCCGCGGCGGTTGACCCCCCCGCCCACCCACAACCACCGCCGAGACTAATAATGAGCTAGAAGCAGGTAGGAGTCGTCATAATGTTAAATGAAAATAAATTTTCGGCATCGGAAAGCGGGACGGTTTGGTTCAAGTGTCTTCCCCCAGGGACTGCACTAAAACTCAAAAGCATTTGCTGGGTTTCCCTGGGCGGCCATCCTCGCCCCGAGCCCAAGAGAGCTGACGTAGTTGTGATCATAGTAGCATGCTGCTGTTTTCGCTCCTGATGAAAGCCTAAAGTTTTCGGGAACGGGGTAAGCTAGAGCCTCGTGCTATATGTCTTTCTTTTCCTCTTTAAATGCTCTTCAAAATGATATCTAGTATGTGCATTTATGAGTAGGGGTTCATGAGAAATATATAGTTAAACTTTCTTCTTCTTTACTTTCGATTTCTCCTTGAACCAGGTTTTTGCCACCTATTCAACTGCTTCTTGTGCCCCCTTAACAATCTCGAATATTCTAAAACTTGACAAATTTAGAATGCATATTCTTGTGTGATCATTTTGATATCTATTATGTCCATTGGAGTGTATTTTTTCATAAAAAATTAACCCATTAAAGACCATGCACTTTTTGTTTACATGAACCATTTTCAATTTAAGGTGTTTTAAACATGTTTAAAAGATATATAAAAATAATTGATAATTAAAAACAAAGACTCATTTTGTGTTAAATAAACTATGCTGATTAATTTGGTACCATTTGTATTATGTTTTCACGAAAATCTAACCCTTAAATATCCAATTTAAAACGTGATGTTTTCATGTTTTTCTCCCATGGAGATAACATGGGAAAAATAACGAATTCCATTACACTTTTGACCATGTTAAGTCACCTTTTTTGCTTTTTAATGGCTCATTTGACCTTCACTAACTCCTAAGCTCTCTTTTAAGCCCAATCTTGTAACTCTAAGTTATTCTTTTCTAAAACTTTTAACATAAATTCTCTAATTTACTTTCAAATTTCTAGAGCCATTTTCTTTTTTTTTGACACTTTTCAGATCCCTTAAAAACAACTTAAACTTACATAAAACTAAAAACTATTGTTTCATTCATCTTAATTATAGTTCGTAGATCACTTTAGTACCATTCGTTTTAAACTAACGTTAAATTTTAACCCTTTATTCTCAACATCAAAAACTGCTTTTTTTGTACTTTTTTTCCATAGACTTGAGATGGGATAATCAATGGAATTCTATTGTTTTAAAAACTATCTAAAAATGCTCAAAGTGTAAATATATTGTAATTTTAATCTAGATATGAGTCCTAGCTTTATTTTGATACCAATTATGTTGTACAAAATTGTGATTTACTATGAAAAACGTTTATTTTAAAAAGTGTACTTTTTTGAGTTTTTGAGAAATTGAAGTAACCCTCATTCCCGTAGGGAAACATGGGATTTTGGAGGCAAATTCTAATGTTTTAATATAGCTAGATTTTCATTTTTTCCAAACTTTTCTGAAAAACTAACGCCAGATCTCTATAATTTGAAATTTTGGCTTTTCTCCGCCTCCACCCATGTTTCTCTAGGATGATTTAATAATTTTTAATTGATTTTTAAAAAAGTGTCAAATTTTTGGATTTTTTTTCCCGATTTCCCATAGGATTGTGTTAGGTTGTTTACTTATTGAACTTAATTTTTAAATTATTACTTATGTTCCGATCTTCTAACAAATTACATATTCTGAAAGTCGAATCTTTGAGCTTTTTAGCGGTATAACTTGTTTTATTAAATTATATCTCTAAGTATTTTTAATTTCAATTTTAAAATTGACAATTTTTGATCTGGAGCGATTGGGTGGACACTGGTTGCTCACATACAGTCTGTGTCCAATAAGGGCAAATTTAAATTAATGCTATAAAAAAATTGAACTTGAATGGGCTGCCTTTAAAACTGAGTAGCTACATTGGACGTCATACCTGCTCAAAGATTGATGATTGGTCGGATAAATGTAAATAACAGCTAAAATTATCCGACAGCCAATGTTTTTGAAATTTTCATCAAAGTTATACTTGTTAAAACGATACCGGATTTCTCTATGAAGGTTTTTAATGGTTTTGTTAGGGTTTAGTTGGGCTTCTGGGGTCTTGCCAAGGTTTTAGATGTAACTACTTAGCCTTTTACGGGCTAGTATTTCGCCATTATTGGCCACGAATTTTCCCTATGGGAAAGTTATTGGTAAAATTATTGAAAAAACTACCAGTTTTATTTAGGACTTTATTATGAATACCATTTAAGGTTTATAGAGTCTTTAGAGGTACGCTCATGGTAAAACTTAAACATTCTCACAAATGTGGGATGTTATGGATTATCCTCCATTTTGTTTCTTAAAGGAGTCCACATAAAGTCAATACATAAATAATCCATAATAAAGTACTAAATGTTAAAATTAAAAAAAAAAAATTTTTTTTTCTTTCGATGGCAACATGATTAGGAGAGTCATCTTCAACTTTTAGATAAAAAATTATTTAGCAGGATTGCCATGTAAACATTTAAAAACGTCATTTTGTTTTTAATGGGTGTTTTTTATATTGGAAATTTTGCACAAAATGCTAAATATCTTGGAAAATACTGATCGTAGGGGTTTTTTGCTGCGTCAAAATCAGCTGCGGGCCGCCTAAGTGAACTTCCCCCCCCCTTGTCTATTCCACTCTTCTGTTTGTATCTAGCTCAATTAGGGGCCGTTTGGGGAGGGGCTAAATGGGGCCCTTCGTTATTATTGCTGTTATCTTTGTATCTGCCACATCAATTGTCACATTTTCATATCTACTATTATTCATACTACTGTCACCAACTTTTGCACCACTTTTTGCCCCCCCCCCTCCTTATCTTTAACAATGGCTACTTTTTGCTAGTTGAGCTAGAGTTTTGGTTTTTTCTATTTTAGAGTCATTTTTGACAGTCTTAACAGTCCCCCATCATATTTCACACTTTTTCCCAGTTCTTAAGGATTTTCCTTAACAATGGCAACTTTTTCAATATTTAAGATAATTTTCTGGTTTTTTCTTGAATATGCTGGAGGTTGCTGACAGTGTTGATCCCACTTATTTTTTTTTTTACCTTGCACGTATTTCTTTGCCTAACAAAGACTACTTTTTTATTAATTCAGTAATTCTTCTGATTTTTTCACTGGGATATTACGTATGAATTACTTTCTTGATCCCACCTAACAATTTCGCATTCAGCATGCATTATCACTAACAATAGCATTTCTTTTGTTTTTTGGGATACATTTCTGGTTTTTTCTCGAATATGCTGGAGGTTGCTAAGCGTTTTGATCCCTCTTAAATTTTTTGACCTTGCATGTATTTCTTACCCTAACAATGACTTTTTTTTTTTTTTTAATTATTATTTGAGTTATTCTTCCGTTTTTTTTCACTGGGATATTACGTATGAATTACTTTCTTGTTCCCTTTTAACAATTTCACATTCAACAAACATTATCCTTAACAATAGCAACTTTTTTGTTTTTTGGGATACATCTCTGGTTTTTTCCTAAAATTGCTGGAGGTTGCTGACAGTTTTGTTCCCACTTTTTTTTTTTTTTTTGACCAAACACGTATTTTTTTGCTTAACATTGAGAACTTTTTTACTATTTGAGTTATTCTCCTGATTTTTTCACTGGGATATCTCGTTTGATTTGCACTTTTGATCCCACTTAACATTTTTACATTCAGCATACATTATCCCTATCAGTAGCAACTTCTTTGTTTTTTGGGATACATCACTGGTTTTTTCTCGCAGTTATTGGACATATGCATTAGATTTGTTCCCATTTCATTTTTTTGTTCTAGCTCACTTCTTATGCTTAAAATTAGCAACTTAACTAATAATTTACTTTAAATTATTTAATTTCTTCGCTTTTTCCTCAGGGATTTATTAAATGTATTCCAGTTATGTTTCCATTAGTCATTTTACAATTCTTCCTATTCGACACCTTTCCCCTAACTTTCCTAAACTTTATATGACTTTCGGGTTGTTGTCAGCCAAGTTCACAATTCCTGGTTCACGGGCGGTCCCTGCACTGATTTTTGGCGCATTTTCATCATAAACATTTTAGTGCACCATTTTTCCTTTTCAGGCAAGTGCGGCGGGACCCTAGTAGCGTTGGGTGAGTACTACTTACTTTAATTTTTTAAAGTATTAATTATTGTTTTCCATTCATCTGGTCCACCCAGTCAGCCCTAACAATATCAGTTCCGTATTTTGTTCAATTGTGGGAAGTCGGGAATTGAAATGCATTGTTTTTACTGCAGTATTACTGTTGGAGATGTTTGCATCAGTTTTACAATAAGAGTGTAAAATAAATAAATCTGTTAACTAATTTACTTTATTATTCTATTGATTCATATTGAAATAGTGCAATATTATTCCTGCATTATAACAGGTGAATTAAACTATGGAGACTATTTTTGAAATCAACTTATGAATGTAATAATAATTGTAATTATAATCTGTCAATTATGGGTTACTGGATTGGTATTAAATATGTAAAATATTTTTTTTTAAGTGCATGGTCACGGTGGCACGGGAGGCAGAGGCACATACTTCCCCCCCCCCTTTTTTTTTGGCATTTAAATTGCTATCATTTTATTTATTTATTTTGTTTCATTTATTAATTCAAAATTTCCTCCCCCCCCCTTTTTTTTTCCTAATTTATTTTGCATTCATTTTCACTTAGTCATTTTCGGCAGTCACGACTGCTGGTTTTTGCTTTGTACTTTCTATATACCTTTCTTTCAATGATATGTAGCGCGGGCCTAGCGGACCCTCATCCGTATTATTAAAATATTATAAACAGCTATCTAGTAAAATTTAATATAATAATTATAAAGAAGGATAATTAATTATACTAAAGCCCTGTGCAAACAGTATAATCAGGACCGAAAAAGTCACAATAGAAGACATAAGCTGATAGAGAAAATCAGAAGTATTTTTATCTACTGATATTATAAAAATATTCACAATGAACCCGGGCGATCCGCGAAATGAAAAAGAGTTGCAGTCGCAAAGGAATGATTCCTCTGTCATAACAGAGTCAGATGGAGACGGGATGAAGTCTAACGAAAAAGAAACACAGCTACCACAGCGAGCAAACAAAAATTACCAGTCGGGAGATGAACTGCTGCCATTTGACGCCGAAACAGCATCACGAATGACGATACCGGCTTTAATGGATCAGATGATGAGACATCTAAAGAAACACGAAAAAGGAAGTAGTGAAAACGCACAAAAATACAGAAAGATTTTGGAGGAAAAAGTGATGGAATTAGAGAAAGAAACCGCAAGACAACACGACAGGGCTGAGAAGGAAGAACACCAAGAACGAGACACGTTGTCGAAAATGGCAGACCAGGTACTAGAATTCATGCACCAACTACAAACGCAGTTAGCGACAAACAAAGAAGTAAAGATAAAGAACACCATGGCATCAGTAATCAAAAACCTTAAGCAGCTCAAACAACAGACAGAAGAAAAAGATCACTTAATAACGAAACTCAGCGAAAGAATTAAATTCCAAGAAGAGTTAATCAAACAGACAAAACAAGATAAAATCGAAAGAGAAGATCAGTTGATCAACGATATGAACAAAATCATACAACAGAATCATGAACAAATGGAAAAAAGACTCGTCGAACATGTTACCACTCTTCAGGCTGAAAACCAAAAGGACTCGATTGACCATAGAGAGGGTGAAACAACAATAGAAAATGATCGACCAACATATGCAGAAATGGCAAATTTTCCACCGCTCCCACAAGAAAAACCGACACTAATACTAACACCAAAAGACAAGGAAACAAAAATGCCAATAATAAAGAAAGTTCTCAATTCTATGAATATGGCTGAATTACCACCAGTAGACTGCCAAACAACTAAACAAAATAAAATAATAATAACATGCAAAAACAAATTTGACCTAGAACAGGTGAAAGATAAAATCCGCACTACAGAAGATATGGCGGAAAAACTGGATATTAAAGTACCAAACCCGAGAACAGCCCGAGTGATAGTCATTGGAGCCCCAGAGGCCCCAGTAGTAACACGGAAAAACGTAGAAAGAGAAGCAGACAGTTCACAGGACAACTTAGAAGAGCAACGAGAATTATATGAAAAACAAGTACTCTATCCGGCTTTGGAAAGGGCTCTGAGGAAGAAGGTGCAATATAAGCTGATAAGAGTATTGAAAGGAAGAGAGGGCGAGGAAACCTCGCACTTGGTGTTACAGCTACTGGAGAGAGACGCACTGCAACTAATGGCTGGAAAATTGTGCATAGGATTTAACCGGTGCACGGTTAGACGGTACGTGTTCATTCAAAGGTGTTTTAACTGTCAGCAAATCGGGCATACATCAAGAATGTGCCATAATCCAGAGGCCTGCGCTAAATGTGGCAAAGGCCACAACATCAAGGATTGTACTTCAAAAAAAGAAGAGTGTGTTAACTGCAAAATAGTGCTCGACTACTACAAGGGGGACCATAGGAAAGCTGGACTGTATGAAAAACATCCATCTTACGATCCATCCTGCAGCGTGTACCTGCGAAAGAAACAAGAAGCTCTAGCGTCATTGTCTTATAGAGGTGACAGTCGCTGCCCGTCTTATAAAGAAGGCCAAAGAACATTAGCACAACAGCGTAATCAACGGCCCAGCTTTTAAGGTAATCCAGTGTAACCTTCAAAGAAACAAAAGTAAGACGGCAGCTTTTGTTCAGTTTGTTATCGACGGGGGGTTCGCTCTGGCATGTCTTCAGGATGCATACATCTGAGAGGGCCGCCCTTGCGCACTCCCCCTAACAGTCCCTTGTTACAGCTCCAGTTCTCTAAATTGTCAAATACTAATTCTAGATCAAAATTTAAAACATTGCTTATCCTCTAAAAATAATCATTCCGTATTTGTAAATTTAGAACTCCCACAATTAATTCTATCAGTAGGCAGTCTGTACTGTCCCCCGAAAGCTGATCTTGAAGTGGACCTACAGGACTGGCGGTCCTCGAGTAAACTAAGCGAAATGACTTTGGTTCTTGGAGATTTTAACGCCCACGACGGTCTCTGGGGTTATGAGAAAGATGATGCCAGAGGGAGGCTCCTCGTCGACTTTTTGCTCGCAAACAGTTTAATAATCCTGAATTCCCCGGATTGCCTGTCAACATTTGAGGTGGGGGCTAGGAGTGGTCGTCCAGATCTCTCCGTTTGTTCACAGCCACTCTTCAGCAAAATTGGCAGCTGGGAAGCTGTCCCTGAACTTTTCGGCGACCACAGGCCTATCATTACGGAACTCCTTATGGAAATCCCCCCCTTGCCAAAGAGAAGATATAAAACTAAAAATGTTCCTCTTTCAAAATTTTTATCAAAAGCTAAAACATCACTTCAAAAAATTAATTTGAACTTCGCCGCAGCACAATCACCACAAGATCTAGACGATACTTATAAAAAATTTGAAGAATCAGTACAAATTTCGGCAAAGGCCACATTTAAATTGAAACCCCCCTTTAGGAAGGCAAAGTTCTCTTGGTGGTCGCCGAGTCTTCGTGCGCACAGGAATAAGGTCCGAGCGTTGTACCGAAAGTATAAGTCTTCGGACCTTGATCCAGCTTTTTATCAAACTTACAAGAAAGAAAGAGCATTATACCAACGACAAATACAAAAGGAAAAAAGCTTGGCATGGGACAACTTCTGTAAGAAACAGACAAATCCTTACGGTATTTAAAAAAAAACTGGCTTTCCAAGACTTCCAGGACAGCCTCATCAGCTACCTCCCGGACACGGCTTTCCCGGCTTCCATGTCTTCCACCCTTTTCACCCTAACTGAAAATCTTTTTGTGCTTCCTCGGCAGCGCCAACCTTCCCGTTTATGGCAAATAGATTAAACAACTCCAACGATCAAACGCCATTCACACAAAGAGAATTAAGTAACGCAATTTATAGTTTCAATCCGAATAAGGCCCCTGGCCCCGATGGTATAGACCATCGGATGATCAGGGCCCTTTTTCATGGTTTGCCAGACCTATTTATAAATCTCTTTAACAAAGCGTTTGAATTTAATTACTTTTTGGAGGCCTGGAAGGTGGGCGAGCTTGTCTTCTTCAGGAAGGCGGGTAAGCCCATAGATCAGCATACTTCATTCCGTCCCATTACATTATTACCTATTTTAGGCAAGGTATTTGAAAAATTACTATTACGTCGAATTCATCACTTAATAACAACAAATAACTCACTCTCAGGCAAGCAGCACGGCTTTCTCCAAACAAAATCAACGGAGACCGCACTTCAAACCGCCCTATCATACATAGACTTAAATAAAAGTAAAAATAATTATACCTCTTTTATCTCACTAGATTTCATGGGGGCATTAGACAATCTTCCATGGGATCTGGTAATTCTGGCTCTGCAACGCTTGGGAATTCCTCTACAGTTTATGAAAACCATAGCCTCCTTTCTTTCAGGTAGACGAGCTCTTGTTGACTGGCTAGTCCCAACAATGTTATATTATTTTTCAAAAGGTTGTCCCCAGGGTTCCTGCCTTGGTCCCTTCCTTTGGCTGGTACTTCTGGAGACACTGTTGGTCTCATTCGTTTTCGAGTTCTGTGAGTTGGTGGCGTATGCAGATGATGTTTTGGTAGTCATTTGGGGACAATCGCGTGATCACTTAGAACACTGGGGCTCACTAGCATTAAACTTCATTCAAAATTGGGCAGACACAAATCACATAACCATATCCCAGGAAAAATCAACAACAGTCAGATTCGGAAAACCAAAAATATTGCAGAGAGGCCCACTATACAAATTAAAGGGGAAAAACATTAAAACGGTTAACGTTATGAAATACTTAGGGGTATTAATTGATCAACACTTGAACTTTTTACCACACTTGGTAAACAAGAGACAAGAAATAACGGAAATCACACAACACATCTACAAATTCACTTCTTCTTCGGGTCGCCTACCCTTATATTTCTTCAAAATCTGGTACACATCAATTCTGCAGCGTCAACTGGCTTATGCGTGTGGGGTGTGGTACCCGCGTATGTCGTACACACGCGGCGCTCGACATCTCCTGGCTGCTCAGAGGCGGGCTTTACTGGTAATTTCACGTGCATATAGAAATACTTCCACTGTGGCTCTCCAGGTTCTAACGGGCCTCCCGCCATTAGACTTGCAGCTGGAGGCGGAGTCTGAGTTTGCTCGGGTTTCTCGCTTGGGTGTCTCAACAACCAACTACTTTGCTCCCCTATATTCTTCCAAATGTTCAAAGTATCGTCTTTCCTCGTTACTTGAACCTATCACGATCTGTCCAACTCAAAATTTTTTGGGAAAAACCCACATCTTCACAGATGGTTCAAAAACGGATTCCGGTACTGCATCGGCTTTTTGTGTTTTCAGGTAAAATGAACTTATTCACTCATGGCAGACAAGTTTGGACCCGGGCAATTCGGTATTCCAGGCCGAGCTGTTTGCAATCCTGAGAGCGGTCCTTTGGGCAGTGGAGGATGCTGACACAGATTTCCTAATTTCTACGGATAGTCTGTCGAGCCTGATGGCCTTGTCAAAATTTGATGTGGACAACTATCTCGTTCTAGAAATAATAGAACAATTGACACACTCCAATAAAAACTACTTTTTTAATTGGGTGAGGGGCCACTCGGGAATACAGGGGAATGAACTGGCCGACCAACTGGCTAGATCAGCAACAGAGGATGATACAATACCAACAACATTTTTGCCACTGCCACCATCTACACTGAAACGTGAATTACAGAGAAGACTACAAGAAAAGTGGCAGCAGCGTTGGATCACAGCAGCGGTGGGTCGCTATACAATAGACTTCGTCCCAGAAGTCTCATCCCGCTTTTTTATTCATAATAGATACTTGTACATATTCTTGACAAACCACGGACCATTTCAAGAACACTTATATACAATAAACAAAAGGGACTCACCATTATGCATCTGTGGTTCACTGGCAAATTCATTACATTACATATTAGACTGCACACTCACGTCACACTCTCATGTTAAAAAGCCGCAAAACATGTCACTAAAAGATTGCCTGGTCTACCTGTTGGATAGGCCGCTACAACTAAATCGGATATGCGAATGCATGAAGTTCCTAGAAAATAACGAACACTTTTTCTCTAATCCACTCCCCTACTGAGGGGAGGACTGCTCTCTGATGTACCAGGCAGGAACCTCATTCTAATTAAAATTGTATTGAGTCCTATGGTTTTTTGAAAACTGTATTTATTAGGGCATAATTGCAATTTAGTGTAACCCAATTCATATGTGTGTTTCTTTCCCTGGCGTTGTGGATCTGGGTGCCATCTGCGGATGTTCACATGGCTTAGGTATCTTTGGATGTTTAAATATTGGTGCATTTATTGTCATACATCATTCATCATTTATATTTTATCATTTCATTATTGTGTTTCGTTGTGGATCTGGGTGCCATCTGCGGATGTTCATATGGCTTATGTATCTTTGGATGTTTAAATATTGGTGCATTTATTGTCATACATCATTCATCATTTATATTTTATTATTTCATTATTGTGATTTGTTGTGGATCTGGGTGCCATCTGTGCATGTACACATGGCTTATTATCTTTGGATGTTTAAATATTGGTGCATTTATTGTCATACATCATTTATATTTTATTACTTGTTATTGTTTTTTTTTAAGTAGTAAAAGTGTAAAGACCCGGTTCGCCCAGAAAAATTGGGTAACCAATTGTGATTGGAAATGTACATAATGTTAAATGAAAATAAATTTTCGGCATCGGAAAGCGGGACGGTTTGGTTCAAGTGTCTTCCCCCAGGGACTGCACTAAAACTCAAAAGCATTTGCTGGGTTTCCCTGGGCGGCCATCCTCGCCCCGAGCCCAACCCTTCCCGCTTTTCAGTGTCTTTAATTTGTGTAATTTCCCTTTTAAATTTGTCCGGTTTCAATTTTTGATTTTTTTTTTCAATCTTGCTTTCGCTAGAGAGTTTTTCATTTGAAACGTGGCTGGGGACCGAAGAATCTTGCTTCCGCAAAAGAGTAGGACTAGAGTAGAAGAATAAGGGGCTGCGGACGAAGATGGGCCGCTCGCCGCGGTGGTTGACCCCCCCGCCCACCCCCAACCACCGCCGAGACTAATAATGAGCTAGAAGCAGGTAGGAGTCGTCAGGTAGCTTCATCGCCCCGAGCCCAACCCTTCCCGCTTTTCAGTGTGTTTAATTTGTGTAATTTCCCTTTTAAATTTGTCCGGTTTCAATTTTTTATTTTTTTTTCAATCTTGCTTTCGCTAGAGAGTTTTTCATTTGAAACGTGGCTGGGGACCGAAGAATCTTGCTTCCGCAAAAGAGTAGGACTAGAGTAGAAGAATAAGGGGCTGCGGACGAAGATGGGCCGCTCGCCGCGGTGGTTGACCCCCCCCGCCCACCCCCAACCACCGCCGAGAATAATAATGAGCTAGAAGCAGGTAGGGCAGGTATGAATAAGGGGCTGCGGACAAAGATGGGCCGCTCGCCGTGGCGGTTGACCCAACCCCCACCCACCCCCAACCACCGCCGAGACTAATAATGAGCTAGAAGCACGTAGGAGTCGTCAGGTAGCTTCATAGAAATACTTCCACTGTGGCTCTCCAGGTTCTAACGGGCCTCCCGCCAATAGACTTGCAGCTGGAGGCGGAGTCTGAGTTTGCTCGGGTTTCTCGGTTGGGTGTCTCAACAACCAACTACTTCGCTCCTCTATATTCTTCCAAATGTTCAAAGTATCGTCTTTCCTCTTTACTTGAACCTATCACGATCTGTCCAACTCAAATTTTTTTGGGAAAAACTCACATCTTCACAGATGGTTCAAAAACGGATTCCGGTACTGCATCGGCTTTTTGTGTTTTCAGGGAAAATCAACTTATTCACTCATGGCAGACAAGTTTGGACCCGGGCAATTCGGTATTCCAGGCCGAGCTGTTTGCAATCCTGAGAGCGGTCCTTTGGGCAGTGGAGGATGCTGACACAGATTTCCTAATTTCTACGGATAGTTTGTCGAGCCTGATGGCCTTCTCAAAATTTGATGTGGACAACTATCTCGTTCTAGAAATAATAGAACAATTGACACACTCCAATAAAAACTACTTTTTTAATTGGGTGAGGGGCCACTCGGGAATACAGGGGAATGAACTGGCCGACCAACTGGCTAGATCAGCAACAGAGGATGATACAATACCAACATCATTTTTGCCACTGCCACCATCTACACTGAAACGTGAATTACAGGGAAGACTACAAGAAAAGTGGCAGCAGCGTTGGATCACATCAGCGGTGGGTCGCTATACAATAGACTTTGTCCCAGAAGTCTCATCCCGCTTTTTTATTCATAATAGATACTTGTACATATTCTTGACAAATCACGGACCATTTCAAGAACACTTATATACAATAAACAAAAGGGACTCACCATTATGCATCTGTGGTTCACTGGCAAATTCATTACATTACATATTAGACTGCACACTCACGTCACACTATCATGTTAAAAAGCCGCAAAACATGTCACTAAAAGATTGGCTGGTCTACCTGTTGGATAGGCCGCTACTACTAAATCGGATTTGCGAATGCATGAAGTTCCTAGAAAATAACGAACACTTTTTCTCTAATCCACTCCCCTACTGAGGGAGGACTGCTCTCTGATGTACCAGGCAGGAACCTCATTCTAATTAAAATTGTACTGAGTCCTATGGTTTTTTGAAAACTGTATTTATTAGGGCATAATTGCAATTAAGTGTAACCCAATTCATATGTGTGTTTCTTTCCCTGGCGTTGTGGATCTGGGTGCCATCTGCGGATGTTCACATGGCTAGGTATCTTTGGATGTTTAAATATTGGTGCATTTATTGTCATACATCATTCATCATTTATATTTTATCATTTCATTATTGTGTTTCGTTGTGGATCTGGGTGCCATCTGCGGATGTTCATATGGCTTATGTATCTTTGGATGTTTAAATATTGGTGCATTTATTGTCATACATCATTCATCATTTATATTTTATTATTTCATTATTGTGTTTTGTTGTGGATCTGGGTGCCATCTGTGCATGTTCACATGGCTTATTATCTTTGGATGTTTAAATATTGGTGCATTTATTGTCAAACATCATTTATATTTTATTACTTCATTATTGTTTTTTTTAAGTATTAAAAATGTAAAGACCCGGTTCGCCCAGAAAAATTGGGTAACCAATTGTGATTGGAAATGTACATAATGTTAAATGAAAATAAATTTTCGGCATCGGAAAGCGGGACGGTTTGGTTCAAGTGTCTTCCCCCAGGGACTGCACTAAAACTCAAAAGCATTTGCTGGGTTTCCCTGGGCGGCCATCCTCGCCCCGAGCGCAACCTTTCCCGCTTTTCGGTGTCTTTAATTTGTGTAATTTCCCTTTTAAATTTGTCCGGTTTCAATTTTTGATTTTTTTCCAATTTGGCTTTCGCTAGAGAGTCTTTCATTTGGGACGTGGCTTGGGACCTAAGAATCTTGCTTCCGCAAAAGAGTAGGACTAGAGTAGAAGAATAAGGGGTTGCGGACGAAGATGGGCCGCTCGCCTCGGCGGTTCACTCCCCGCCCACCCCCAACCACCGCCGAGACTAATAATGAGCTAGAAGCAGGTAGGAGTCGTCAGGTAGCTTCATCGCCCCGAGTCCAACCCTTCCCGCTTTTCGGTGTCTTTAATTTGTGTAATTTCCCTTTTAAATTTGTCCGGTTTCAATTTTTGATTTTTTTTTCAATCTTGCTTTCGCTAGAGAGTTTTTCATTTGAAACGTGGCTGGGGACCGAAGAATCCTTCTTCCGCAAAAGAGTAGGACTAGAGTAGAAGAATAAGGGGCTGCGGACGAAGATGGGCCGCTCGCCGCGGCGGTTGACCCCCCCCGCCCACCCCAAACAACCGCCGAGACTAATAATGTGCTAGAAGCAGGTAGGAGTCGTCAGGTAGCTTCATCGCCCCGAGCCCAACCCTTCCCGCTTTTCAGTGTCTTTAATTTGTGTATATTCCCTTTTAAATTTGTCCGGTTTCAATTTTTGATTTTTTTTTCAATCTTGCTTTCGCTAGAGAGTTTTTCATTTGAAACGTGGCTGGGGACCGAAGAATCTTGCTTCCGCAAAAGAGTAGGACTAGAGTAGAAGAATAAGGGGCTGCGGACGAAGATGGGCCGCTCGCCGCGGCGGTTGACCCCCCCGCCCACCCACAACCACCGCCGAGACTAATAATGAGCTAGAAGCAGGTAGGAGTCGTCAGGTTGCTTCATCGCCCCGAGCCCAAGAGAGCTGACGTAGTTGTGATCACAGTAGCATGCTGCTGTTTTCGCTCCTGATGAAAGCCTAAAGTTTTCGGGAACGGGGTAAGCTAGAGCCTCGTGCTATATGTCTTTCTTTTCCTCGTTAAATGCTCTTCAAAATGATATCTAGTATGTGCATTTATGAGTAGGGGTTCATGAGAAATATATAGTTAAACTTTCTTCTTCTTTACTTTCGATTTCTCCTTGAACCAGGTTTTTGCCACCTATTCAACTGCTTCTTGTGCCCCCTTAACAATCTCGAATATTCTAAAACTTGACAAATTTAGAATGCATATTCGTTTGTGATCATTTTGATATCTATTATGTCCATTGGAGTGTATTTTTTCATAAAAAATTAACCCATTAAAGACCATGCACTTTTTGTTTACATGAACCATTTTCAATTTAAGGTGTTTTAAACATGTTTAAAAGATATATAAAAATAATTGATAATTAAAAACAAAGACTCATTTTGTGTTAATTAAACTATGCTGATTAATTTGGTACCATTTGTATTATGTTTTCACGAAAATCTAACCCTTAAATATCCAATTTAAAACGTGATGTTTTCATGTTTTTCTCCCATGGAGATAACATGGGAAAAATAACGAAATTCCATTACACTTTTGACCATGTTAAGTCACCTTTTTTGCTTTTTAATGGCTCATTTGACCTTCACTAACTCCTAAGCTCTCTTTTAAGCCCAATCTTGTAACTCTAAGTTATTCTTTTCTAAAACTTTTAACATAAATTCTCTAATTTACTTTCAAATTTCTAGAGCCATTTTCTTTTTTTTGACACTTTTCAGATCCCTTAAAAACAACTTAAACTTACATAAAACTAAAAACTATTGTTTCATTCATCTTAATTATAGTTCGTAGATCACTTTAGTACCATTCGTTTTAAACTAACGTTAAATTTTAACCCTTTATTCTCAACATCAAAAACTGCTTTTTTTGTACTTTTTTCCCATAGACTTGAGATGGGATAATCAATGGAATTCTATTGTTTTAAAAACTATCTAAAAATGCTCAAAGTGTAAATATATTGTAATTTTAATCTAGATATGAGTCCTAGCTTTATTTTGATACCAATTATGTTGTACAAAATTGTGATTTACTATGAAAAACGTTTATTTTAAAAAGTGTACTTTTTTGAGTTTTTCAGAAATTGAAGTAACCCTCATTCCCGTAGGGAAACATGGGATTTTGGAGGCAAATTCTAATGTTTTAATATAGCTAGATTTTCATTTTTTCCAAACTTTTCTGAAAAACTAACGCCAGATCTCGATAATTTGAAATTTTGGCTTTTCTTCGAATCCACCCATGTTTCTCTAGGATGATTTAATAATTTTTAATTGATTTTTAAAAAAGTGTCAAATTTTTGGATTTTTTTTCCCGATTTCCCATAGGATTGTGTTAGGTTGTTTACTTATTGAACTTAATTTTTAAATTATTACTTATGTTCCGATCTTCTAACAAATTACATATTCTGAAAGTCGAATCTTTGAGCTTTTTAGCGGTATAACTTGTTTTATTAAATTATATCTCTAAGTATTTTTAATTTCAATTTTAAAATTGACAATTTTTGATCTCGAGCGATTGGGTGGACACTGGTTGCTCACATACAGTCTGTGTCCAATAAGGGCAAATTTAAATTAATGCTATAAAAAAATTGAACTTGAATGGGCTGCCTTTAAAACTGAGTAGCTACATTGGACGTCATACCTGCTCAAAGATTGATGATTGGTCGGATAAATGTAAATAACAGCTAAAATTATCCGACAGCCAATGTTTTTGAAATTTTCATCAAAGTTATACTTGTTAAAATGATACCGGATTTCTCTATGAAGGTTTTTAATGGTTTTGTTAGGGTTTAGTTGGGCTTCTGGGGTCTTGCCAAGGTTTTAGATGTAACTACTTAGCCTTTTACGGGCTAGTATTTCGCCATTATTGGCCACGAATTTTCCCTATGGGAAAGTTATTGGTAAAATTATTGAAAAAACTACCAGTTTTATTTAGGACTTGATTATGAATACCATTTAAGGTTTATAGAGTCTTTAGAGGTACGCTCATGGTAAAACTTAAACATTCTCACAAATGTGGGATGTTATGGATTATCCTCCATTTTGTTTCTTAAAGGAGTCCACATAAAGTCAATACATAAATAATCCATAATAAAGTACTAAATGTTAAAATTAAAAAAAAAAATTTTTTTCTTTCGATGGCAACATGATTAGGAGAGTCATCTTCAACTTTTAGATAAAAAATTATTTAGCAGGATTGCCATGTAAACACTTAAAAACGTCATTTTGTTTTTAATGGGTGTTTTTTATATTGGAAATTTTGCACAAAATGCTAAATATCTTGGAAAATACTGATCGTAGGGGTTTTTTGCTGCGTTAAAATCAGCTGCGGGCCGCCTAAGTGAACTTTCGCCCCCTCGTCTATTCCACTCTTCTGTTTGTATCTAGCTCAATTAGGGGCCATTTGGGGAGGGGCTAAATGGGGCCCTTCGTTATTATTGCTGTTATCTTTGTATCTGCCACATCAATTGTCACATTTTCATATCTACTATTATTCATACTACTGTCACCAACTTTTGCACCACTTTTTGCCCCCCCCCCCTCCTTATCTTTAACAATGGCTACTTTTTGCTAGTTGAGCTAGAGTTTTGGTTTTTTCTATTTTAGAGTCATTTTTGACAGTCTTAACAGTCCCCCATCATATTTCACACTTTTTCCCAGTTCTTAAGGATTTTCCTTAACAATGGCAACTTTTTCAATATTTAAGATAATTTTCTGGTTTTTTCTTGAATATGCTGGAGGTTGCTGACAGTGTTGATCCCACTTATTTTTTTTTTTACCTTGCACGTATTTCTTTGCCTAACAAAGACTACTTTTTTATTAATTCAGTAATTCTTCTGATTTTTTCACTGGGATATTACGTATGAATTACTTTCTTGATCCCACCTAACAATTTCGCATTCAGCATGCATTATCACTAACAATAGCATTTCTTTTGTTTTTTGGGATACATTTCTGGTTTTTTCTCGAATATGCTGGAGGTTGCTAAGCGTTTTGATCCCTCTTAAATTTTTTGACCTTGCATGTATTTCTTACCCTAACAATGACTTTTTTTTTTAATTATTATTTGAGTTATTCTTCCGTTTTTTTTCACTGGGATATTACGTATGAATTACTTTCTTGTTCCCTTTTAACAATTTCACATTCAACAAACATTATCCTTAACAATAGCAACTTTTTTGTTTTTTGGGATACATCTCTGGTTTTTTCCTGAAATTGCTGGAGGTTGCTGACAGTTTTGTTCCCACTTTTTTTTTTTTTGACCAAACACGAATTTTTTTGCTTAACATTGAGAACTTTTTTACTATTTGAGTTATTCTCCTGATTTTTTCACTGGGATATCTCGTTTGATTTGCACTTTTGATCCCACTTAACATTTTTACATTCAGCATACATTATCCCTATCAGTAGCAACTTCTTTGTTTTTTGGGATACATCACTGGTTTTTTCTCGCAGTTATTGGACATTGGCATTAGATTTGTTCCCATTTCATTTTTTTGTTCTAGCTCACTTCTTATGCTTAAAATTAGCAACTTAACTAATAATTTACTTTAAATTATTTAATTTCTTCGCTTTTTCCTCAGGGATTTATTAAATGTATTCCAGTTATGTTCCCATTAGTCATTTTACATTTCTTCCTATTCGACACCTTTCCCCTAACTTTCCTAAACTTTATATGACTTTCGGGTTGTTGTCAGCCAAGTTCACAATTCCTGGTTCACGGGCGGTCCCTGCACTGATTTTTGGCGCATTTTCATCATAAACATTTTAGTGCACCATTTTTCCTTTTCAGGCAAGTGCGGCGGGACCCTAGTAGCGTTGGGTGAGTACTACTTACTTTAATTTTTTAAAGTATTAATTATTGTTTTCCATTCATCTGGTCCACCCAGTCAGCCCTAACAATATCAGTTCCGTATTTTGTTCAATTGTGGGAAGTCGGGAATTGAAAGGCATTGTTTTTACTGCAGTATTACTGTTGGAGATGTTTGCATCAGTTTTACAATAAGAGTGTAAAATAAATAAATCTGTTAACTAATTTACTTTATTATTCTATTGATTCATATTGAAATAGTGCAATATTATTCCTGCATTATAACAGGTGAATTAAACTATGGAGACTATTTTTGAAATCAACTTATGAATGTAATAATAATTGTAATTATAATCTGTCAATTATGGGTTACTGGATTGGTATTAAATATGTAAAATATTTTTTTTTAAGTGCATGGTCACGGTGGCACGGGAGGCAGAGGCACATACTTCCCCCCCTTTTTTTTTTGGCATTTAAATTGCTATCATTTTATTTATTTATTTTGTTTCATTTATTAATTCAAAATTTCCTCCCCCCCCCCTTTTTTTTTCCTAATTTATTTTGCATTCATTTTCACTTAGTCATTTTCGGCAGTCACGACTGCTGGTTTTTGCTTTGTACTTTCTATATACCTTTCTTTCAATGATATGTAGCGCGGGCCTAGCGGACCCTCATCCGTATTATTAAAACATTATAAACAGCTATCTAGTAAAATTTAATATAATAATTATAAAGAAGGATAATTAATTATACTAAGTGAAAGCGCTGTGCAAACAGTATAATCAGGACCGAAAAAGTCACAATAGAAGACATAAGCTGATAGAGAAAATCAGAAGTATTTTTATCTACTGATATTATAAAAATATTCACAATGAACCCGGGCGATCCGCGAAATGAAAAAGAGTTGCAGTCGCAAAGGAATGATTCCTCTGTCATAACAGAGTCAGATGGAGACGGGATGAAGTCTAACGAAAAAGAAACACAGCTACCACAGCGAGCAAACAAAAATTACCAGTCGGGAGATGAACTGCTGCCATTTGACGCCGAAACAGCATCACGAATGACGATACCGGCTTTAATGGATCAGATGATGAGACATCTAAAGAAACACGAAAAAGGAAGTAGTGAAAACGCACAAAAATACAGAAAGATTTTGGAAGAAAAAGTGATGGAATTAGAGAAAGAAACCGCAAGACAACACGACAAGGCTGAGAAGGAAGAACACCAAGAACGAGACACGTTGTCGAAAATGGCAGACCAGGTACTAGAATTCATGCACCAACTACAAACGCAGTAAGCGACAAACAAAGAAGTAAAGATAAAGAACACCATGGCATCAGTAATCAAAAACCTTAAGCAGCTCAAACAACAGACAGAAGAAAAAGATCACTTAATAACGAAACTCAGCGAAAGAATTAAATTCCAAGAAGAGTTAATCAAACAGACAAAACAAGATAAAATCGAAAGAGAAGATCAGTTGATCAACGATATGAACAAAATCATACAACAGAATCATGAACAAATGGAAAAAAGACTCGTCGAACATGTTACCACTCTTCAGGCTGAAAACCAAAAGGACTCGATTGACCATAGAGAGGGTGAAACAACAATAGAAAATGATCGACCAACATATGCAGAAATGGCAAATTTTCCACCGCTCCCACAAGAAAAACCGACACTAATACTAACACCAAAAGACAAGGAAACAAAAATGCTAATAATAAAGAAAGTTCTCAATTCTATGAATATGGCTGAATTACCACCAGTAGACTGCCAAACAACTAAACAAAATAAAATAATAATAACATGCAAAACAAATTTGACCTAGAACAGGTGAAAGATAAAATCCGCACTACAGAAGATATGGCGGAAAAACTGGATATTAAAGAACCAAACCCGAGAACAGCCCGAGTGATAGTCTTTGGAGCCCCAGAGGCCCCAGTAGTAACACGGAAAAACGTAGAAAGAGAAGCAGACAGTTCACAGGACAACTCAGAAGAGCAACAAGAATTATATGAAAAACAAGTACTCTATCCGGCTTTGGAAAGGGCTCTGAGGAAGAAGGTGCAATATAAGCTGATAAGAGTATTGAAAGGAAGAGAGGGCGAGGAAACCTCGCACTTGGTGTTACAGCTACTGGAGAGAGACGCACTGCAACTAATGGCTGGAAAATTGTGCATAGGATTTAACCGGTGCACGGTTAGACGGTACGTGTTCATTCAAAGGTGTTTTAACTGTCAGCAAATCGGGCATACGGCAAGAATGTGCCATAATCCAGAGGCCTGCGCTAAATGTGGCAAAGGCCACAACATCAAGGATTGTACTTCAAAAAAAGAAGAGTGTGTTAACTGCAAAAAAGTGCTCGACTACTACAAGGGGGACCATAGGAAAGCTGGACTGTATGAAAAACATCCATCTTACGATCCATCCTGCAGCGTGTACCTGCGAAAGAAACAAGAAGCTCTAGCGTCTTTGTCTTATAGAGGTGACAGTCGCTGCCCGTCTTATAAAGAAGGCCAAAGAACATTAGCACAACAGCGTAATCAACGGCCCAGCTTTTAAGGTAATCCAGTGTAACCTTCAAAGAAACAAAAGTAAGACGGCAGCTTTTGTTCAGTTTGTTATCGACGGGGGGTTCGCTCTGGCATGTCTTCAGGATGCATACATCTGGGAGGGCCGCCCTTGCGCACTCCCCCTAACAGTCCCTTGTTACAGCTCCAGTTCTCTAAATTGTCAAATACTAATTCTAGATCAAAATTTAAAACATTGCTTATCCTCTAAAAATAATCATTCCGTATTTGTAAATTTAGAACTCCCACAATTAATTCTATCAGTAGGCAGTCTGTACTGTCCCCCGAAAGCTGATCTTGATGTGGACCTACAGGACTGGCGGTCCTCGAGTAAACTAAGCGAAATGACTCTGGTTCTTGGAGATTTTAACGCCCACGGCGGTCTCTGGGGTTATGAGAAAGATGATGCCAGAGGGAGGCTCCTCGTCGACTTTTTGCTCGCAAACAGTTTAATAATCCTGAATTCCCCGGATTGCCTGTCAACATTTGAGGTGGGGGCTAGGAGTGGTCGTCCAGATCTCTCCGTTTGTTCACAGCCACTCTTCAGCAAAATTGGCAGCTGGGAAGTTGTCCCTGAACTTTTCGGCGACCACAGGCCTATCATTACGGAACTCCTTATGGAAATCCCCCCCCTTGCCAAAGAGAAGATATAAAACTAAAAATGTTCCTCTTTCAAAATTTTTATCAAAAGCTAAAACATCACTTCAAAAAATTAATTTGAACTTCGCCGCAGCACAATCACCACAAGATCTAGACGATACTTATAAAAAATTTGAAGAATCAGTACAAATTTCGGCAAAGGCCACATTTAAATTGAAACCCCCCTTTAGGAAGGCAAAGTTCTCTTGGTGGTCGCCGAGTCTTCGTGCGCACAGGAATAAGGTCCGAGCGTTGTACCGAAAGTATAGGTCTTCGGACCTTGATCCACCTGTTTATCAAACTTACAAGAAAGAAAGAGCATTATACCAACGACAAATACAAAAGGAAAAAAGCTTGGCATGGGACAACTTCTGTAAGAAACAGACAAATCCTTACGGTATTTCAAAAAAACTGGCTTTCCAAGACTTCCAGGACAGCCTCATCAGCTACCTCCCGGACGCTTTCCCGGCTTCCAGGTCTTCCACCCTTTTCACCCTAACAGAAAATCTTTTTGGTGTTTCCTCGGAAGCGCCAACCTTCCCGGTTATGGCAAATAGATTAAACAACTCCAACGATCAAACGCCATTCACACAAAGAGAATTACGTAACGCAATTTATAGTTTCAATCCGAATAAGGCCCCTGGCCCCGATGGTATAGACCATCGGATGATCAGGGCCCTTTTTCATGGTTTGCCAGACCTATTTTTAAATCTCTTTAATAAAGCGTTTGAATTTAATTACTTTTTGGAGGCCTGGAAGGTGGGCGAGCTTGTCTTCTTCAGGAAGGCGGGTAAGCCCATAGATCAGCATACTTCATTCCGTCCCATTACATTATTACCTATTTTAGGCAAGGTATTTGAAAAATTACTATTACGTCGAATTCATCACTTAATAACAACAAATAACTCACTCTCAGGCAAGCAACACGGCTTTCTCCAAACAAAATCAACGGAGACCGCACTTCAAACCGCCCTATCATACATAGACTTAAATAAAAGTAAAAATAATTATACCTCTTTTATCTCACTAGATTTCATGGGGGCATTTGACAATCTTCCATGGGATCTGGTAATTCTGGCTCTGCAACGCTTGGGAATTCCTCTACAGTTTATAAAAACCATAGCCTCCTTTCTTTCAGGTAGACGAGCTCTTGTTGACTGGCTAGTCCCAACAATGTTATATTATTTTTCAAAAGGTTGTCCCCAGGGTTCCTGCCTTGGTCCCTTCCTTTGGCTGGTACTTCTGGAGACACTGTTGGTCTCATTTGTTTTCGAGTTCTGTGAGTTGGTGGCGTATGCAGATGATGTTTTGGTAGTCATTTGGGGACAATCGCGTGATCACTTAGAACACTGGGGCTCACTAGCATTAAACTTCATTCAAAATTGGGCAGACACAAATCACATAACCATATCCCAGGAAAAATCAACAACAGTCACATTCGGAAAACCAAAAATATTGCAGAGAGGCCCACTATATAAATTAAAGGGAAAAAACATTAAAACGGTTAACGTTATGAAATACTTAGGGGGATTAATTGATCAACACTTGAACTTTTTACCACACTTGGTAAACAAGAGACAAGAAATAACGGAAATCACACAACACATCTACAAATTCACTTCTTCTTCGAGTCGCCTACCCTTATATTTCTTCAAAATCTGGTACACATCAATTCTGCAGCGTCAACTGGCTTATGCGTGTGGGGTGTGGTACCCGCGTATGTCGTACACAAACGGTGCTCGACATCTCCTGGCTGCTCAGAGGCGGGCTTTACTGGTAATTTCACGTGCATATAGAAATACTTCCACTGTGGCTCTCCAGGTTCTAACGGGCCTCCCGCCATTAGACTTGCAGCTGGAGGCGGAGTCTGAGTTTGCTCGGGTTTCTCGCTTGGGTGTCTCAAAAACCAACTACTTTGCTCCCCTATATTCTTCCAAATGTTCAAAGTATCGTCTTTCCTCGTTACTTGAACCTATCACGATCTGTCCAACTCAAAATTTTTTGGGAAAAACCCACATCTTCACAGATGGTTCAAAAACGGATTCCGGTACTGCATCGGCTTTTTGTGTTTTCAGGGAAAATCAACTTATTCACTCATGGCAGACAAGTTTGGACCCGGGCAATTCGGTATTCCAGGCCGAGCTGTTTGCAATCCTGAGAGCGGTCCTTTGGGCAGTGGAGGATGCTGACACAGATTTCCTAATTTCTACGGATAGTCTGTCGAGCCTGATGGCCTTGTCAAAATTTGATGTGGACAACTATCTCGTTCTAGAAATAATAGAACAATTGACACACTCCAATAAAAACTACTTTTTTTAATTGGGTGAGGGGCCACTCGGGAATACAGGGGAATGAACTGGCCGACCAACTGGCTAGATCAGCAACAGAGGATGATACAATACCAACAACATTTTTGCCACTGCCACCATCTACACTGAAACGTGAATTACAGAGAAGACTACAAGAAAAGTGGCAGCAGCGTTGGATCACAGCAGCGGTGGGTCGCTATACAATAGACTTCGTCCCAGAAGTCTCATCCCGCTTTTTTATTCATAATAGATACTTGTACATATTCTTGACAAACCACGGACCATTTCAAGAACACTTATATACAATAAACAAAAGGGACTCACCATTATGCATCTGTGGTTCACTGGCAAATTCATTACATTACATATTAGACTGCACACTCACGTCTCACTATCATGTTAAAAAGCCGCAAAACATGTCACTAAAAGATTGGCTGGTCTACCTGTTGGATAGGCCGCTACTACTAAATCGGATTTGCGAATGCATGAAGTTCCTAGAAAATAACGAACACTTTTTCTCTAATCCACTCCCCTACTGAGGGGAGGACTGCTCTCTGATGTACCAGGCAGGAACCTCATTCTAATTAAAATTGTATTGAGTCCTATGGTTTTTTGAAAACTGTATTTATTAGGGCATAATTGCAATTAAGTGTAACCCAATTCATATGTGTGTTTCTTTCCCTGGCGTTGTGGATCTGGGTGCCATCTGCGGATGTTCACATGGCTTAGGTATCTTTGGATGTTTAAATATTGGTGCATTTATTGTCATACATCATTCAGCATTTATATTTTATCATTTCATTATTGTGTTTCGTTGTGGATCTGGGTGCCATCTGCGGATGTTCATATGGCTTATGTATCTTTGGATGTTTAAATATTGGTGCATTTATTGTCATACATCATTCATCATTTATATTTTATTATTTCATTATTGTGTTTTGTTGTGGATCTGGGTGCCATCTGTGCATGTTCACATGGCTTATTATCTTTGGATGTTTAAATATTGGTGCATTTATTGTCATACATCATTTATATTTTATTACTTCATTATTTTTTTTAAGTATTAAAAGTGTAAAGACCCGGTTCGCCCAGAAAAATTGGGTAACCAATTGTGATTGGAAATGTACATAATGTTAAATGAAAATAAATTTTCGGCATCGGAAAGCGGGACGGTTTAGTTCAAGTGTCTTCCCCCAGGGACTGCACTAAAACTCAAAAGCATTTGCTGGGTTTCCCTGGGCGGCCATCCTCGCCCCGAGCCCAACCCTTCCCGCTTTTCAGTGTCTTTAATTTGTGTAATTTCCCTTTTAAATTTGTCCGGTTTCAATTTTTGATTTTTTTTTCAATCTTGATTTCGCTAGAGAGTTTTTCATTTGAAACGTGGCTGGGGACCTAAGAATCTTGCTTCCGCAAAAGAGTAGGACTAGAGTAGATTGTGTAATTTCCCTTTTAAATTTGTACGGTTTCAATTTTTGATTTTTTTTTTTCAATCTTGCTTTCGCTAGAGAGTTTTTCATTTGAAACGTGGCTGGGGACCTAAGAATCTTGCTTCCGCAAAAGAGTAGGACTAGAGTAGAAGAATAAGGGGCTGCGGACGAAGATGGGCCGCTCGCCGCGGCGGTTGACCACCCGCCCACCCCCAACCACCGCCGAGACTAATAATGAGCTAGAAGCAGGTAGGAGTCGTCAGGTAGCTTCATTGCCCCGAGCCCAACCCTTCCCGCTTTTCAGTGTCTTTAATTTGTGTAATTTCCCTTTTAAATTTGTCCGGTTTCAATTTTTGATTTTTTTTTTCAATCTTGCTTTCGCTAGAGAGTTTTTCATTTGAAACGTGGCTGGGGACCTAAAAATCTTGCTTCCGCAAAAGAGTAGGACTAGAGTAGAAGAATAAGGGGCTGCGGACGAAGATGGGCCGCTCGCCGCGGCGGTTGACTTCCCGTCCACCCCCAACCACCGCCGAGACTAATAATGAGCTAGAAGCAGGTAGGAGTCGTCAGGTAGCTTCATCGCCCCGAGTCCAACCCTTCCCGCTTTTCGGTGTCTTTAATTTGTCTAATTTCCCTTTTAAATTTGTCCGGTTTCAATTTTTGATTTTTTTTTTCAATCTTGCTTTCGCTAGAGAGTTTTTCATTTGAAACGTGGCTGGGGACCTAAGAATCCTTCTTCCGCAAAAGAGTAGGACTAGAGTAGAAGAATAAGGGGCTGCGGACGAAGATGGGCCGCTCGCCGCGGCGGTTGACCTCCCCGCCCACCCCCAACCACCGCCGAGACTAATAATGAGCTAGAAGCAGGTAGGAGTCCTCAGGTAGCTTCATCGCCCCGAGCCCAACCCTTCCCGCTTTTCAGTGTCCTTAATTTGTGTATATTCCCTTTTAAATTTGTCCGGTTTCAATTTTTGATTTTTTTTTCAATCTTGCTTTCGCTAGAGAGTTTTTCATTTGAAACGTGGCTGGGGACCTAAGAATCTTGCTTCCGCAAAAGAGTAGGACTAGAGTAGAAGAATAAGGGGCTGCGGAGTTTTGGTTTTTTCTATTTTAGAGTCATTTTTGACAGTCTTAACAGTCCCCCATCATATTTCACACTTTTTCCCAGTTCTTAAGGATTTTCCTTAACAATGGCAACTTTTTCAATATTTAAGATAATTTTCTGGTTTTTTCTTGAATATGCTGGAGGTTGCTGACAGTGTTGATCCCACTTATTTTTTTTTTACCTTGCACGTATTTCTTTGCCTAACAAAGACTACTTTTTTATTAATTCATTAATTCTTCTGATTTTTTCACTGGGATATTACGTATGAATTACTTTCTTGATCCCACCTAACAATTTCTCATTCAGCATGCATTATCCCTAACAATAGCATTTCTTTTTGTTTTTTGGGATACATTTCTGGTTTTTTCTCGAATATGCTGGAGGTTGCCAAGCGTTTTGATCCCTCTTAAATTTTTTGACCTTGCATGTATTTCTTATCCTAACAATGACTTTTTTTTTTTTTTTTTTTGAGTTATTCTTCTGTTTTTTTCACTGGGATATTACGTATGAATTACTTTCTTGTTCCCTTTTAACAATTTCACATTCAACAAACATTATCCTTAACAATAGCAACTTTTTTGTTTTTTGGTATACATCTCTGGTTTTTTCCTGAAATTGCTGGAGGTTGCTGACAGTTTTGTTCCCACTAAAATTTTTTTTTTTTTGACCAAACACGTATTTTCTTGCTTAACACTGAGAACTTTTTTACTATTTGAGTTATTCTCCTGATTTTTTCACCGGGATATTTCGTTTGATTTACACTTTTGATCCCACTTAACATTTTTACATTCAGAATACATTATCCCTATCAATAGCAACTTCTTTGTTTTTTGGGATACATCACTGGTTTTTTCTCGCAGTTATTGGACATTGGCATTAGATTTGTTCCCATTTCATTTTTTTGTTCTAGCTCACTTCTTATGCTTAAAATTAGCAACTTAACTAATAATTTACTTTAAATTATTTAATTTCTTCGCTTTTTCCTCAGGGATTTATTAAATGTATTCCAGTTATGTTCCCATTAGTCAGTTTACATTTCTTCCTATTCGACACCTTTCCCCTAACTTTCCTAAACTTTATATGACTTTCGGGTTGTTGTCAGCCAAGTTCACAATTCCTGGTTCACGGGCGGTCCCTGCACTGATTTTTGGCGCATTTTCATCATAAACATTTTAGTGCACCATTTTTCCTTTTCAGGCAAGTGCGGCGGGACCCCAGTAGCGTTGGGTGAGTACTACTTACTTTAATTTTTTAAAGTATTAATTATTGTTTTCCATTCATCTGGTCCACCCAGTCAGCCCTAACAATATCAGTTCCGTATTTTGTTCAATTGTGGGAAGTCGGGAATTGAAAGGCATTGTTTTTACTGCAGTATTACTGTTGGAGATGTTTGCATCAGTTTTACAATAAGAGTGTAAAATAAATAAGTCTCTTAACTAATTTACTTTAGTATTCTATTGATTCATATTGAAATAGTGCAATATTATTCCTGCATTATAACAGGTGAATTAAACTATGGAGACTATTTTTGAAATCAACTTATGAATGTAATAATGATTGTAATTATAATCTGTCAATTATGGGTTACTGGATTGGTATTAAATATGTAAAATATTGTTTTTTTTTAAAGTGCATGGTCACGGTGGCACGGGAGGCAGAGGCACATACTTCCCCCCCCTTTTTTTGGGGGGGGGGGGCATTTAAATTGCTATCATTTTATTTATTTATTTTGTTTCATTTATTAATTCAAAATTTCCTCCCCCCCCTTTTTTTTTCCTAATTTATTTTGCATTCATTTTCACTTAGTCATTTTCGGCAGTCACGACTGCTGGTTTTTGCTTTGTACTTTCTATATACCTTTCTTTCAATGATATGTAGCGCGGGCCTAGCGGACCCTCATCCGTATTATTAAAACATTATAAACAGCTATCTAGTAAATTTTAATATAATAATTATAAAGAAGGATAATTAATTATACTAAGTGAAAGCGCTGTGCAAACAGTATAATCAGGACCGAAAAAGTCACAATAAGCTGATAGAGAAAATCAGAAGTATCTTTATCTACTGATATTATAAAAATATTCACAATGAACCCGGGCGATCCGCGAAATGAAAAAGAGTTGCAGTCGCAAAGGAATGATTCCTCTGTCATAACAGAGTCAGATGGAGACGGGATGAAGTCTAACGAAAAAGAAACACAGCTACCACAGCGAGCAAACAAAAATTACCAGTCGGGAGATGAACTGCTGCCATTTGACGCCGAAACAGCATCACGAATGACGATACCGGCTTTAATGGATCAGATGCTGAGACATCTAAAGAAACACGAAAAAGGAAGTAGTGAAAACGCACAAAAATACAGAAAGATTTTGGAGGAAAAAGTGATGGAATTAGAGAAAGAAACCGCAAGACAACACGACAAGGCTGAGAAGGAAGAACACCAAGAACGAGACACGTTGTCGAAAATGGCAGACCAGGTACTAGAATTCATGCACCAACTACAAACGCAGTTAGCGACAAACAAAGAAGTAAAGATAAAGAACACCATGGCATCAGTAATCAAAAACCTTAAGCAGCTCAAACAACAGACAGAAGAAAAAGATCACTTAATAACGAAACTCAGCGAAAGAATTAAATTCCAAGAAGAGTTAATCAAACAGACAAAACAAGATAAAATCGAAAGAGAAGATCAATTGATCAACAATATGAACAAAATCATACAACAGAATCATGAACAAATGGAAAAAAGACTCGTCGAACATGTTACCACTCTTCAGGCTGAAAACCAAAAGGACTCGATTGACCATAGAGAGGGTGAAACAACAATAGAAAATGATCGACCAACATATGCAGAAATGGCAAATTTTCCACCGCTCCCACAAGAATAACCGACACTAATACTCACACCAAAAGACAAGGAAACAAAAATGCCAATAATAAAGAAAGTTCTCAATTCTATGAATATGGCTGAATTACCACCAGTAGACTGCCAAACAACTAAACAAAATAAAATAATAATAACATGCAAAACAAATTTGACCTAGAACAGGTGAAAGATAAAATCCGCACTACAGAAGATATGGCGGAAAAACTGGATATTAAAGAACCAAACCCGAGAACAGCCCGAGTGATAGTCTTTGGAGCCCCAGAGGCCCCAGTAGTAACACGGAAAAACGTAGAAAGAGAAGCAGACAGTTCACAGGACAACTCAGAAGAGCAACAAGAATTATATGAAAAACAAGTACTCTATCCGGCTTTGGAAAGGGCTCTGAGGAAGGTGCAATATAAGCTGATAAGAGTATTGAAAGGAAGAGAGGGCGAGGAAACCTCGCACTTGGTGTTACAGCTACTGGAGAGAGACGCACTGCAACTAATGGCTGGAAAATTGTGCATAGGATTTAACCGGTGCACGGTTAGACGGTACGTGTTCATTCAAAGGTGTTTTAACTGTCAGAAAATCGGGCATACGGCAAGAATGTGCCATAATCCAGAGGCCTGCGCTAAATGTGGCAAAGGCCACAACATCAAGGATTGTACTTCAAAAAAAGAAGAGTGTGTTAACTGCAAAATAGTGCTCGACTACTACAAGGGGGACCATAGGAAAGCTGGACTGTATGAAAAACATCCATCTTACGATCCATCCTGCAGCTTGTACCTGCGAAAGAAACAAGAAGCTCTAGCGTCATTGTCTTATAGAGGTGACAGTCGCTGCCCGTCTTATAAAGAAGGCCAAAGAACAGTAGCACAACAGCGTAATCAACCGCCCAGCTTTTAAGGTAATCCAGTGTAACCTTCAAAGAAACAAAAGTAAGACGGCAGCTTTTGTTCAGTTTGTTATCGACGGGGGGGTTCGCTCTGGCATGTCTTCAGGATGCATACATCTGGGAGGGCCGCCTTTGCGCACTCCCCCTAACAGTCCCTTGTTACAGCTCCAGTTCTCTAAATTGTCAAATACTAATTCTAGATCAAAATTTAAAACATTGCTTATCCTCTAAAAATAATCATTCCGTATTTGTAAATTTAGAACTCCCACAATTAATTCTATCAGTAGGCAGTCTGTACTGTCCCCCGAAAGCTGATCTTGATGTGGACCTACAGGACTGGCGGTCCTCGAGTAAACTAAGCGAAATGACTCTGGTTCTTGGAGATTTTAACGCCCACGACGGTCTCTGGGGTTATGAGAAAGATGATGCCAGAGGGAGGCTCCTCGTCGACTTTTTGCTCGCAAACAGTTTAATAATCCTGAATTCCCCGGATTGCCTGTCAACATTTGAGGTGGGGGCTAGGAGTGGTCGTCCAGATCTCTCCGTTTGTTCACAGCCACTCTTCAGCAAAATTGGCAGCTGGGAAGTTGTCCCTGAACTTTTCGGCGACCACAGGCCTATCATTACGGAACTCCTTATGGAAATCCCCCCCTTGCCAAAGAGAAGATATAAAACTAAAAATGTTCCTCTTTCAAAATTTTTATCAAAAGCTAAAACATCACTTCAAAAAATTAATTTGAACTTCGCCGCAGCACAATCACCACAAGATCTAGACGATACTTATAAAAAATTTGAAGAATCAGTACAAATTTCGGCAAAGGCCACATTTAAATTGAAACCCAGGAAGGCAAAGTTCTCTTGGTGGTCGCCGAGTCTTCGTGCGCAGAGGAATAAGGTCCGAGCGTTGTACCGAAAGTATAAGTCTTCGGACCTTGATACAGCTTTTTATCAAACTTACAAGAAAGAAAGAGCATTATACCAACGACAAATACAAAAGGAAAAAAGCTTGGCATGGGACAACTTCTGTAAGAAACAGACAAATCCTTACGGTATTTCAAAAAATCTGGCTTTCCAAGACTTCCAGGACAGCCTCATCAGCTACCTCCCGGACGCTTTCCCGGCTTCCAGGTCTTCCACCCTTTTCACCCTAACAAAAAATCTTTTTGGTGCTTCCTCGGGAGCGCAAACCTTCCCGGTTATGGCAAATAGATTAAACAACTCCAACGATCAAACGCCATTCACACAAAGAGAATTACGTAACGATATTTATAGTTTCAATCCGAATAAGGCCCCTGGCCCCGATGGTATAGACCATCGGATGATCAGGGCCCTTTTTCATGGTTTGCCAAACCTATTTTTAAATCTCTTTAACAAAGCGTTTGAATTTAATTACTTTTTGGAGGCCTGGAAGGTGGGCGAGCTTGTCTTCTTCAGGAAGGCGGGTAAGCCCATAGATCAGCATACTTCATTCCGTCCCATTACATTATTACCTATTTTAGGCAAGGTATTTGAAAAATTACTATTACGTCGAATTCATCACTTAATAACAACAAATAACTCACTCCCAGGCAAGCAACACGGCTTTCTCCAAACAAAATCAACGGAGACCGCACTTCAAACCGCCCTATCATACATAGACTTAAATAAAAGTAAAAATAATTATACCTCTTTTATCTCACTAGATTTCATGGGGGCATTTGACAATCTTCCATGGGATCTGGTAATTCTGGCTCTGCAACGCTTGGGAATTCCTCTACAGTTTATAAAAACCATAGCCTCCTTTCTTTCAGGTAGACGAGCTCTTGTTGACTGGCTAGTCCCAACAATGTTATATTATTTTTCAAAAGGTTGTCCCCAGGGTTCCTGCCTTGGTCCCTTCCTTTGGCTGGTACTTCTGGAGACACTGTTGGTCTCATTTGTTTTCGAGTTCTGTGAGTTGGTGGCGTATGCAGATAATGTTTTGGTAGTCATTTGGGGACAATCGCGTGATCACTTAGAACACTGGGGCTCACTAGCATTAAACTTCATTCAAAATTGGGCAGACACAAATCACATAACCATATCCCAGGAAAAATCAACAACAGTCACATTCGGAAAACCAAAAATATTGCAGAGAGGCCCAC
Source organism: Maratus speciosus (assembly GCA_963932465.1). Taxonomy (NCBI): domain Eukaryota; kingdom Metazoa; phylum Arthropoda; class Arachnida; order Araneae; family Salticidae; genus Maratus; species Maratus speciosus. The sequence continues at coordinate 421,563,513 of OZ010799.1, read as the reverse complement.
TATACAAATTAAAGGGGAGAAACATTAAAACGGTAAAGGTTATGAAATACTTAGGGGTATTAATTGATCAACACTTGAACTTTTTACCACACTTGGTAAACAAGAGACAAGAAATAACGGAAATCACACAACACATCTACAAATTCACTTCTTCTTCGGGTCGCCTACCCTTATATTTCTTCAAAATCTGGTACACATCAATTCTGCAGCGTCAACTGGCTTATGCGTGTGGGGTGTGGTACCCGCGTATGTCGTACACACACGGTGCTCGACATCTCCTGGCTGCTCAGAGGCGGGCTTTACTGGTAATTTCACGTGCATATAGAAATACTTCCACTGTGGCGCTCCAGGTTCTAACGGGCCTCCCGCCATTAGACTTGCAGCTGGAGGCGGAGTCTGAGTTTGCTCGGGTTTCTCGCTTGGGTGTCTCAACAACCAACTACTTTGCTCCCCTATATTCTTCCAAATGTTCAAAGTATCGTCTTTCCTCGTTACTTGAACCTATCACGATCTGTCCAACTCAAAAATTTTTGGGAAAAACCCACATCTTCACAGATGGTTCAAAAACGGATTCCGGTACTGCATCGGCTTTTTGTGTTTTCAGGGAAAATCAACTTATTCACTCATGGCAGACAAGTTTGGACCCGGGCAATTCGGTATTCCAGGCCGAGCTGTTTGCAATCCTGAGAGCGGTCCTTTGGGCAGTGGAGGATGCTGACACAGATTTCCTAATTTCCACGGATAGTCTGTCGAGCCTGATGGCCTTGTCAAAATTTGATGTGGACAACTATCTCGTTCTAGAAATAATAGAACAATTGACACACTCCAATAAAAACTACTTTTTTAATTGGGTGAGGGGCCACTCGGTAATACAGGGGAATGAACTGGCCGACCAACTGGCTAGATCAGCAACAGAGGATGATACAATACCAACAACATTTTTGCCACTGCCACCATCTACACTGAAACGTGAATTACAGAGAAGACTACAAGAAAAGTGGCAGCAGCGTTGGATCACAGCAGCGGTGGGTCGCTATACAATAGACTTCGTCCCAGAAGTCTCATCCCGCTTTTTTATTCATAATAGATACTTGTGCATATTCTTGACAAACCACGGACCATTTCAAGAACACTTATATACAATAAACAAAAGGGACTCACCATTATGCATCTGTGGTTCACTGGCAAATTCATTACATTACATATTAGACTGCACACTCACGTCTCACTATCATGTTAAAAAGCCGCAAAACATGTCACTAAAAGATTGGCTGGTCTACCTGTTGGATAGGCCGCTACTACTAAATCGGATTTGCGAATGCATGAAGTTCCTAGAAAATAACGAACACTTTTTCTCTAATCCACTCCCCTACTGAGGGGAGGACTGCTCTCTGATGTACCAGGCAGGAACCTCATTCTAATTAAAATTGTATTGAGTCCTATGGTTTTTTGAAAACTGTATTTATTAGGGCATAATTGCAATTAAGTGTAACCCAATTCATATGTGTGTTTCTTTCCCTGGCGTTGTGGATCTGGGTGCCATCTGCGGATGTTCACATGGCTTAGGTATCTTTGGATGTTTAAATATTGGTGCATTTATTGTCATACATCATTCAGCATTTATATTTTATCATTTCATTATTGTGTTTCGTTGTGGATCTGGGTGCCATCTGCGGATGTTCATATGGCTTATGTATCTTTGGATGTTTAAATATTGGTGCATTTATTGTCATACATCATTCATCATTTATATTTTATTATTTCATTATTGTGTTTTGTTGTGGATCTGGGTGCCATCTGTGCATGTTCACATGGCTTATTATCTTTGGATGTTTAAATATTGGTGCATTTATTGTCATACATCATTTATATTTTATTACTTCATTATTTTTTTTAAGTATTAAAAGTGTAAAGACCCGGTTCGCCCAGAAAAATTGGGTAACCAATTGTGATTGGAAATGTACATAATGTTAAATGAAAATAAATTTTCGGCATCGGAAAGCGGGACGGTTTAGTTCAAGTGTCTTCCCCCAGGGACTGCACTAAAACTCAAAAGCATTTGCTGGGTTTCCCTGGGCGGCCATCCTCGCCCCGAGCCCAACCCTTCCCGCTTTTCAGTGTCTTTAATTTGTGTAATTTCCCTTTTAAATTTGTCCGGTTTCAATTTTTGATTTTTTTTTCAATCTTGATTTCGCTAGAGAGTTTTTCATTTGAAACGTGGCTGGGGACCTAAGAATCTTGCTTCCGCAAAAGAGTAGGACTAGAGTAGATTGTGTAATTTCCCTTTTAAATTTGTACGGTTTCAATTTTTGATTTTTTTTTTTCAATCTTGCTTTCGCTAGAGAGTTTTTCATTTGAAACGTGGCTGGGGACCTAAGAATCTTGCTTCCGCAAAAGAGTAGGACTAGAGTAGAAGAATAAGGGGCTGCGGACGAAGATGGGCCGCTCGCCGCGGCGGTTGACCACCCGCCCACCCCCAACCACCGCCGAGACTAATAATGAGCTAGAAGCAGGTAGGAGTCGTCAGGTAGCTTCATTGCCCCGAGCCCAACCCTTCCCGCTTTTCAGTGTCTTTAATTTGTGTAATTTCCCTTTTAAATTTGTCCGGTTTCAATTTTTGATTTTTTTTTTCAATCTTGCTTTCGCTAGAGAGTTTTTCATTTGAAACGTGGCTGGGGACCTAAAAATCTTGCTTCCGCAAAAGAGTAGGACTAGAGTAGAAGAATAAGGGGCTGCGGACGAAGATGGGCCGCTCGCCGCGGCGGTTGACTTCCCGTCCACCCCCAACCACCGCCGAGACTAATAATGAGCTAGAAGCAGGTAGGAGTCGTCAGGTAGCTTCATCGCCCCGAGTCCAACCCTTCCCGCTTTTCGGTGTCTTTAATTTGTCTAATTTCCCTTTTAAATTTGTCCGGTTTCAATTTTTGATTTTTTTTTTCAATCTTGCTTTCGCTAGAGAGTTTTTCATTTGAAACGTGGCTGGGGACCTAAGAATCCTTCTTCCGCAAAAGAGTAGGACTAGAGTAGAAGAATAAGGGGCTGCGGACGAAGATGGGCCGCTCGCCGCGGCGGTTGACCTCCCCGCCCACCCCCAACCACCGCCGAGACTAATAATGAGCTAGAAGCAGGTAGGAGTCCTCAGGTAGCTTCATCGCCCCGAGCCCAACCCTTCCCGCTTTTCAGTGTCCTTAATTTGTGTATATTCCCTTTTAAATTTGTCCGGTTTCAATTTTTGATTTTTTTTTCAATCTTGCTTTCGCTAGAGAGTTTTTCATTTGAAACGTGGCTGGGGACCTAAGAATCTTGCTTCCGCAAAAGAGTAGGACTAGAGTAGAAGAATAAGGGGCTGCGGAGTTTTGGTTTTTTCTATTTTAGAGTCATTTTTGACAGTCTTAACAGTCCCCCATCATATTTCACACTTTTTCCCAGTTCTTAAGGATTTTCCTTAACAATGGCAACTTTTTCAATATTTAAGATAATTTTCTGGTTTTTTCTTGAATATGCTGGAGGTTGCTGACAGTGTTGATCCCACTTATTTTTTTTTTACCTTGCACGTATTTCTTTGCCTAACAAAGACTACTTTTTTATTAATTCATTAATTCTTCTGATTTTTTCACTGGGATATTACGTATGAATTACTTTCTTGATCCCACCTAACAATTTCTCATTCAGCATGCATTATCCCTAACAATAGCATTTCTTTTTGTTTTTTGGGATACATTTCTGGTTTTTTCTCGAATATGCTGGAGGTTGCCAAGCGTTTTGATCCCTCTTAAATTTTTTGACCTTGCATGTATTTCTTATCCTAACAATGACTTTTTTTTTTTTTTTTTTTGAGTTATTCTTCTGTTTTTTTCACTGGGATATTACGTATGAATTACTTTCTTGTTCCCTTTTAACAATTTCACATTCAACAAACATTATCCTTAACAATAGCAACTTTTTTGTTTTTTGGTATACATCTCTGGTTTTTTCCTGAAATTGCTGGAGGTTGCTGACAGTTTTGTTCCCACTAAATTTTTTTTTTTTTTGACCAAACACGTATTTTCTTGCTTAACACTGAGAACTTTTTTACTATTTGAGTTATTCTCCTGATTTTTTCACCGGGATATTTCGTTTGATTTACACTTTTGATCCCACTTAACATTTTTACATTCAGAATACATTATCCCTATCAATAGCAACTTCTTTGTTTTTTGGGATACATCACTGGTTTTTTCTCGCAGTTATTGGACATTGGCATTAGATTTGTTCCCATTTCATTTTTTTGTTCTAGCTCACTTCTTATGCTTAAAATTAGCAACTTAACTAATAATTTACTTTAAATTATTTAATTTCTTCGCTTTTTCCTCAGGGATTTATTAAATGTATTCCAGTTATGTTCCCATTAGTCAGTTTACATTTCTTCCTATTCGACACCTTTCCCCTAACTTTCCTAAACTTTATATGACTTTCGGGTTGTTGTCAGCCAAGTTCACAATTCCTGGTTCACGGGCGGTCCCTGCACTGATTTTTGGCGCATTTTCATCATAAACATTTTAGTGCACCATTTTTCCTTTTCAGGCAAGTGCGGCGGGACCCCAGTAGCGTTGGGTGAGTACTACTTACTTTAATTTTTTAAAGTATTAATTATTGTTTTCCATTCATCTGGTCCACCCAGTCAGCCCTAACAATATCAGTTCCGTATTTTGTTCAATTGTGGGAAGTCGGGAATTGAAAGGCATTGTTTTTACTGCAGTATTACTGTTGGAGATGTTTGCATCAGTTTTACAATAAGAGTGTAAAATAAATAAGTCTCTTAACTAATTTACTTTAGTATTCTATTGATTCATATTGAAATAGTGCAATATTATTCCTGCATTATAACAGGTGAATTAAACTATGGAGACTATTTTTGAAATCAACTTATGAATGTAATAATGATTGTAATTATAATCTGTCAATTATGGGTTACTGGATTGGTATTAAATATGTAAAATATTGTTTTTTTTTAAAGTGCATGGTCACGGTGGCACGGGAGGCAGAGGCACATACTTCCCCCCCCCTTTTTTTGGGGGGGGGGGGCATTTAAATTGCTATCATTTTATTTATTTATTTTGTTTCATTTATTAATTCAAAATTTCCTCCCCCCCCTTTTTTTTTCCTAATTTATTTTGCATTCATTTTCACTTAGTCATTTTCGGCAGTCACGACTGCTGGTTTTTGCTTTGTACTTTCTATATACCTTTCTTTCAATGATATGTAGCGCGGGCCTAGCGGACCCTCATCCGTATTATTAAAACATTATAAACAGCTATCTAGTAAATTTTAATATAATAATTATAAAGAAGGATAATTAATTATACTAAGTGAAAGCGCTGTGCAAACAGTATAATCAGGACCGAAAAAGTCACAATAAGCTGATAGAGAAAATCAGAAGTATCTTTATCTACTGATATTATAAAAATATTCACAATGAACCCGGGCGATCCGCGAAATGAAAAAGAGTTGCAGTCGCAAAGGAATGATTCCTCTGTCATAACAGAGTCAGATGGAGACGGGATGAAGTCTAACGAAAAAGAAACACAGCTACCACAGCGAGCAAACAAAAATTACCAGTCGGGAGATGAACTGCTGCCATTTGACGCCGAAACAGCATCACGAATGACGATACCGGCTTTAATGGATCAGATGCTGAGACATCTAAAGAAACACGAAAAAGGAAGTAGTGAAAACGCACAAAAATACAGAAAGATTTTGGAGGAAAAAGTGATGGAATTAGAGAAAGAAACCGCAAGACAACACGACAAGGCTGAGAAGGAAGAACACCAAGAACGAGACACGTTGTCGAAAATGGCAGACCAGGTACTAGAATTCATGCACCAACTACAAACGCAGTTAGCGACAAACAAAGAAGTAAAGATAAAGAACACCATGGCATCAGTAATCAAAAACCTTAAGCAGCTCAAACAACAGACAGAAGAAAAAGATCACTTAATAACGAAACTCAGCGAAAGAATTAAATTCCAAGAAGAGTTAATCAAACAGACAAAACAAGATAAAATCGAAAGAGAAGATCAATTGATCAACAATATGAACAAAATCATACAACAGAATCATGAACAAATGGAAAAAAGACTCGTCGAACATGTTACCACTCTTCAGGCTGAAAACCAAAAGGACTCGATTGACCATAGAGAGGGTGAAACAACAATAGAAAATGATCGACCAACATATGCAGAAATGGCAAATTTTCCACCGCTCCCACAAGAATAACCGACACTAATACTCACACCAAAAGACAAGGAAACAAAAATGCCAATAATAAAGAAAGTTCTCAATTCTATGAATATGGCTGAATTACCACCAGTAGACTGCCAAACAACTAAACAAAATAAAATAATAATAACATGCAAAACAAATTTGACCTAGAACAGGTGAAAGATAAAATCCGCACTACAGAAGATATGGCGGAAAAACTGGATATTAAAGAACCAAACCCGAGAACAGCCCGAGTGATAGTCTTTGGAGCCCCAGAGGCCCCAGTAGTAACACGGAAAAACGTAGAAAGAGAAGCAGACAGTTCACAGGACAACTCAGAAGAGCAACAAGAATTATATGAAAAACAAGTACTCTATCCGGCTTTGGAAAGGGCTCTGAGGAAGGTGCAATATAAGCTGATAAGAGTATTGAAAGGAAGAGAGGGCGAGGAAACCTCGCACTTGGTGTTACAGCTACTGGAGAGAGACGCACTGCAACTAATGGCTGGAAAATTGTGCATAGGATTTAACCGGTGCACGGTTAGACGGTACGTGTTCATTCAAAGGTGTTTTAACTGTCAGAAAATCGGGCATACGGCAAGAATGTGCCATAATCCAGAGGCCTGCGCTAAATGTGGCAAAGGCCACAACATCAAGGATTGTACTTCAAAAAAAGAAGAGTGTGTTAACTGCAAAATAGTGCTCGACTACTACAAGGGGGACCATAGGAAAGCTGGACTGTATGAAAAACATCCATCTTACGATCCATCCTGCAGCTTGTACCTGCGAAAGAAACAAGAAGCTCTAGCGTCATTGTCTTATAGAGGTGACAGTCGCTGCCCGTCTTATAAAGAAGGCCAAAGAACAGTAGCACAACAGCGTAATCAACCGCCCAGCTTTTAAGGTAATCCAGTGTAACCTTCAAAGAAACAAAAGTAAGACGGCAGCTTTTGTTCAGTTTGTTATCGACGGGGGGGTTCGCTCTGGCATGTCTTCAGGATGCATACATCTGGGAGGGCCGCCTTTGCGCACTCCCCCTAACAGTCCCTTGTTACAGCTCCAGTTCTCTAAATTGTCAAATACTAATTCTAGATCAAAATTTAAAACATTGCTTATCCTCTAAAAATAATCATTCCGTATTTGTAAATTTAGAACTCCCACAATTAATTCTATCAGTAGGCAGTCTGTACTGTCCCCCGAAAGCTGATCTTGATGTGGACCTACAGGACTGGCGGTCCTCGAGTAAACTAAGCGAAATGACTCTGGTTCTTGGAGATTTTAACGCCCACGACGGTCTCTGGGGTTATGAGAAAGATGATGCCAGAGGGAGGCTCCTCGTCGACTTTTTGCTCGCAAACAGTTTAATAATCCTGAATTCCCCGGATTGCCTGTCAACATTTGAGGTGGGGGCTAGGAGTGGTCGTCCAGATCTCTCCGTTTGTTCACAGCCACTCTTCAGCAAAATTGGCAGCTGGGAAGTTGTCCCTGAACTTTTCGGCGACCACAGGCCTATCATTACGGAACTCCTTATGGAAATCCCCCCCTTGCCAAAGAGAAGATATAAAACTAAAAATGTTCCTCTTTCAAAATTTTTATCAAAAGCTAAAACATCACTTCAAAAAATTAATTTGAACTTCGCCGCAGCACAATCACCACAAGATCTAGACGATACTTATAAAAAATTTGAAGAATCAGTACAAATTTCGGCAAAGGCCACATTTAAATTGAAACCCAGGAAGGCAAAGTTCTCTTGGTGGTCGCCGAGTCTTCGTGCGCAGAGGAATAAGGTCCGAGCGTTGTACCGAAAGTATAAGTCTTCGGACCTTGATACAGCTTTTTATCAAACTTACAAGAAAGAAAGAGCATTATACCAACGACAAATACAAAAGGAAAAAAGCTTGGCATGGGACAACTTCTGTAAGAAACAGACAAATCCTTACGGTATTTCAAAAAATCTGGCTTTCCAAGACTTCCAGGACAGCCTCATCAGCTACCTCCCGGACGCTTTCCCGGCTTCCAGGTCTTCCACCCTTTTCACCCTAACAAAAAATCTTTTTGGTGCTTCCTCGGGAGCGCAAACCTTCCCGGTTATGGCAAATAGATTAAACAACTCCAACGATCAAACGCCATTCACACAAAGAGAATTACGTAACGATATTTATAGTTTCAATCCGAATAAGGCCCCTGGCCCCGATGGTATAGACCATCGGATGATCAGGGCCCTTTTTCATGGTTTGCCAAACCTATTTTTAAATCTCTTTAACAAAGCGTTTGAATTTAATTACTTTTTGGAGGCCTGGAAGGTGGGCGAGCTTGTCTTCTTCAGGAAGGCGGGTAAGCCCATAGATCAGCATACTTCATTCCGTCCCATTACATTATTACCTATTTTAGGCAAGGTATTTGAAAAATTACTATTACGTCGAATTCATCACTTAATAACAACAAATAACTCACTCCCAGGCAAGCAACACGGCTTTCTCCAAACAAAATCAACGGAGACCGCACTTCAAACCGCCCTATCATACATAGACTTAAATAAAAGTAAAAATAATTATACCTCTTTTATCTCACTAGATTTCATGGGGGCATTTGACAATCTTCCATGGGATCTGGTAATTCTGGCTCTGCAACGCTTGGGAATTCCTCTACAGTTTATAAAAACCATAGCCTCCTTTCTTTCAGGTAGACGAGCTCTTGTTGACTGGCTAGTCCCAACAATGTTATATTATTTTTCAAAAGGTTGTCCCCAGGGTTCCTGCCTTGGTCCCTTCCTTTGGCTGGTACTTCTGGAGACACTGTTGGTCTCATTTGTTTTCGAGTTCTGTGAGTTGGTGGCGTATGCAGATAATGTTTTGGTAGTCATTTGGGGACAATCGCGTGATCACTTAGAACACTGGGGCTCACTAGCATTAAACTTCATTCAAAATTGGGCAGACACAAATCACATAACCATATCCCAGGAAAAATCAACAACAGTCACATTCGGAAAACCAAAAATATTGCAGAGAGGCCCACTATACAAATTAAAGGGGAGAAACATTAAAACGGTAAAGGTTATGAAATACTTAGGGGTATTAATTGATCAACACTTGAACTTTTTACCACACTTGGTAAACAAGAGACAAGAAATAACGGAAATCACACAACACATCTACAAATTCACTTCTTCTTCGGGTCGCCTACCCTTATATTTCTTCAAAATCTGGTACACATCAATTCTGCAGCGTCAACTGGCTTATGCGTGTGGGGTGTGGTACCCGCGTATGTCGTACACACACGGTGCTCGACATCTCCTGGCTGCTCAGAGGCGGGCTTTACTGGTAATTTCACGTGCATATAGAAATACTTCCACTGTGGCGCTCCAGGTTCTAACGGGCCTCCCGCCATTAGACTTGCAGCTGGAGGCGGAGTCTGAGTTTGCTCGGGTTTCTCGCTTGGGTGTCTCAACAACCAACTACTTTGCTCCCCTATATTCTTCCAAATGTTCAAAGTATCGTCTTTCCTCGTTACTTGAACCTATCACGATCTGTCCAACTCAAAAATTTTTGGGAAAAACCCACATCTTCACAGATGGTTCAAAAACGGATTCCGGTACTGCATCGGCTTTTTGTGTTTTCAGGGAAAATCAACTTATTCACTCATGGCAGACAAGTTTGGACCCGGGCAATTCGGTATTCCAGGCCGAGCTGTTTGCAATCCTGAGAGCGGTCCTTTGGGCAGTGGAGGATGCTGACACAGATTTCCTAATTTCCACGGATAGTCTGTCGAGCCTGATGGCCTTGTCAAAATTTGATGTGGACAACTATCTCGTTCTAGAAATAATAGAACAATTGACACACTCCAATAAAAACTACTTTTTTAATTGGGTGAGGGGCCACTCGGTAATACAGGGGAATGAACTGGCCGACCAACTGGCTAGATCAGCAACAGAGGATGATACAATACCAACAACATTTTTGCCACTGCCACCATCTACACTGAAACGTGAATTACAGAGAAGACTACAAGAAAAGTGGCAGCAGCGTTGGATCACAGCAGCGGTGGGTCGCTATACAATAGACTTCGTCCCAGAAGTCTCATCCCGCTTTTTTATTCATAATAGATACTTGTGCATATTCTTGACAAACCACGGACCATTTCAAGAACACTTATATACAATAAACAAAAGGGACTCACCATTATGCATCTGTGGTTCACTGGCAAATTCATTACATTACATATTAGACTGCACACTCACGTCACACTATCATGTTAAAAAGCCGCAAAACATGTCACTAAAAGATTGGCTGGTCTACCTGTTGGATAGGCCGCTACTACTAAATCGGATTTGCGAATGCATGAAGTTCCTAGAAAATAACGAACACTTTTTCTCTAATCCACTCCCCTACTGAGGGGAGGACTGCTCTCTGATGTACCAGGCAGGAACCTCATTCTAATTAAAATTGTATTGAGTCCTATGGTTTTTTGAAAACTGTATTTATTAGGGCATAATTGCAATTAAGTGTAACCCAATTCATATGTGTGTTTCTTTCACTGGCGTTGTGGATCTGGGTGCCATCTGTGGATGTTCACGTGGCTTATGTATCTTTGGATGTTTAAATATTGGTGCATTTATTGTCATACATCATTCATCATTTATATTTTATTATTTCATTATTGTGTTTTGTTGTGGATCTGGGTGCCATCTGTGGATGTTCACATGGCTTATGTATCTTTGGATGTTTAAATATTGGTGCATTTATTGTCATACATCATTCATCATTTATATTTTATTATTTCATTATTGTGTTTTGTTGTGGATCTGGGTGCCATCTGTGGATGTTCACATGGCTTATGTATCTTTGGATGTTTAAATATTGGTGCATTTATTGTCATACATCTTTCATCATTTATATTTTATTATTTCATTTTTGTGTTTTGTTGTGGATCTGGGTGCCATCTGTGGATGTTCACATGGCTTATTATCTTTGGATGTTTAAATATTGGTGCATTTATTGTCATACATCATTTATATTTTATTACTTCATTATTGTTTTTTAAGTATTAAAAGTGTAAAGACCCGGTTCGCCCAGAAAAATTGGGTAACCAATTGTGATTGGAAATGTACATAATGTTAAATGAAAATAAATTTTCGGCATCGGAAAGCGGGACGGTTTGGTTCAAGTGTCTTCCCCCAGGGACTGCACTAAAACTCAAAAGCATTTGCTGGGTTTCCCTGGGCGGCCATCCTCGCCCCGAGTCCAACCCTTCCCGCTTTTCGGTGTCTTTAATTTGTGTAATTTCCCTTTTAAATTTGTCCGGTTTCAATTTTTGATTTTTTTTTTTTCAATCTGGCTTTCGCTAGAGAGTCTTTCATTCGGGACGTGTCTGGGGACGTAAGAATCTTGCTTCCGCAAAAGAGTCGGACTAGAGTAGAAGAATAAAGGGCTGCGGACGAAGATGGGCCGCTCGCCGCGGCGGTTGACCCCCCCGCCCACCCCCAACCGCCACCGAGACTAATAATAAGCTAGAAGCAGCAGGAGTCTTTCGGTAGCTTCATCGCCCCGAGCCCTCCCTTCCCGCTTTTCGGTGTCTTTAATTTGTCTAATTTCCCTTTTAAATTTGTCCGGTTTCAATTTTTGATTTTTTTTTCAATCTGGCTTTCGCTAGAGAGTTTTTCATTTGAAACGTGGCTGGGGACCTAAGAATCTTGCTTCCGCAAAAGAATAAGACTAGAGTAGAAGAATAAGGGGCTGCGGACGAAGATGGGCCGCTCGCCGGATGGGTTGCCCACCTTAAATGTTCCCTTCGGTGACGTGAGGTGAACGGCACACACATAGTTGATTGCTTAGCGTAAAGACCACCTTCATGAAGCCTTTTACGCACAGTAGACGTCTATACCAACCTTGCAGTGGCTGCAGCAAGGGAGGCCCTAAGATGAGAGGGGGTTTCTGTTCTATTCCTTCGTCCACATAACCGCAAATATGGGTCATCGGTGCTTATCTTAGCTCTTACCTGTCCTTGCTTGAACCTTCTGAAGGCCGAACCAGTGGTTTTGAAATTGTTACCAAAGCCTATGAACATTAGAAGGTCTCACATTTAGCCTTCTGGCCACCTCTGTCTGACTTTGACCTGCCTCCAATCTTCCAATAGCTCTACATCACAGTTCTGCGGACAAATGATACCCCGAGGTCATACTAATGATTTGGCTATCTCAGTTTTCTTGTTTCATCATCACAGCGACACCTGGAGCCGTACTCTCTAGCATGCATTTTTATGCTCCTTACAGATGATGCAATCCGATTACAGCGCCACTAAATTGCATTTTCTAATTTTATTCAGCATTAGTTAATAACATATGCAAATTTCACACGGATAGGTTTCTTTTTGAACGAGTTATAGCTCTTTTTGTGATTTTTCCTTTATTTTTGGAAACCAGTGTATATAACAGGGTTATACGTTTTGTGAATTGAATGCATAGCTGCCAACCTTCCACTAATCTTCCGTAATGTCTGGATTAATTTAACCCAGGTTAACCACATTTCGAACCAGAAAATTTATTTCATGAATGCTTATTTACTTAATTGCAGGTTTCTACGTGGAGCATATTTATTTTCATTTCTTAAAAAAATTTCTGGTTTAAAACGTATTAAACCAGGGTCAAAATAACACAAGTATTACGGAAGATTAGTTTGAGGTTGGCAGCAATGTGAATGTTATTCTTTTTTTACCCCTAGATTACAAAGGCTATTTTCACCAATCGTTATTACTAAGGCATAGTCCGTGAGACGACTCAAAGAGTTTTAAATAGCATGCAGGACTTTTCCCCTTTAAATTCTTTCCGAGGTATGTGATTATTTCAAGAATTAATTATTTTTGTGGAGTTCTGCAAAATTTATTTGTTAATAGGTTGTGAAATAACTGAATCATAAATACTAGCAAAAATTTGCCAAAAAATCAGGACTAATGGAGGGAAGCCCTCCTGAAATTCAAATCTTAGATGATATATTATTTCTGATATCAAACATCCCTTTTTCTATGGGCATATAAAACACACAACGATTAACAAGGTATCATTTGAAAAATTTTTAAGCAGTATTTTTATTGCTCATTAAAATATCAGTTATGTATTCAAATAAAAACAATATTAAAAGCAATAATTTCATAATAGCTGCATGTGTGAGGGGTTAACAGCTAAAGAAAGCACCAAGTTTTCGCTGTTGACACCAGCCTCTTTAATCCTGATTATTTCAGTGTTTTAGCCTGCATCTGATTTGATTAATATCTCTTAAATCTGTTGGTTATTTTTATCATTTTATTTGTTTATTTCTTGATGAAGAGCTAATTTTATTATGGGATATTAGAAAGAAATGCTGAAATTTTAAATTAAGTAACATTAAATTTGTCTTAAGTAGAAACGGGTCGATCTTTTATAATCAAGCTACACACAATATAGAAAGATTTTTAAACACTTCATGCTTTAAAATTATTTTAAAAACCATAGTCAATAAGTAAATTGAGATAGTTTTCCAACAGTTTGCATTTGATTTTTTTTTAATTTAACGGTGAAAATATTAAATTTATGTGATGTTTAGAAGTAATTACATTTGAGAAGCAACGAAATTAGATTGCTTAAATTGATGCAACTGTCGATGGGACATCACAATTACTCACAAGCAAGCATGCTTTTGTTTTGAAATATAGCTTCGTCTGGTTTGGAGGAAAATGTGAAACATTATTTCTGATGTCAACATTCCTTTTTCTTAGAACATAAAAAAACGCTAAACTATGAATGAGATTTCATAGAAAAAGTTTTTGAGCAGGCTCTTGGCATAATACATTCGGACTTTGCTAAAACATGTTGTTTGATTACAAACTGCAGTTTATTAAATATTAATGAAAACTGTGTGTATCTCAAAGACTGTAGTGCAATCGACTCTGCTCTAACTAATGGAGCCAGGCTCGACTTCAAGTTAATTCCTACATTTATATATTTTAACAGTGTAAAAAAAGAATGGTTTACACTTTTAAAATGTGACAAAAGGTATTAAAAATTTTATACCTTTTTAGATAAAGCAAAGTATTACTCTTTTGAAGCTTTTCTTACGTGTCTGCGGAATGCTGTTTTCAAGACCATGGTTAGCTCGCGATGCAATATTTAGTAAAAACTAAAATAATACTGCAATAACATTCAGCAGAAAAAAGTTAACCTCAAAAGGGCATACAAACCTTCAATTTCAAATTGATCATATTGATATTTCATTCAGTTTACGTGAAATTAAAATTATTACACAATTTTAACTTTTTCTGTCATACCCATTCTGATGTTATTTTTTCTAACAATTCTAATACATTATGATCCCGAAACTTTGCTTTAAAAGAGATTTCCAAAACCTAAATATCTGTATGTTTTATATCTCAATAGCAAAATGAATTTTTTATGATAAATAGCAAACTATGATATTTTAATGAGATACAAAATGAAAAAAAAAGGTTTAAATGTATAAGGGCAATGTGCCTTAAATTTATTTATACAGGCATTTTTTATCAGAGATAAGTTTAGGGGCACAAATTTAGTAGAGGCGTCAAGCCCTCTCCCTCCTCCCACCATCGGTAAAATAATGTGTCCCTCCATAGAATATTTTTGATTTTCCATATATTAGAGTCTAGAAGTACAAATTTTCCCATCTGCAAAATCAATATGCCACCTAGAGATTCAGAAATCCTGCCCGGAAAAAAGTCTGAATTCAACACTGTTTGGGATACAAGCCGGGTGCAAATTTCGCCGATAGTTATTTTTCAACTCGCCAGTTAGTGTTTTTTTTTTCGAGTGGTAAATTAAAACATTGCTTTGAAGTTGAAATTAAATGTCATCGTTTGTTAAATCATTTAATATTTGGCCAGATGCCATATACGCAGCAGGTTTGGCGTGATTTTTTTTAACGAAAATTTGGCAAAAACCTCGTTTTCAAATACCAGTTACATATGTATTTTTGGTACTACTTAGTTATCCCGTCGACCAAAAATCTATCGCCAAACTATAAGATTAAATGCCAATAATGGTTGATCGTAAATGTCACATTCACTTGACTTTAAGCAAGTTACACGTCTTTACGTCATCAAGTGATTTTTATGTCGACGTTTTAATTGTATATTTATTAATGTTATGCTAATTTATTTGTTCTTTCGTTATTTAAAATAAAAAATTATGTCAATAAGTATAATTTGGCGAGTGGTTTGGCGATTTATATAATTTGGCGAAATGGGTCGATGGAATAACTAAGTATACCGTATTTTTTAATTATTTTCTATTACTTTTTATTTTTAAAGGAAAATAACCAAAAAAAATAATTAACTATAGAACAAAACAATTTATGTAATTTAAAAAAAGAAAATAAAGTAAATAAACATTTATTATTAAATAAACAACAATAGCCGGGTTACCATGTCAACCAAAATAATGCCATTTTGGCGCCAATTAGGTACCCCGGTGCGTATATGACATCTGTGCCTAATATTTTTCTTTTCATTTTGTTTAAAAATAAAGAAGTGACCATTATTTTAAATGTTTCAGTTTGTATTAAGTAAAATGATAATGAAATACAAATTGAATTATGAATAAAAGTAACATGATACATTTCTTAGCATACATTTAAGGGAGACCAAACTTCTCGCCAAATTAGTTTAAAATAGTAACCTTTTCTAAAATCTGAAGAAAAAAATATCGGTTATGATTAAAATTTGAGTTGTCATCATTAGAGAAAAGTACATAAAATTAGAAAAAAATTAATATTTCGAAAACTAATTCGAATTTAAAAATTCTAATACCAGTTTTGAGATTTGCAGATCAATACGGATTTTTGGTGTTAATTTCATCGCAAAGTATTCCACATTTCAGGAGAAATCGCCGTGAAACATAATCAGTTGTTTAATCAGTCAATTCATACTTCCGTTTCATAAATTTGTTTCATTAGGATTTTATATATATAGGGTAGATGTATGTACATGCTGACAAGGACGAGGAACAGAAAATTAGTTACATCTATTAAATTATACATGCACAGAATAAATATAATAATAAGGAAAACCAGCTATATCTTTAACTATCGAATACAAAAAATGTCAGTATTATTACTACTCAGTGGGCTGAATATTATTACCATACAATTCTTTGAATTAAAAAAAAAACTATTCTTTAGCAATTGCTGTTAATCAGATAGTTTTTTAATTCGCTTTAAGTTCTAATTCATTGCTATATATTAATTTATAGAGGTACAATGAGAAAATAAGAAAATGTACATATATATATATATATATATATTGTTTTAACTGCAGAAATTTATTACATTTATCAAGCTTGTTTTATAGGGAAGAGTAATTAATTTCATTACTCAATGGAACTTATTATGAGATTGAAATTTATAACAGATTTAATCATATCACTTTTAAATGAAATGCATTTTATGCTTAATTAAAAACTTCATCTTTAAAAGCTCAAATCTTGTAAACTATTAGTTCAAGCTTCTTTAATTTATTCATTAGCCAAAATAGATTAAGAAAGACTGTAAACTATTTTTATCTCAGAGATTTTAATATTTATCCTGAAATTTTAATTATGTAGAAAATTCTGTTTTTAATAAATGATGTAAAAAGAAAAATCATCTGATTAAAATAACAATTTAAACTGCTGATTTTAAATATATGGCTAAAACTGTTAATGTTCTGTTTTGTGGTGCTAAAATTACTGGGTGATACAAAATAGAAGATAATGTTGATTATCACTTAAACTACAGATGAAAGAAATATATTTTCAATTAAATACAGTTCAAAGACAGGGAAATTGTTTTGAACTGGATTGCATGTATATGAAAACACAAAATTAAACATTTTCTACAGTACCCCCCTTTTTTATAACTTACATTTTGAAATAGCGCCTTGTGCATAAAAAGGACATTGAATCATTTTTTATTGTGATCAATTTTACTAAGTTATGATGTTAAAAATTTGATGAATTTTCGATGTTTTACGGATTTAAAAATAGAGACATATGCTTTTAGTGCTGTAAACGCAAAAATTTCATAAAATTTAAAGTATTAATCTATAAAAAGTTTTGCTTACAAAATACTAAGACTTCATTTAATGCCCATTTAGATGCTGGACAACATTTTTCTAAATATGAATTATAGGATAAATCTAAATTTCATATTTTTATGTTTATGTAACTCCTTGTAAAATAAATGCTATACCTGATTTGTATACTTTTTGTAACGTGCTTTTCGGCCTATAATCCTGCGGATAATCTGTTAAAAAACCTCAAAAATATTAAGTGCGGATTATCTACCGGTGCGGATTATCTTCTGACATTTTTTAAGCAGAAGTTCATCTCAGATATCCTGTTTCTACCGGCAGTCAAAATAAAAATATAAACAGCTATCACACGATTGTTTACTAGGGCTGGGCAATGTATAAAATGAAATATCGTGATAAATCGGCAGCTTTATATCACGATATTCTGATATATCGATATTGCGACATATGAACAAAAAAATATATGTACATTTATAATACATGTATAACTTCAATATACATTATATATTTTATTAAGGATTAAAATTAAAAAAAAAATATATATATATATCATTCTCAAATAGATTAATAAAAAACTATGTATAAATAAGCAAATCTAAATAAATAAATGCTAAAAGAAACTAGTAGGATGTGTTAATGGCAAAAATTTCTTCTATTTCTACGTGTTATTACTTCAAAATTCGCTATCATAGAGGCAAAATTAAATAACAAACATGAATATTCTAAAGATATAGGTGCACTAAATTGTATGCAGTTAAAAGGAAATAAAAGCATCGCATCTTTCAAACAAATCATTGAATTTCAAGCACCGACCTTATTAGATGTCTGTATCCAAAATTCCTAATCTAAAAATCATAAAAGCAATACCTGTTGCACAGTATACACCC
The DNA here is from genome assembly GCA_963932465.1 of Maratus speciosus. Taxonomy (NCBI): domain Eukaryota; kingdom Metazoa; phylum Arthropoda; class Arachnida; order Araneae; family Salticidae; genus Maratus; species Maratus speciosus. Next base: position 421,545,320 of record OZ010799.1, on the reverse strand, counting down.
AAGCCTAAGAAGGATCTATTTATGTGAAACCGTAACAGAATAAGGTGTTTGATTAAAATTCGTGCATTAGTTTTTGAGATACAGATATTGCTAAAATTGTGGAAAATGCAGCATAGCAGCGCCACCTATTGGACGATTAACACTAACACTTAATCAGCAACAAGTTATGTCAACGTCTGTCTGAATTTGAAATGTTATGAAAATACGTGCGATAATTCTTCAGAAAAAGCTATAGCGGAAATTTTGAAAAATACAGCATAACAGCGCCACTTATGGGCTATAAACACCAAACACTAATCAGTAAAATTTATGTCTACGTCTAAGTCTAACTGCATCTGAAGTTTGATAAATATCAGCGCATTAGTTCTTCAGACAGAGCTATTGCGAAAATCGTGAAAACTCAGCATAGTAGCTCCGCCTGTTGGGCCATTTACACCAAGAACTAATCAGCACCAATTCACAAGGTATATCTGAATTTGAAATCTGACAAAAATCTGTGCATTAGTTTTTGAGATAAAGTTATTGCGGATATTGTAAAAAATGCACCTACCTGTCAAGTAATTTACACTAATTTATAACGAGATATAAAATAATCTAAAATTTTGTTAAATTCCGTGCATTAGTTCTTGAGATAGAGCGCCTACAAAATTTGTGTTACAAAGAGACAGACAAAGCTTTTTAAAAATAGTCAAATCGTGTTCAAGACTTTCTAAATATATAAATTGGTCGAAATCCGGATGACAAAATTTTCATGAATCCAATACTTTCTTCTTGTAAAGATAGTAGGAAAAAAAAAAAAAAAAATTGTTAACAGAGAGAGAAGAATAATAGTTTGGTTAAAGTCAATTTTTGAATTGTTTATATTTTATAATTGTTAAATAATATTTATATTGCTGTTGTGCTGTTATGCTTAAAATTGTCTTACTATGCGTCGGCGTCCCCGACAAAAGCTCTTAGTTTATTTTATTTCATTTTTATATTCTCCATTTTTTTTAAAGAAAAATAAAACTCTGCGTGATCTGCGAATCATAATCAAATGTGTTTCAAAATTTACCTTCCCCTTAATTTCGTTTTTCCATCGTCCATGTATGCTGTGTACATGAACTGCAATAATTAACTTTTTGGACTCTGGCATCTCTTACACAAATTTTATTCGATCGGCACCACTTTTATAAAAGAAGTTTCCTTCAAGTACACAATTTCAAAAATGCTAAGATTAAGTAAGGAAATTTTATTATCGTTTATTACAGGTGCCAAAAACAAATTTTGAAAGGAAAGATGGTGTCGCCACAGCGGTGACAACGGAGTGCAAAGGGTTAAATAACTTTATGCAATAGCGGATAAGGATTTTAATGAGTTACTGTCACTTTCAACTAATTTCTTGCTATTACATTTAAAAAATCCGTGAATGTGCTAGAAATTTTTGCGTGAAATAATATTTTTTTGAGAACAGCCCTAAGAGTTTAAACTTAAAAATTCTGAATTAAAAAATATTTTTTTTCTTAACCTTTAAGACTATCTCTTATGCTTGTTCTATTGGGGAACTTGGAAGAGCATCTCCTGCGTTTCGACCAATGTCCGCTAAATGAAGAAAAAAAACTAATCTCCCCCCCCCACACACACACACTGAACAATTTACGTCTTTCCTCTTTTGATTGTCAGTACACAAACTTTAACTGCTTAATTTTTCTGCCCTGTTTGTTATTTTGAATTCTAGTGACATTAAATAAATATTGACATCTAAATATTCTCCCCCACTCCCCACAAACAAACAATGACAGAGGCAGTAAATACCAAATACTCACATATGTCAATTTTTAAAAGAAACTACCAGGAGAAAAAAAAACGAGCTTCAGAGAAGTAAAAATATCTGCATAAAAAAAGAACCTGGAATAAACATTAATATATATTGCTATGGAAGTATTATTTCATTTGTCCAATTAAATCCACTGTTGCAAATAAAATGTAATATTTCATTTATTTATCTCCCTGATTTACATATTGTTCATTAACAACGAACAAATATTCATTCAAAACCGCTGAACCAGATTGAAGATAAAACAAAACAAACAATATCATTTGCTGTCGGCAACTACATGAGAAAAACCAGCTGTATCATATTTATCGCCCATCATCTGAACCTGAACACCGAAACTATCACTTTTTCCCCTTTTGAAAAACCGTTTATGCTGAGAGAAATCACAGCGTAATACCATGCTTATCGAAAACTGAGGGTTCGGTTAATATCACGGTTGAAGCTGGGAGAATCTTGAGGAGTGATCATGGTTTAGGGTGAGTCGTATCATGATGATCGAAACCGATTATTCGGTATTTAATGTCATCATGGTTTAGGCAGGGATAAAATACTCCATTAGTATCATAGTCATTGTAATAACCTGCGGTTTAGAATGGTAGAATTTTGAGTACTCGAAGTTGAAAAAGCGCCGATTGCAGTTTAATGAAAAAGTAACATAATCGTGGTTTGCATCACGATTATGATAATCGCAATTTACACCACGATTATGATAATCGTGGTTTACATCACGATTACGAGAATCGTGATGTACCGTTGTATAGGATTTTTTGATATCGTCATCGCGATTTATAATTTATATCGATTTTATCGGTTTTATCGATGTATCGCCCAGCCCTATTGTTTACTATCGACCATTCGCGGAGTTGCTTGTGATTCGTTCATATATGACGTGTACGTGCTAGTGGGAGTGACTTCCGATTTTTATGTTATAGTTTTTAGCCTTTTGGCAACATGTTTTTATGAAGAACAAAGCGTTTCTCCACTCATTTCTTTCAAAAATTGAAATGCAATATAATAAATAATGTCTATCAGAAAACGTGTTATTTAACACTACAGAATTTAAACTAAACATTATCATAAAAGCGGAAAATGATTTAAAAACAGCAATTATTATAGAATTATCCGTATTCACAAGACAGTCTACGTTTTAGATATAAGATTCAATGAAAAAAAAGTACTTGTATTTTTGACTTGTAATTATTTTATAATTTTTTTCCAATTATTTTATTATAAATATCATTTAAATAGACAAACTATATAAATAGGGAGGTGGTATATTACTAGTACTTTGGAATATTGAAAACAATGAGTAATCCTCGTATAGTCCGGCTTATTATCCGCGGATTATAGGCCGATGCGGATTATCTGCTGAATTTTTTTATAAGCACTAAAAATTGCGGCTGCGGATTATACGCCGCCGCGGATTATAGGGCGAAAAATACTGTAAGTGAGGTATGTTCCTGTATAATCAGTGATATAAGAGACAATAACTATAGCCTCTAAAATAAACCAGCAGCTAGAAGTTTGTCGCAAAAGTTTTGATAGTTTATTACAACTATAACTATGTCGGCATAAATTTCTTCAAGCAATATTTACAATTCATTGTCATTTGCAACAGTAAGATGCTAAACTATCACTAGTAAAAAACAAGAGATCGAAGGATTAGAATAAATTGCATAAATCAGGAATTAATACAAATAGTATTTAAGAGTCATTCCATTAAAGAATCACCCAGAATCGGGGTCTGTGATTAAATGGTAAACCGATTCATGTGATTTTTTTTCTCAGAGAGATGACCATTAGAAAGAAAGAAATCCAGAATATTAATGCCGTGGGACCATTGGTTTTCATTTGGTGGGGGGTCAAAGGTCAGAGTGCCGCTTAAAAAATTGAATTTTTATGTTTTGCATAGTACTTCTAATAATATGCATTAAAGTTATCCCACAAAACAAATTGCATGGCTGTATTATGTAAGGTTTGCCCTTTGCTATTCAAGAATAAAAATTATGGGATATGTGTAATATGGTGAGCTAGGAGGCTTCAAAAATTGATTTTTTTCGAAATTTCACTATAGTTTTGACACATATAGCTCTTTGCATTGAAATCATCCCATCATTTTTAACTGCTGAATGCTTCCCTATAGTGAAATGAAACACAGAAAAGTAGGCCCCACCATGGGCAGACTTTAATGCATTCCTAAATTTTATGCCAAATTTCCAAAAAAACATATTTTTGCCTATTTTAAGTGAGGTATATTAGACATGCATTAAAGTCAGAAGCTTCTACAATAATAATAGAAATGTAGAATAACTATTCACCTTTCAAAATCACCAAACAGAATCATGGGCACTAAAGCAGTTTTCATTGGGTAATGGAAATTGCATTGTAATATAATTAGGAAATACGCTACCACGACCATAGCCTTCAATCACTGCCAAGAATAAAAACACTTACAATTATTTCTGAAATGCATATATTTTTTATTCTAACATGAATTTCCACATGTATAACAATAAATATTTTTAATATGTTTTTGTTACAGGCAGTGATGATGCTTTAATGAAGTGAAAAGTAGCATGTAAACTAGATGATGATATAAGCATAAATCAAACACTTTGTGCGAATTTTAATACAAAAATTAAAATCTTTAACAACGATTTAACGCACAAATACGTACAAACACGACACAGAAAATCCCATACCATCGTTTCGAGGATTCCTGGATCCCCCGTACGGAGGGATCCTGCGCAGTGTCTCCTTTTTTCAGTTAGTTCTGATTCATTATGTCATTTCTTTAGGATATATAAATTCTTGTTTTCACCTTTTCAATCATTCCATAAGCCAGTACTCGGGGCTATAACCGAGGGGTTCTTCGAATCCAGTTTAATTCTTGCTTTTTTTTCCTCACTGGGAATCCCGGAATCCTCGAAACGATGGTATGGGATTTTTTGTGTCGTGTTTGCACGTATTTGTGCGCTGCTACAAGATCAAGTGGATTATTTCCAGTTTCTGAACTTATTAGGCCAAACGATTTGGCATGGTACTGGAAAAAAATAAAAACAAACGTACCTCCACAAACTATTTCTGAAAAAGATCTCATAGAAAATCGAAGTGGAACTACCCTAGAACTTGAGGATATGATTTGTGCAAAGCACATATACAAATTTGGAACATTTTGGGCACCACTTCGCTATTGCCAACATTCTGCATAATACTCCTCCAATTGCGAACGAACCAAATTCTGAGCACAGTGCTTCATATTTCAAAAATGTATAAGGTCTCAAATAAATGCCCTTTCTTACCCTTGATTTTATGATTAGGATGTTCGCAATAGCGAGGTGGTGTCCAAAATGTTCCAAATTTGTATCTGTGATTTGCGCAAATCATATCCTCAAGCTCTAGGGTAGTTCTACTTCGATTTTCTATGAGATCTTTTTCAGAAATATTTTCTGGAGGTACATTTTTTTTTTCATTACCATGTCAAATCGTTAAGCCCGGTGAGTTCAGAGACAGGAAATAATCTACTTGATTTTGTAGCAGCATATGGCCCACAAGCACATTTGTTTGATAACTTGCATAAGGAATATTCATCCATGTTTAAAATAACTTTTAAAAACAGTCTTACTTTCAAACAGACAGTATGCAGCAAGACTGAAGTAGCTTATAATCATATTGCATGGTTTACATGCTTCTTTTCACTTCACTGCCTGTAACAAAAACATATTAAAAATATCTATTATTATACATGTGGAAATTCATGTTAGAATAAAAAATATATGCATTTTAGAAATAATTGTAAGTATAAGGCAATGATTGAAGGCTATGATCCTGGGAGCGTATTTCCCAATTATATTACAATGCAATATCCATTACCCCTTGAAAACTGCTTTAGTGCCCATGATTCTGTTTGGTGATTTTGAAAGGTGAATAGTTATTCTACATTTCTATTATTATTGTAGAGGCTTCTGACTTTAATGCATGTCTAGTATACCTCACTTAAAATAGGCAAAAATATGTTTTTTTGGAAATTTGGCATAAAATTTAGGAATGCATTAAAGTTTGCCCATGCTGGGGCCTACTTTTCTGTGTTTAATTTCACCATAGGGAAGCATACAGCAGTTAAAAATGATGGGATGATTTCAATGCAAAGAGTTACATGTGTCAAAACTATAGTGAAATTTCGGAAAAATTTCAATTTTTGAAGCCTCCTAGCTCACTGCATTACACATATCCCATAATTTTTATTCTTGAATAGCAAAGGGCCAACCTTACATAATACAACCATGTCATTTGTTTTGAGGGATAACTTCAATGCATACTATGAAAAATGCTATGCAAAACATAAAATTTGAATTTTTCAAGCGGCACTCTGACATTTGACACCCCCCCCCCCCACCACCAAAATGAAAACTAATGGTCCCACGGCATTAATATTCTGGATTTCTTTCTTTCTAATGGTCATCTCACTGAGAAAAAAAAATCACATGAATCTGTTTACCATTTAATCACAGCCTGGGTGATTCTTATACGGAATTACTCTTAAGATGTATCTCTTCTTGCACAAAAAATTGAGAAAATGGAAAGTTTTAAAATATAAATGAAATTTTAATTAAAAACTCACCTTTTGTATTTCATTTGTTTCATATTTCTTTAGAATCAACTGTAAATCAAGTCAAACTCCATGTTTATGATTTTGAACTGGTATTTACATTACACCGATTGGCAAAAAAAAAACAATGGGGCTCAAACACTGTTAAAAGAGGGAATTCAGTCGTTAACTGCAGTAAAAATATCAAAAATAAATAAAGTACTACTGAAATATCAAACAAAAGAAAGTAAATTTCTGTAATCAATAAACAATTAAATTTTAAAAAATCAAAAAACCCGACTGCGTAAAAAGCGAACTAATTATTTCTCATCAGTGTGAAACTATTTTTTATATTACTGGTACTTATTTTTTTCATTTACTTGACTTTTAAGTTGTGTTTAATTGTTAGTTCCTATCTATAAACGCTGATTCGATGAGGCCTATAGATGTCTATGAAGGTTAGAGTTGCAGTAAAGCTAGAGATCCTATCTACACAACTTCCAGGTTGTGTAAGATTTAAACGGAGCTTCTGACTATAAAATAGTCAATGCAACATCGTTTTCATTTAAAGACCTATCCAATGATATGCCATTCAACAGGGTGCGTAATTTTTTTTGTCTCTACAACCCTTTTGCATTTTACGGCCGCCATTTTGAAAGTATATAAACAAAACGTAGCCTATAACCATCGGACGGTTAAGACGAATCGATAGAGAACTCATTCATTAAAATCCATCCAGCCGTTGATATGTTTCGAAGGTATAAAGGAATCCACATACCCAAATACGCATGAAATACATAACCCTTCTTGGCACTTGGGTAAAAAGACTTATCCTTCTGTTGTTTTTTTTGTGAATCAATACTTTTTAACAATAATGCAACTTTCAAAGTAAATTTGAAAGTAGAGTGAAGCTTTGAGACCTACAATAAAGTAATTTTATAAGAAAAACTAGAGATGCTATTGAATATTTGGAATTCAAAATCCTTAAGATGTTAATTTTTTCAGTGGAATATGCTTAAATTTAACATAATATTGTACTACAATTCTTTTTATGTCGATAATAAATGCATCTCAAGGAAATACATATGAGAATCACCATTAGCACCCCCACCAACACCCCCTCCCCCCACAACTGCATCTTCATACACAAACAACTTATTAAAATTTGATAGGAATTGGTAATTTTTAAACGTTTCAAACATTAGAGCATGCGGAGATGAGAGAGGAAACTCAATAGAGAGATTAGACATTTTTGGGAGAGAAGGGAAAATATAACTTTTCAACTGTAAAAGAAATCATCAAAGTGATGTCAGCTGTCGATGAAATGGTTATTTTTCTTTGAAATTCATCATTTTGTGAAATAAAAAGATTATTTTTTCGAAAAATACAATTTTGTAACAAAAGATCACATGTAGTTTCTTGAATCTTAACTAAACATTTGAAATTTACAAAATTCATATCCATCATTTTTTTTAGATATAATTTTTTTTTCTGGCACAGCATTTTATAAAGGAACCCATTTTATGAAAAATCTTCCATTTATTAAATGGAATTTTCTTGAAGGGACCTCAAACACGCTGCGAGTTTTGACATGATCAATACCTGATAGTATTTAATTGAAACTTATGCATGGACAAATATTGAAAATCGATTTATCTATCTATGTAGATCACTAGAATAATGTTTTGGGAAATTGTTTTAAAATATTTCGTAAGTAAAAATCACATATAGCCATTTTTTCCAGTATTTTCCTTGAAAAATCTGAAAATTTCAGAAAAAATTGTCTAAATTTTTACAGATTATTACGTGGTAGAAAAAAACTTATTTTTTTTCCAGCATTTTCCTTGAAAAATCTGAAATTTTCAGAAAAAATTATTTGTGATGATATTTTTAATACAGGGTGGTCTTTGAGATAAGAGGGAAGTATCATAAAAGGTACACATATTATTATTTATTTTATTATTGATAAAGAAAGGCTTAATGAAATAAATCGTTTATAACATTATTATCTCAATTAATTAATTATTATTATTATACATGGATCTTAATTTTATTTCTAATTTTTTAATGGAATTTATATCTAATAATTTTTTTATATGTAGAAACAATTCAACAAAAACAAGTTAGAATGAATAAATGCAAGTTTCTTTTGCTTTTTTACATCAGGATTTGAAAATAATCACTGGTGACCCGGGCTGAAACTAGTCTTTTTTTCACCTGGGCAAACATGGATATTGGTGCCTCCCCTCCCGTGCAAAGTAAATTTGCACAGAGAACTTTACTAAGTTTCTAATAGCCGACTTATTTTTAAATTTAATTACATAAATTAAAATGACATAATACTGAACTACGTAATCAGTTTTGTCAGATATTGATTCATTAAAACCTTGAAAATAGGATTTAACGAAACTAAAAAATATCCACTTTTTGCTGGATCCTTATCCAATATCATCCTTAGATTTTTATATGCTTTGACATATCCTAGAAAGTGGGATTTTAATAATACTGTGCTAAACATAGACCGTGGGAAAAAACAAGAAACAAAATCTCCATTTGACGCTCTCTTCGCCTTCTATTCTGGAGCCCGGGCACATACCCTTTCTGCCCCCCATAGTTTCGGCCCTGCTAGAGACACTGCATGCTGGTGAATTTAAAAATCTCCCTGCTAAATGAACAACAGCAAAAAAGTTATTCTTGCTGAGTTGCTACACTTTTAATAGTTTTTTCTCGCTTTAGTTCCCTTTAGTCTCTTGTTAAAATTTAACTTCTTTTCAATCAGTCATGACTAGTTTAGAAAAAAAGCTGGCAGTTAAAAACGATAACCGTTTTTTTTTTGAAAAAATCATTGATTTAAAAATCATCATCATCATCAAGCGTTTTCAATCCACTGCTGGATGTAGGTCTCCCCCAGATTTTTCCAATGTTTCCTGTCTAGTGCTTTAGTCATCCAATTTACACCGGCTACTTTTCTGATTTCATCACTCCATCTTGCTTGAGGTCGTCTTCTTGGCCGTTTTACATCTCTGGGATACCACTGTAGGGTGTTTGTGCTCCATCTATTGTCTTGTCTTCTTGCGATGTGCCCAGCCCATTTCCATTTTAGCCATTTAATTCTTTCAATGATGTCAAAAACTTTTGTCTGACTTCTTATCCAGGTTATTCTTTTTCTGTCTCTTCTAGTTATACCTAGCATACATCTTTCCATACTTCTCTGTGTTGTTTGTAATCTTTGTACCATCCGTTTTGTTAGCGTCCATGTTTCTGCTCCATAAGTTAGGACAGGCAAAACACATTGGTTAAATACCTTTCTTTTCAAACACAGGGGCGTGCTACTCTTCAGAATAATATTGTTCTTCCCAATAGCACTCCACCCATTTCTTATTCTTCTATTAATTTCATTCATGATACTATTATCAGATGATATTTCTTGCCCAAGGTACACATAACTTTGCACTTCTTTAATTTCAGTGTTGTTGTAGACGATTTTCTTTTTTGATGCAAATTAATTGAACATCACCTTAGTCTTTTCCAAGTTTATTTTTAATCCCACATTAATGCTAGCTTCTGCCAAATCTTTTAGCATATTTTCCAATTCTTCAGGACTGTTACTGAAAATTAAAATGTCGTCAGCGAATCGGAGATGACTTAAATATTCCCCATTTATTCTAATCCCTTTGTTTTCCCAATCCAGCTTCTTGAAAATATTTTCTAAGACAGCAGTAAAAAGCTTAGGCGAAATGGTGTCTCCTTGTCTTACCCCTCTTCCAAGCTTGATCTTTGCTTTTCCTTTGTCCAAGCGAATGGTTGCTGTTGCTTTCTTGTAAATCTTCTTTATAATATTGATGTAAGGTTTGTCTATACCAATGTCCTCCAGAGATTCTACTACTGCTGATGTGTAGACCGAATCAAATGCTTTTTCATAATCAATAAAGGCAAGGCAAAGAGGTAAATTATATTCCTTATGTTTTTCTATGAGTTCCCTTACCGTTTGGATATGATCCATTGTGCTGAATCCACTTCGGAATCCTGCTTGTTCTCTAGGTTGAGCTGAGTCCAGAGCTGATTCAAGTCTTGTCGTTAAAACTTTGGTGAAAATTTTATAAATCACTGACAGTAAGCTGATTGGACGGTAGTTTTTAATGTTTTCCTTCTCTCCTTTCTTGTAAAGTAGCACCATCACAGCATTATTCCAATCTTCTGGTGCATCTGACTTCTGGAGACATTTGGAAAACAGTAAGGATAGCATTTTTGCAAATTCTTCTCCTGCTTCTTTGATAAGGTCGATTGTAATTCCATCTTCTCCGGGGCATTTACCTTTTTTCATAAATTTAATGGCTTGTAAAACTTCGTCTGTCGTCACTGGGATTATGGCATCGGTTTCTGTTAAGTTTTCTCGTGGATCACATAAGTTGATTTCCCTCTGATCTTCACATTTATATAAATCGTTATAGAATTTTTCGACAATGTGTACTATTTCTTTATTGATTTTGGTGATTGTTCCATCTGCCCTCTTTAGTGCAAAAATACCTTTTCTTCCAACACAAAGTTTTCGCCTAGCTGATTTTAAACTTTTGTTATCTTCTAGAATTTTCTTGACAAGATCAGAGTTAAATTTTCTGATATCTTCTGTAACGCATTTTCTTACCGTTTTACATAATTCAGCATATTCAACTCTTGATTTAGGATCGTTTTCCTTCATTTTAAATTCTCTGCGTTTCTTCATCAATCTTCGTGTTTCTTCTGTTATTTTCTTTGTCTGCTTTACTTGTGCATCGCCGTCTATTTTCTTGCAATATCTTGTAGAGTACTGGTTAGTTTCTTGTTCACTACTGTAACATCTTGCTCTTCTTCTAAAGCTGATTGAAGTACTTGGAAACGGTTTTTAAGTTCCAAATGGAATTCTTCTTTATGTTTCTGGAGATTTATTATATCGATTGATTTCTTTGAGTGTTGCAAAAGCTTCATTCTTTCCACTTTAGTATTTAACAGCAGTTTGCATCTAACCAACCTGTGATCACTTCCTGTATTGAAGTTATTGAGAACGCTGCAATCCTGAATAAGATGCTTTTTGTTTGTTAAGATGTAGTCGATTTCACTTGATGAGCCATTTGCACAACGCCATGTCCATTTTCTTTGTGGCTTTTCTTGAAAAATGAATTCATGATATACAACTGTTCACATTCTGCAAACTCAATCAATCTGTTTCCTCTTTCATTTCGCACCCCATATCCATGATTTCCTACTGATAACTCACCTTTCTCTTTTTCCCCAATTCTAGCATTCCAGTCTCCCATTATTAATTTTATGTAGCATTTTCCCTTTTGATGCACTGAAGCTACTTCTTCATAGAAATCCTCAACTTCTTCATCAGTATAGCTTACTGTTGGTGCATAAACTTAGGTAATTTGCAGCTTGTATCTTCTGGACACTTGTATTACTAACCTTGCAACTCTGATGCACTATCATATTCTACGATGTGATTCTTCCACCTTTTATGAATCAGAAATCCTACACCGCTTGTTCTTCCATCTTCTGTGCCACTGTAGTATAATACAAGTCCGCTGGCAAGATCTATCTTCTCTTCTCCTTTTCTTCTTACTTCACATAATCCTAGGATGTCCCAGTTGATTCTTTCTAATTCTTCTTCAAGTTCCTGTAAACGATTTTCCGAAGATAGGGATCGTCCATTGTACGTAGCCAAGGTCATCAACTTATGGCAGCCTAGCCGAGCCCGGCTATTCTTAGCACCCTCTGTCTTCATGTATTTCTGATCGCTGCCGTAACCAGGAACATTCAGATCGCCGGGAATTAAGGGCCGTGATTTATTTTGTGAATTCATGGTAAAATAAGGGGGGTAGGTGGCCAAATTCCTCCACGCTGGCCAAGCGGGTTGGAGGAAGCCCATCCGCGTTCGTTCCCCATGCACTAGGCAAGGGTACTAACAGGCTGTACCGGTGGAAGGTGCGGATTGGACATTAAGTCTCCGCTCTCAGTTGATTCCTTTAAGTCCTCCTCGAAGGCAATTAAAGGGTCTTCTCCTGGTTAATAAGCAGAGGCTATTAAACAGCCCATTTAAAAATATTTATCCTTAAATATATTCATTTGTTTTAATTCACAAAGGAGCCAAGAAGTATAAAATTTCATTAATGTGAAAAATCTTTTAAGATTATGCGTATTCTTATATTATAAATTACAGATTTTTTTTCTGTGTAAGGTTGATTGATAAAAAGTTTCTCTGAAATAGAAAGCATTAGCAAAATAGAAGCACTACAATTTAACTTTTTAATATCAAAAATTAATTCAATATACTTTAGTTTTCAGTTTAAAGCAAATTCACCATGAACGTTAAAAACAATTATACATATAAAAAATTTCTGAACACAAACATAACTGTTTTTAACCATCACTTACTTCAATGAATCTTACTTTCATGCACAAAATGCAGAAACATTTGTAACTTAGTGTAGCACAAATGACACTTGTAAAATGGTATAATGCATATTTAATTCGTAAATGCAGTTTTTAAAACTTTTTTATATATATACACACAGGGTGTCTCCCAAGTCTGCAAAAATAATAGTATTGTTATATCGGATGTGGTTTGCACTGTAAGACTTGTCAAAGAGTTGGGGTTTTTGGGGGGGGGGGCACAAAAAACATTAAAAAAATAGAATAAAGAATCCATAAATAAATTAAAATTTCAAATATGCATAAAAATTTAACAAATTGTTAAACCAGGGTGTGATTTGCAAGATACGACTTACCAAAGAGTATAATTTTTTGTGGCAAAAGAGAAAACAGTTCAAAGAGTTTAAAAAATCCATTCACATTTCAAAACTTCATAAAAAATCCAAGGTTTACTCATATAGGAGAATGAAATTTCCTCACTTTTCCAGGTGTATTTTAGGCAATTTTCAGACTAGTTCTTCAGTGTGAATTGGACGTGCCGAGAGTAAAGTAAAATAAATATTGTACTACTCAAAAATATTAAAATTTTCCAACTATAGATAGCATTGATTGAAAATTTTATACATACACTCCCCTCCCCCCCCCCCCCAAAAAAAAAACAAACTTTCAAGACTATAATAGAAATTGCTTCCCTTAACAATTTATGACTGTTTCAAATAAAGTTTCCTCCAAACTGGAAAAAAAAACAATATTTATGCAATGAATAACAAATATCTTTGCAACAACTATCACAAACTAACGCAAAGGGCAAAGTGCAGCAAACATTTGAGGGTAGAGTTGACGATATTTGAAAATATTTATTAGTTAAATTAATTGCCACTTCCAAAAATATATATATTGCAGAAAATTTCAAAAAAGTATATTAATGAGTTACTTTTTTTAGTTTTTTTGTGGGGATGTAGTTGGTAAAAGTAGGAAGAGGAAATTTTAGGAGGAGAGCGATTTAAATGAAATTTACAAAAATATGGAAGATTTTTCTCATTTATCATGAGACAATGCTTGTACTTATTTGGAGACCTCCATGAAAATTTATTAAATACTTGAAGTTTCCAGATTTTGAATAAAATATTGAAATTTCCTAACTTATTCGGTGTTATATATGATTAACTGCACGAGAGATATAGGCCCGAGGGGGAGTGCCCTGGGGGTCTTTCTAAGGGAACCTAACCCGTATTTATGCATGGAGATCCAAGGTTCAAAGAAAACAACGAAAAACTTCAAACGATTAGGCCGACGGGAGCGATAAAGATTGGACCCAGCACCTCCCGTCTACCAGCTCCGAGAGCAGAACCTCTCTGTCAGCCACTGGTGGTGCTCCTAACTTAATAGGCAAATTTCCTGACTTTTCCAGATTCTCCGGTTGGCTTAGCAACCCTTAAAATCGTCATCTTAGAGTGAAGTGAGTGCACACATTAAGACTTGGTAAAGGGACAAAATTTTTCTGGCAAAAAAATAGTTCAAAGAAAATTTTAATTATCCTTTTCTTACTATAAAAAATTTTTGATAAAAGTTTGAGAACCACACTCTTATGACATATTTTAAAAAATTTAATGTAAACGGACTTTGGAACATCCTTTAATAATACACACATATATATATATTATACATAGTACAGTCTAAAATCCAAATATCTTCAATTCAGATATTCCAAAATCTGAAATGCAGATTCTATAAGTAATTTTGCCCAACATTACTTTTGTTTTTCCACTTTAGATGATAGTAATAATCTATTTGCTCAAATATTTTTAGAAATTTTATATATAGTAAAATCTTTCACTCTTAAGAATACAATGTGGTGCGTTGTAAATCGTTAAAATTTAATTAAATCAGAAATTTAAAAAAAAACATTACCTAGCCTATATTTGCTTCACATCATCTGTTGCCCACAATACATTAAATAATGCAAGAAATGACTTGGAACATAAAGAAATATTTCATAAATTAAGAAGTTTTCTTTTTAATTTATAATCTGTATTTTTAATTCATATCCATTTTTTAACTGAATATGGAAATTATTTCCTCAAATTCAATTTATTACTACTAGAGCCTGTACAAACTCAAATTGCTGAGTATCACATAATGCCAGATTTCATATACTCTACTATACACATATATTGCATTTCATCTATATATACAGAGAGATTGTATAGCTATAATCATTAACAGTTTCATTTTTTTAAAAGGAAAATGTGATTAAAATCCAACCTGTTCTACTTTATGATTTGTTTTATCTTTGAAGAGTCAGAAAATCCCTTTACAAATCTTTATCACTCTCTTGGCCTGTTATTCACATACTTAATGCGGCGAACTCCAGTGTGACTCTTAACCTCTGTTACTGAAAAAACAAATGATTAATGTTATTACTTTTATGTAAAAGATAAATATGTATGGTCTGTATTTTGGCAAATAAATTTTATACTATTCCGTGTTTCATTCACACACCTCTCTCTGGGAGGGTAATACCTATGCAGATGCAAGTTAACAGCCCACTCTGCACACATATCAAGCAACATTACAATTAAACTCAACATTCTATGGGTATCGGTAAGTAAGAGTGGATAGGATCTTTTTTCCTCCCTGGATTTTTTTTCCCCTGACTTTGAATAAAACTATATTATAATGCATTCTTCGCAAGTGATACGGAATAATTAAACACTAAGAGAAAAAGAAAATAGGAATTTTTTGAAGAAATACTATGCAGATGTAGTTTAATAATTTTAATTGCACTTGAAGCAAAATTGTGTATATTGAAACTTTTTTGTTGTTGTTAATCTTTAAACATCAGAAAAAGGAATTTATGTTAAAATCTTATTGGTCAACCGATACATAATTCATATCTTCCAAATAATTAAAAATAATCAGCACACAAACTCATGCCTTATTGCGAACTGAATTCAGAAAACTCAGCATGGCTGGCTGTAATCATAGCAGAATATCTCTAGACATGATATCTTTAGAAATCAAGCAAAGAGATGGTCCATAGATGAAAATACCTACTAATATTTATGTGTCAGCATAAGAAGTTTATGCATGACGAAATGGTATATTTCAAAAGATAAAATATACATGACCTGAACATGAATTAAACACTAAGAGAAAAAGAAACTAGGAATTTTTTTAATTCATGGGAAGAGAGCTCCTCTGCACCCCCCTCCCCCCAAATATCACTTTAAATTCTGTAGGTATGAGTTTTACGTTCATATTTTGAAATGCTATCTTAAACTGGTGTTTAGAGGAAAAAGTTAACATTTCTATTCTTATTATAAGCATACATAAGTTCAACAATATTGCCTTTTCTGGATTTTTGTTCTGCCAGTGCATTATGATACATTCGTTAAATTTATGTACTTCCCTTGTACAAAAGATCCAAAAGAAACTTTGTTTGCATTAGGAGACAAGCCAAATAATGCAGTTTTTTTAAACCTGGCCAAGATTAACTCTACATAGAGTACTGGGGCAAAGATTCAGTTGGTGACCCTCCTTCCCCCAAGGCATTTTTGTTGCTACTGGATTGGTTTTTTTTTTTTATTACCTTTTTTTATCCTTCTGAGATCTTGATCAACTGCCCCATTTTCTTTTATATAAATGATAATATGAGAATGACATTTGTGAAACAAGTAAATGGGAGACTGAAATCAACCTACAAAAAAAGAAAAGAATTCTGAAAATAGGAAGATTTCTAATAAAAGGAGTTGCTCATAAATTAATTATTCTTCCCTTTTTTTAAAGATTAACTTGAAAGTTATATTCATTTTTTCTTTATTTTGATAATTTAGGTGTTCAAGTTAATAGCATTATTTCAAACCTTCAAGTTTTATAAAGTCGATGATACTTTGAACCAGAAAGTTTACTTAATACAGTATAAAATCTTTAATCGAGAAATTTCTGTAATTCAGACATTTCAGCATGTTTGTTATTTTTCATTTTTATTTTTAATGAAAATCATACATAACACCACCACACATACATATATAAATTATAGAAAATGATTATGAAAAAAAAAATAATTATTTAATTTACATGATTTTTGTTTCATTTTAAAATCATAAGGTTTTTCCGAGTATCTATTTAGTTAATACAAATTTCTTTATTTAATATTAAATTGCATACATTCAACATTACTACTAAATTTTTAACATTAACTTAAGCTGCAACAGATGGCACCAATAAAATGAGAAATTAGATTTCATTTTTTGGTACTACTTAGTTATCCCGTTGACCAAAAATTTATCGCCAAATTGTAAGATTAAATGCCAATAATGATTGATCGTAAAAGATTAAATGCCAATAATGATTGATCGTAAAAGATTAAATGCCAATAATGATTGATCGTAAATGTCACATTCACTTGACTTTAAGTAAGTTACATGTGTTTACGTTATCAAGTGATTTTTATTTTGACGTTTTATTTGTATTTTTTTTATGTTATACTAATTTATTTGTTCTTTTTGTTATTTGAAAAAAAAATTATGTCAATATGTATAATTTGGCGAGTGGTTTGGTGATTTATATAA
Source organism: Maratus speciosus (assembly GCA_963932465.1). Taxonomy (NCBI): domain Eukaryota; kingdom Metazoa; phylum Arthropoda; class Arachnida; order Araneae; family Salticidae; genus Maratus; species Maratus speciosus. The sequence continues at coordinate 421,527,934 of OZ010799.1, read as the reverse complement.
TTTGGCGAAATTGATCGACGGGACAACTAAGTAGTACCCATTTTTGTTATATTCTAGAGTTAAGACTAGTTGTAAAATAGCTATTAAGAATAATATACAAAAAAAAAAAAAAAAAAAAAAAAAATTCAAACATACTACTTCTAATTTACTTACCTGCAACAAAAATTTCCAATCTGAATGAAATACAGAATGAACAACTATTGCAGTACTATAAGAATGCGATGCAGCAATGCGATTTGTTACTCAAAAGATCTAATGTCAATTTCAAAGAAAAATTTACACCCCTATTTTGGTACATCATCCTTTGCTTCCGGTAAAAAACCCAAAACCAAAAAATATCTAAGCAGGCATGAAAATAAAGTGAATTTCAATCCAAGCAAAGTCTCCACCATGCCGTACTACTTATAGCAAGGATGCCATATTTTGCTCAATTATTGTTTTTATGAAAGTCTCAAAGAAAAAAAAATCACCCCAGTCACAGAACAATTTTAAAAACAACAACTCAATGACATTCAACAAAGAAAAGTTATAATCTACAAATAAATAAATGATTTGGTACTACTTGCGGACTCGCCCGGAGTCCGCCATTTTGTTTCTTTGTTGATAATCGCTGATTTTAAATTTCTTTATTTTTGTTGTTGTTTATGTTGTTAAATTAAGCATAAAGTAGTTATATTATTTATGTTTGTTGTTATTTATATTGTTAAATTAAGCATAAAGTGGTTATAAATGACCAACAAAAAAACAAGATGGCAGACTCCAGGCGAATTCACAAGTTGTTCCAATGATTTATGTTTAATTCTAAAACCTGAATATTTATATGTAAATTAAAATTATCTTAATAAATTAGGAAAATGAAATAATATTTTCATACAAATGTAAGTAAGTATGAGTAATAAGCCTTAATTACGTCCACTAATAACCATATCACACTATATATTCCACACGGAACAGTCAAAACATATATTAAAATATTTATTTGCTTAAAGACATTACTAAAAACACAGTAAAAGTAAATTAAAAACCTATACTGACATCAAATTAATTTTGACACAATTATGAAGGATAGCTGGGTGAAGGAGTTCCATGAGATAGCTCAGATTGCAGAGCACTGGCGGCTTCAGCCAGGAGATCGCTGGTTCGAATCCTGGTCCGGACATTTTTCACCCAGTTGGAAATTTACATCTAAGATATTGACATGTTTCAACTCCTTCCCTGAGTTGTCTGACAGTGTTGTAACGATACATTATCTTTTTGCATCCCGAATATGGATTGAATGGTTGGACAACTTGCAGAGTAACGACATACAGGAAACACGTGCAATAGCGAAAATGTAGGGGCGTTATATGTTTACTTGTTAGTATTCGATGATTTTTTTTCCCATTTTTCATATGCATTGTATTCGTAATTTCTATTATACATTCGGATGACGACTCAGTGAAGGAGTTGAAACATGTCAATATAGGTTTTAATTCTACTTTTAATGTGTTTTTAGTAACATCTTTTAAGCAAATAAATATTTTAATATTTTCATGTTAATTAAAAATTCAGTTATTATGAACAGTTTTGTACAGAAGTGCGAAACAGGCTGAAACCTTCGTTTAAAGTGGAATCCAAACCACTAAAAACAACCATGTCTATGTCAATATTCAAACTCAGCACCCTTTATCAACATCCATGATGGTAATCAGTAAACAGATGGTAAATATCTCAAAAGACAGTAAATAAAAGTTATATCGTGTACGATTATTTATAATTATATACAAGTTCTTTTTTTCAAAATTGGATGTCGACTGAATTCTTTGACAAAATTAGTCTTCTGAAAGTAGCGAATACTTAAGTTTTTAATCACAACTTTTTAGAACAAATTGTTATAGCCGTAGTTAACTAAATATTTTAATAAAATGTAACAGTATGCTGCTTATACAAACAGAAAAAAAAGTAGGTTTTCTAATCACCGAGTAAATACTAGTGTAATAAGCATTTAACATTGTAAATAACGAATTTTTCTTTCAATAAATCTGAACCGTAATAATGATAATCAAAATCACACCTATTCTGCACATATTATATCCGTGTGCATATCGAACAAATACAAAACGAATTAATATAAAATTTTGATTGATTACTCGAAAACTATAACTTACCACACTCACCAACTCTAATACCCTACATTCCACAAAATGGCGACATGATGCATGACGCTATGTGGCGACATTTCTAATTCCACTAGACTTCTGTTCTAGCGTCCTTCGGAGCCGTTCTGATTGGCTGGCCAGCTCCAGATGAAGTGGCCATACGCCCGAGCATCGTTTGCACATATTCGGATATTTGTTTTCAGCTATTTCGTTTCTGATGCTAGATAAGTTTGATTTGAATAAATTATTTTTCATTTTTAGATGATGAAACTGCTATTTTCTACTTGAAAGTATTCAAAAATACGTGTATAAAACAAACCTCCGTCATTTCCATACTAAAACCATTTTTTTCCAAACCTTTTAAGATAGAGTCATAAAGACTGTTTCATAAATTTTGAATGTTATTTATATTAAAAATTATAAAAAAAATTATAATTTATAATAAAAACGCATTTTTACTTATAAAACGTTGCAGTTTCAGGGAGAATTTGCATATCTAAATCATGAAAAAATATAAAATCAGAAACTTTTTTCTTTTTTTGGGGGGTGGGGGGGTGGGGGGGGGATACCTTTTAACTGTCCCCTGAATTTGCAACTGAATCCTCCTATACCTCCATGAGACATATTTAAAAATTCCATATTCAGTGCTAAAAAAAGAATACTTTTCAGGGTTATTTTTAGTATCAGGGTTACAAAATAACTAAATCAAAAATAACCCTGGTTTTATATTTTTTCATGGTTTAGATATGCAAATTCTCCTGCAATTGCAGTGTTTTATAAGTGACAAGCGTTTTTAATATAAATTATATATTTTATTTTATAATTTTTAATATAAATAACATTTAAAAATTATGAAACAGTCTTAATCTTAAAAGGTTTGAAAAAAAAAAAAAAAAAAACAGTTTTAGTATGGAAATGATGGAGGTTTGTTTTATGCAGGTATTTTTGAATACTTTCAAGTAGAAAATAGCAGTTTCCTCATTTAAAAATGGAAAATAATTTATTCAAATCAAACTTATGTAGCATCAGAAACGAAATAGCTGAAAACGAACATCCGAATATATGCAAACGGTGCTCGGACGTTTAGCCACTTCATCTGAATCGGGCCAGCCAATCAGAACGGCTCTGAGGACGCTAGAACAGGTTCTGAAGAACGTTAGAACAGAAGTCTAGTGGAAATAGAAATGTCGCCGCTATGTGGGAGTAAGAAAATGCTTCGATAGAAATCTGTCTTCGATTTATGGTTTTTCATGCTGCCATCTTTTGACTGAATTCTGTTTTTTTTTAAAGCTTTTTGCATGCATTTTAACTGTCAGAATTGCTAATGAAATTTACAGAACCATGTTATACTAGGATCTACATAAAACGTTGCAAAAAACAATTCAACAATTATTTTAATTACATTTTTAAATAGCACGAAAAAAACCGAATCACACTGAAGCTCATATTATACCATCTGACACAAGAAATAAGGAGATAAAAAAAAAAAGACCATTATTTTCTTCCAAACATTTTTGTCTCCATTTTGATATCCTGTAAATTTCGTAATAAAATTTAAATTTAAACAATTTATGTACAATGTATTAAATATGTAAATAATAATAATAATAATAATCGCTATGCTTTCTTATAAGCTAATATATTAAATAGTTGAACCTTGACTTTATTTTTTATTTGTGTAATGTCCATGTATTGTATGTAATGTATCCATATTTTATTGAAAGGAATTCTGACATTGAAAAATAGAAAAATTCCATAGAAATGTACTTCCTCAACCCCTTTACTGCCAACGGGAAAGAAAAGAAGAAAGTAAAAGAAAGCAAGAAAGAAAAAATTGAAAACCGTTTTATTCCTATTGAATTTACTTGATATTGGAGCTTTATAAATTGCCTTTAACTAATTTCTTCCATTCTTACAATTGTTTTTTAAATGTTACTTCTTAAGTTGTATTTTTCATTCTCTTACAGATTGATTAAAACAGTCAATTTCTGTAGTGCAAGTTTTATTCTTTTCTGACATGAAAGCTATTCCTGGAAATAATATGGAGGTTTCCATGATTTTCTCAATTAGATTTTGCTCTTTCATACACGTCAACTTCAATGAACTTCTGTTTTTCCATATAGTTCTGCAATAGATGCGGTTCTCTAAGGTATTGCCTATTATAATATAGGAAGAATTTTATTATTAAACTGTTACTAAACCTGCATTTAGATTTGTGGCTTATAGAGAAATGGGAAAGAATTGTAAATATTAACACCAACAGATGGCGCTGTCCAAAGAATTTCTAATAATAAATAAATATTTTCTGTATGCATAGACAATATTATTTGTTCAATATTGATTAACTATTGTGTCAATTATGCCATATTAACACTAACGTGGAACAATGGAATGAAACAGATGCTTTTAATTAAATTTTTGTTTGTGCATTACTGCTTGTAATTTTATTTAGAAGACAGATGCATTTATTATTAAAACTGTGCTAAAGAGTAAAATTAGATGTAACAACATGGACTTTTGCTTTGATTGCATGTCATATATTTGTGCACAGGATTTTTTATATAGAATAATCTTAGTTTTTATTTAATCCAATAACACACACACACACAAAAACATTACTTTCAGATAAATTTTATTTAAAAACTGAAAAAAAAAAAATTACAGATTTTTGATTCAAAATCACTTTTATGGGATGGGGAATATAAGGGAGAATGCAGCTATTTGATGTTATTGTCTGTTGTTAGTGAAATAAATAGAACATGTATACCTAAAACCTCTTAATATCAGCCCAAGTAATTTAAATAACCAGGGGCCAGTTTTACATACAATACATGTATACAATAAACGTAATCTGCACTTTGAGTCAATATTTCTGTTAAGGACACTTCTCTCCTTCTGACATATTCGATACTGAACTAACTTTTTGCCGATTACCAAAACGAAACAAAGAAAAAAAAAATTGAGAGCTTATTTAAAAACTGAAGGTGAGAAAAAATTTCCAGAAACAGATTGTTAAAAAATAAATGCACAGCTCAAAGTTTAAATACGATTAACTAAACTCGTTTCAGCCTCTTTTGCAAAAAAAGAACACAAGAAAGATGTAGACACACACAGTATATTTTCACAAAGTTCTGTAAAATAATTTAAGTCAGTAATTAAAAATATGCTTTTACACCATTACCTTTCAATGTCATTTTTACAGCATCCATATACATTTGAATGATTTAGAGTTGCAATCTTTATTTTTTTTTTTATGTTCCATAAGGGAACCCAGAGAAGTGTCAAACTCCACTAACTTGTATTAAATATCTGGGCATGTATGGACATTCAAATTTTTGAAATATTTCTTTTATAATTAATATTTTTAACTTCATTTTTCCGTGTACTTTTCTTAAAGTATGCATTTTTTCTCTAGTTGTCAAAATACTTACAATTTGTAATTTTATGTATTACAGTCTCAGCAAAACTGACGAGCTGTGATTAAGATTATAACACTTGGAATAAAATTAAGTAGATAGTTTAGAAACATTTTTACAACAAAGAAAAAGTGTAAAACGTTAATTTTCTGGGAAGATATTTTTAAAATTCCACTCTCACAGGTTTAAATATTCATGGGAGAAATTTCAGACCATACTGACCAACACCCTTAATAAAATTATTAAAATCTGTATAAAGTCATTCATTATCATTATCATTTAATAAAATTAAGAATTGGGTTTTCAGTAATATAAAAGAACAAACATGTTAAATAAATATATAAAAATCGCAAATAAAGCCTTTGTGTAACAATATTAAAAAGCAGAAAAACCAACGTTTATAAATGCATATTTTCATGTATTATTTGTACATTTATAAACGTTGGTTTTTCTGCTTTTTAATTTTAAATAAATAGTCTTTTTCAATATACCATAACATTTCCCCCCTTAAACTTACTTTCTGGAAATAGTTGGTTATAGAGCATACTTCTAAAAAGTGCATTACAAAAGTTATTTAAAAATGTTCAAAATTGTAGAAGTGTGGTTTTAAAAATTTCTTACATTTTAAAAAATTGGTAGAAAGCAAATCATGCACATAAAATTCAAACAGTTAAAAAAAATCTTTCATTTCATTTGCTGTTGGAGCATCTTTTCCATTATGTAGAAGAATTTAAAATTTTTCAAAAGGTTGCACTGCCAAGTGAAATGTTTATTAACTTGAATCAACATTTGATCAACGAATGGAATAAAAATATTTCTCTTGAAATACTCTTTTATAGAATCAGCTGGAACACAGAATCTTTGTTTTTGTTTTGATGCAGTTCTTGGATTTTATTGTCAATATAAAAGTTACTGTCTTTCAAACAAGCTTCATCAAAAATTTCCTTGGAAGAAATATCTAGGGCTTTACGAATAGAATTTAAGTGAGCCACAACATTGTCAATGAAATTTAAGGCAATTAAAAGGTCACTGTCACATTTTTGCAATAATTTAGACAACAGTAATAGCCCGGGAGACAGATGAACAGACCATCGCCTTATCCAGTTGATTGCTGAAATTCCAGGACTATGGACAGAACCTGATTCGCATATTAAAATGCAACTGCTCTGCCTGCGTTTTCCTGCAACAGAAGGTATGAAAACATGGAGAACTGAGAGCAAGAAAACACAATGTTAAACCTACTAGTCAGCCACTAAAATCTGGTTTGCAGGTGTTTTCCACCAAGATATAAGTTGGCAAATTCGTTCCATTTTAATATGCAAATCGAGTTTTAACTAATCCTGGAATTTGAGCCATCAACTCAACGAGTTGATGGTTTGTGCAGCCGACTCCCGGTCTATAAAGTGTATGTACAGTACAGAACCATTTATCCAAAATCATTGGGGTCAGATGTATTCCGGATAACTGGTTATTCTGTATAACTGGTTGGGCATTAAACCAACATCTGTTTGGTCAGATTTGTAGAATATATGTGGCTATGACAGTGCTTTGATCTCAAATTATTAGACAATTCAGAAAGAATCAGGTAGACATTTATCAAAGTTTAAAAGAAGGCAATTTATAGAAGTACCTTGGAAACAAAAACTCCCATTTTTCCTATGCATGAAAATCAAAATGCCCAATATACAACTAAATATGCTTCCATTTCAAATCTTAGTTGTTGTTATCAAGTTATAGCAGGCATGTTGTAATGTTTAAAGCAATATACATATCATACTGGGACCGTATGACTTATTTCTTGTGAAATAAGTCAATTGGAAATATCATTCTGGATAACTGGTTTCTGGATAAATGGTTCCATACTGTAAATATATTCTGGAAGCTAAATAAAAAAATTAGGAAACCAAATTTATATAACAAATTTTTCAAAAGTTTTGCCTTAGAAGACTAGTCCCTGTCTTCCCAAGTTGCGGTTGTTTCAAGGCTATTAATCACTGCGTGTGTCTCATTTTACCTTTGGAGGGGCCCAGGGCCCTATGTTCTATGTAAGAATCAGGTTTTCAAAAAATTAGTTTAAGAAAAACTAAATAAAATGTTATGAGACTTGTAAAAATGGCTATTTACTTACCATAAAAAAAAAGATTTAAAGAAAAACATTTCACGATTGAATTTTTGAATCATTCTAATGGATGTGGAAGCAGTAACCATTTCAGAAGGGGATGCAAGCTTCTGAATTTCAATTAAGACTGTTCTCAAATCCAAAGGGGTTACTTTTTGACATTTTAATACATTTCTGTTTCAAAACACATTAAAATGGTAGTATAGTCATGATTTATGAACTGTATCTCGATTATACAGTTCTTGAATGGAAAATCTTTCTATCCATTCTTTTGGTAAATACAAAAAATGTTTCAGAAAATATTGTCAAAGTTGGTGCTTTGAACAATATTTCCACTGGGATAGTGACAGACATGAAAAAAACTTTTGTCCTGTGACCAAAAATTCTTATAACTTGATAAGCAATTTATTTATAAAAAAATAAAAGCTTATTTCGATTCGAAATTGCTTCAATAGTCAGCTCTGCCAATTTTAGGCATTTATGTTTAAATATCTGTCAAAAAGTTTTGCCTTGTTGAACACAGAAGTTGAGAACAAGCCTTATAAAATAAAGAGAAGTACAAAATTAGCAATTAACTGTTGTTGAGATAAATGAATTCTGGGGAAAACAACTTATAATATATTAACTTATGGCTCAGAAGAAAAATTATAATTGAAATCTAATACAGAATGCATCCATATTTATTCAACTTGTAAACTTCATTATATAACATTTTTCTTATTCATTCAATTTATATATTTTATGGTTTGTGGTTTTTTTGATAAAACACTACTACATATGCATAATTCTTTTCTACCCATAAATTAAATAATAATAATAAAGACTGTAATCTATTCATGAATGTACAACAGTGTTAACAGATTTAAAGTAATATGTGACATAAAATTATTTTGAGCTTTGATGTAGTTTTCATTCCGTATTTATTCGTTTATTGCTAAAAGGAAGTAAGAAATAAGTTAGTTGCAGAAATTTTCATTTTTGAATGATGTTAATAGAAAAAAAGGCCTGCTGTATCACTTGAATAAATATTTTCAAAATTGTAACAACAAGCTGACAATAGCTTGATTTCAGCTAAATATTTTTTTTTTTTTCAAAAAATGATTGTGATTGAAATGCTACTGCTAATAATAGTTTATCATACAGATATATTGTACTGCAAAACTAATATGTACAAATAGACATCTTATTTCATTTTACAAAGTGTATAAAGTAAGTCAGAATAAGACACGAGAGAGCAGTTAAGTGTGAAACAGAGATGGGTGGTGAAACCTGCCACAGATAACTAAAGTAGAAATCTGTACTTTTAATTGCTAGAAATTGTAAAATGTAAACTTTAAAAATAGTAAAAAAACAAGCGTTTTATTAGACAATTTACTAGTTTTATCTCCCTTAAAGACTCTATCAAAGGAAATAAGAATATTCTGAAATTGCATGATCAACGGTCTAATGATTTGAAATGACGGCATTTAATTTTCCATGTACTTTTTCAGATTATGCATGTAATTTTATAATTTTTCTTGGTTGTTTATTTTCATATTTATAAACCATGGTGTCACTCAAACCATAATTTTGGTAAATTAAAAGATGCTGCGTTGTTACAATATTGAATTTTTATCTGTAACAATTTTCGTAATTTTTTTTTATAATGGATGGATAGTATATATTAGAGGGAAAAATTATCTTACTTTCATTGAAATTTATTTGCATGATTTTTATTTGTTGTTTTACTCTGATTCTACTTTGCAGTGGCAGTGGTTTTACTATTATTCTTTATATCAGCTTTATTCTCCTTTTTTCTGTAACTAAATTTACTGCTAATCATGCCACTTTAGTAATTTTTTTATCAGTCTGCTTTAATAACTGGTATTTTACATTATTCCTGAATCATTCTAAAAATTAATTTGGGTCAATTTTAGTTCAACGATGTTCTTTAAATTTGCAGGGTGTAAGTAGATATTGAAACAATTAAGGCTGTATTTTAATTTCTCAAAAAAGCTTGGAAAATACTGAAGAGTACAAAGTGTGTATTTCTGTGAATCAAATGTGTTTTCAGACCTCTTATTATTAGCAAATTTCATGATTATTTTATTAATATACTGTATCATAAAACCATTCTTAGAAGTAGTTCTACAAATATTATCTAGTACATTATCTGACTTATTATCATTATATTCTAAAAAAATCTTTAGCTGAAATATTTTATAAATAAAAGTCCATTAAATCTGCTGCCGTTATTAGTGTTTTAATGAAAATCTTATACATTATTAGAAACATTTTACCACCAGCCAAGAAAATTAAAATTGCTCTTCTCTGGCTTGCATTTTTATATTTAACGTTTTTCATTTTTGTGTATTAAAGCCTTTTTTTTAAATCTGTAGAATGAAGACATACAAAAGCAATTGAAAATCTAAACCAACTTTATTTAATGTTCCAAAACCTCCAGAATTTATGTTAAGTTTGAAGTGAGAAAAAGACTTTTGCTGTGCTGAGCCCTAAATTCCTTTAGTCACTATACTTAATGCTGTCTATGGCAAATATTTTTGCATGTCATTAAATTACATATACTTGTAAACTACATTGTTTTATTATTATTATATTTGTACTCATTTTGCCCTAGATGTATTCAGAATTTTATTTATGTAAAATACGTAAACATGCATGTGAGAATTTTTTCAAGAGATTGAAATTCATCTCTTTAAGAACAATTTTGTAAATTTTTTCAATTGTAATGAAAAAAATTGAAAAGAATTATCCGTTAAGATAAAACTAAAATATAAGATTATGTTATAAATTTATACCCTGAAATAAAAGTTTCCTGTTTTTTCTTAGCCTTTATATACCTGATGAATGGAAATCTTTTGTTTGTTAATTCTTTTGTTTCTTGGTAACAATATTATATCCAAAATCGATTAACCCTAGAATGCTACCCCTCAAAAAACTTACGGGAATGATAACCATTTCTCTCCCAGATGAAATGTGGCTAGGCCTGCTTAAAATCAGTTTTAAAAGCTAATTAGAATAAAAGTATGCTACTTGCTGCTGACTTTATCATTCTCAATCATCATGCAAGGCAGAAAGCATGATTTATTTATTTTTAAAGCAATATCTACACATATTAGCATGATGATCACCACACATAGATCTGAACAAGTTAGACAAAAGTTGCGCGACATTCTGTGCAAGTTGAATGGCGAAAATTATACATTTTTTTTCACATTCAAATTGTCCGGGTTGTTGAATGTTCATATCATATTTCAAAAGTTCATTTATAAGTGCCCTTTTTGATTTGGGCAAAGTTGACACGCTGAGACGCTTTATAACATGTACATTCACTAAACATATATTTTCATACCATAAAACACACAAAGATGTCATCGGCATGTTTTCTTACTACACGACATGTAGACACATCTTACCATATGTGTCTACAGCTTCTTTTGTGGAATTATAAAATTCTATCATTTCCGGTTTTCTATTTTCTTGATTAACGTTTTTACTTTCGTGGAACATAGAAGAATAACATGCTTTTTTCGTTTTCTGTAATGAAATAATAATAGACTTGTCCTTGTCACGTGACTCAAAAAATTTCCGAATATTTCCAACCCATTTACTGTTATTTGATACACTGCAACTTCAGTTTAAGCTTCAAAATTTGCTTATATTTTTCATATTTCTGGGTTTATTTTTCAAGCATTGTAATTTCTTAGTCTTTATTGTCAAAGAATAATTCATCATTTTCACCCCTATCGCTATTTGCGATTTCTTCATTTTCAACTTCCATAAAATCTTCATTTTTTGATTTATCCCCAGATATAAAATTTTTTTATTGCTTAGTTCTTATAATAGTTAGTTCTCGGATAACCTAACGTCTGCCCCAAAAATCATTACCAAAAATTTTTTTGACATGTCGTGGAATCGCAGGAAATAAAACTAAGTCAGATTCTCAAATATAAACGTTACGTATACCATTCGTCTTTGAGACGAATATTGTTCTCAAAACGCCACATGCACAAATATTTCGGTAAGAAGGAATATAATTAAGTGTAGTAGCCGAGGTCAAATGAAGGTACTGATTTGCACAACCCATTTCCTGTTTTGGGGGAGGCAGGTCCAGACTATTTCTTGTGAGCTTCATCCAGGAGACGAAGGGGTAGCATTCTAGGGTTAAGGAAACTATCCATGTTCATTGATTGATAACCATTTATGTATATTTTTCGGTATCATCTAAATTATTATCGGGGAAAATTGTACTGTATTTTTGCATTCTACTTTAAAATACCAGAAAATAAACATATTACGTATTACTAAACATAATTGTAAATATTGAATAGCCTCAATCACTGGCAAAGAATATTTAAAATTAATAATTGGAATAATTATTCTTAAACAAACAAAACAAAAAAATCTTTTCGGATCTTGATATTGTATAGATCTTCATTAAAAAAATACCAATAACACCCGTAGATTTACATAATTTACTGTGGAATTTATTAAATTAAGGCATGTTTTAAGCAATGCTGGGTAAGATTCATTCTTTGCAATAAAAGTACCGCAATTGAATTTATCCTAAAGTTATAATCGAAATTTACTTTCCATCGTCATCATTAATCGAATAGACTGGCATCTCTTTGAGAAATGGCACTATGTCTGTTGTTTCGGCTATGAAGATTTCTCTCTGAATACTATATAGTGTTGTAGCTTCAGTTAGAATTTGTTATTCATTGTTTTTGTTGTTAAAGGTATTGTATATAAATATTTCAGTGTCCAATTTTTACTGTAATCATTTCTAATATTGATATAGCCTTATAGATAATCTGTACTTAGGCCTAAATATTCGAAATCAGGATACCGCCCGATCTAATTTTAATTTGTTCAAAAATTGTGTTTTATATCTTCTAAATAAAACCTTATCTTGTTAGGAACTTCTTAAGATCATGAACTTGCATGATGTAAACATATAATTAAATTTTTCCCAGTGCATGATTTCTGCTGTCCTGGAGTAATATCTGCACCTTTTCACCATTAATATCCTTAAAAGCTTAAATCCGACACTCCAGGGGATAAAAATCCCCCAGCCTGTCGTATGAAATCATCATTGATAATTCGCATAAAATATGTTGAATTGATTTTAGTGATTTTTCAAATTATTAAATTAAGGAAGTCCAATTTTAGATTTGATTAGGTTTTTTTTTTTTTTTTTTTTTTGCAATTGCACTGTTTCTGCAATCTTCGTCCTTTCAAAAAGAAAATTTTTTCCATATATGTACCTGTATTTTACTTTTAATTTTTTTTAATTAACAAAAAATATTTAAAAAATAAAAGTCAAAATATCCAATTTTATCAGAATCAAAATTTTCATTTTACCACGATTATTGAAGTTTTTTTCAATGGTTAAAGAATTTTTAAAAATTTAAAGTTCTGTATTTTTTCAATATGAAATTCAAAACTGATATTTCAGTGTTTCGAAATACCACATAACAATTTTTTTTCTTCTTTAAATGAAGATAATAGGGAAGCTAATGAAGCTAATATACATTTTTTGTGTTAAATTATTAGCCCCTGGTATGCTATTTCTTTCTCCCAACTTATTTTGTGTCGTCTCCAAAAAATAACGTTTCGTTACAGAAGCCAGCCCTAAAACAAAGCAGATGTATCATTGTATGATTAAATACTCTATAGCAATTTTTTATGCTTCTAAGCATTGCAAATTTTCAATTTTTATACCGTCGTATTGGGAAGAAAAGGTGCTTTTAAATGCAATTTGTTTGAAAACTGCATCTCTATTTACTTTTTGAATATTAATTTATATTTTAAATACAGTAGACTCCCTTAAATCCGCGACCCTAAAATCTGCGTATTTTTTCAGATGTAAACAATGAAATCTACAGTTAAGTTGCAGGAACAAAATTCAAGATGGTGGTGAAATCAGTGACTGTCAGCATTGAAATCAGCATTGTTTTTTTTACTAAATTTTTTGTTAATTATTCTCTTTTGGCTATTACAGCTGATTTATTACTAAACAAATTTACATTACTTTTGATTTTGATATAAATTAGCATATCTATATCAAAAATTTCAGGGTTAGAAATGGAAAAATCCACGAACCGGAATGCTATTTTAAAATTATTGTTCGCAGAGTTTTTTTTTTTTTTTTAATTATAAACAAATTTATTTCTAAACATACAAAGCAATATAAGAAAAGCATTCAAGACTCTAAATAACAATGAAAAAAGTTACTGAAATTAAAAGTGCTAAAAACGAATAATAACGTATCGATCTTACGATCGTTTTACCACTATATGGTAGCATAGGACTTTTGGAATCAAATTGAATCGATTTCATCGGTAATAATTTAATATTTTTCTAAATTTTTATTTTACATAATTATTTTAATAATTAATTACTTTTAAACTAATAAATTATTTTAATATTTTACTTATTTTAATGTTTCACTTTATTGTAAGCATTTACTATAATTTCCCTTGTTTAACTACCAATCAAATTAATGTTTCAAAAATGTAAACAAATCAATGACCAGAAATCCGCAAAATTCTAAAATCCATACAACCTCTGATCCCAAGCTGTTCTGATTTGAGGGAGTCTACTGTATTAATTTATTTTGTTGCTTTTAGAGCCATTTGCTTAATATTGGCAACGGAAGTACTCCATTTCTGTAGAAAGTAAAGAAAAATAGTTGTAAAATAGTAATTATATATTTTTGTTGCCATTTTCTGATAACAACATAGAAAATGTAATTAAAATATGTGCTATTTTGAAAATAATATAAACGAATGATTTCTGTTAAAACATAGAGCTATTAAACTATATGTAATTTTAAGTATCTATATTAATGTTACAAACAAATGAAGGTCTATTAATCATTTGATAGCCGGTTTTATTTTATCGAGTTTCTTTAATGATGGCATCTTTTTGCTGGATTTGCGTATTATATTGTGATAGTGATGTCCTGTGCATACTTTACTGTAGATGTAGATGTTTAAGAGTGGATTATAAATGTGGAATTCTTAAACAGATGCAAATGACGTCATTTTACACAAAATAAAAGCGTGTATTTTGAGTCTTAAAATAGAAATATGTTTTGTACTACAGTAGACTCCCTTAAATCCGCGAGCGCATAAAATCTGCGTATTTTTTCAGATGTAAACAATGAAATTTACAGTTAAGTTGCAGGAACAAGATTCAAGATGGCGTCGAAATCAGTGACTCCCACAATGTTTTTTTTTACTAAATTTTTTGTTAATCATTCTCTTTTGGCTATTACAGCTGATTTATTACTAAATAAATTTACATTACTTTTGATTTTGATATAAATTAGCATATCTATATGGAAAAATCCATGAACCGGAATGCTATTTTAAAATTATTGTTCGCGGAATTTTTTTTTAAATTATAGACAAATTTATTTCTAAACATACAAAACAGTATAAGAAAAGCATTCAAGACTGTATATAACAATGAAAAAAGCGAAGTGCTAAGAATGAATAATGACGTATCGATCTTACGATCGCTTTACCACTAGATGGCAGCATAGGACTTTTTGAATCGAATTGAATCGATTTCTTCGGTAATAATTTAATATTTTTCTAAATTTTTATTTTACATAATTATTTTAATAATTACTTACCTTTAAACTAATAAATTATTTTAATATTTTATTTATTTTAATGTTTCACTATATTGTAAGCATTCATTATAATTTCCCTTAAATTTCATTATAATTTCCCTACCAGTCAAATTAATGTTTCAAAAATGTAAACAAATCAATGACCAGAAATCCGCAAAATTCTAAAATCCACACAACCTCTGGTCCCAAGCTGTGCAGATTTAAGGGAGTCTTCTGTATTAATTTATTTTGTTGCTTTTACAGCCATTTGCTTAATATTGATAACTGAAGTACTCCATTTCTGTAGAAAGTAAAGGAAAATAGTTGTAATATAGTAATTATATATTTTTGTTGCCATTTTCTGATAACAACAAAGAAAATGTAATTAAAATACGTGCTATTTTGAAAAAAAAAATAGAAACGAATGATTTCTGTTAAAACATAGAGCTATTTTAAACTATATGTAATTTTAAGTATCTATGTTACAACTGATTTATTACTAAATAAATTTACATTACTTTTGATTTTGATATAAATTAGCATATCTATATCAAAAATCCCAGGATTCGAAATGGAAAAATCCACGAAACGGAACGCTATTTGAAAATTATTGTTCACGGATTTTTTTTAAATTGTAGATAAATTTATTTCTAAACATACAAAGCAGTATAAGAAAAGCGACCAAGACTCTAAATAACAATGAAATAAGTTACAGAATGCGCAATAAGCTATATATACTGATAATAGCATAATGACGTAACGATCTTACGATCGATTCAGCACTAGATGGCAGAATAGGAGTTTTGAAATCGAATTGAATCGATTTCATCGGTAATAATTTTTTTTCTAAATTTTTATTTTACATAAATATTTTAATAATTACTTAAGTTTAAACTAATATATTTTAATGTTTTACTTATTTTAATGTTTCACTTTATTGTAAGCATTCATTATAATTTCCCTTGCTTTAACTACCAATCAAATTAATGTTTCAAAAATGTAAACATATCAATCACCAGAAATCCGTAAAATTCTAAAATCAGCACAACCTCTGGTCTCAAGCTGTGCAGATTTGTGGGAGTCTGCTGTATTTATATATACATACATTTTTTTTTCATCGGGGGGGGGGGGGGGCGGCACTAAATTCTGAAAAAGCAGAATTCCTGTTTTCTAGTTTCTATTATTCAGTCACATTAATGAAAATTAGGTTTAAAATACGTACAGAATGATATAAAAATAGCAAAGTCTGTAATTTTGACCATAAATCTGAACTGAAAGTTTCATTGTTTACCTCTGTGATGATGTGTGGATTTTAGGCATTTGCAGATTTGAGGGAGGGAGTCTTGTATTAGGCTGCTTTCAGGATTTCTTCTGATATAAATCTCGGGAATGAATTAATGAAACTTAAACGTATTGCTACTTATAATGAGTATCAGGTAAGGTTAATTAACAAATTAATTCAGAGCTCCTTTGATAAAATGTACACGTATACTTCTAAAAATAAAATGTTAAATAAAGTTAATAAGAAAAGGGTTGTGGCAAGTTATTTGTCTGGTATCTTTGAATATATAAAAAATCATCTAGGGAATTTTTGTTTATGTTTGATCGTGAAACCTCCTCCGAAATTAAAAATGCTTTTAAACACTAAATTTGATCCAAGTAATAGGGATGCTCTCTCAGGAGTTTATATGATTCCATTTATCAGGGAGGGGGGGGGGGGAATCAGAAATCATTATATAGGTATGACACAACAAAAATTCAATGTCAGATGTAAAGAACATATGGCCGACATAAAATATATTAGATATACTGCTTTATTCCGTCTGAATCAAATAGAGAGCATTAACATTCTTTTTAATGAGAGTAGATTTATTTACAGCTCTAATTTCTATTTACAGTTATTTATAAGAGAGTCCATTGAAATTTATGCACTACACTTAGTTATCCCATCGACCAAAAATCTATCACTAAACTATAAGATTAAATGTCAATAATGGTTAATCTTCAATGTCACATTCACTTGAGTTTAAGCAAGTTGCACATGTTTACGTCATCAAGTGATTTTTATTTTGATGTTTTATTTGTATTTTTATTAATGTTATACTAATTTATTTGTTCTTTCATTGTTTAAAATAAAAATTATGACAATTTGTATAATTTGGCAAAATTGATCGACGGGACTATAACTAAGTAGTATACTAAGTAACTGATAACTAAGTAGTACCAAATTTATTTAAGAGTTTCAGGAGTTTGTAGTGATATGTTATCTTTTCGCAACCCGAATATAGGTATTGAATGGTTGGACAACTTGCAGAGTCGCACCATAGAGGGAACACATTCAATAGCGAAAATGTAGGGGCGTTATATGTTTATTTGTTTATATTTGATGATTTTTTTCCTGTGTTCATATGCATTGTATTTGTAATATTCTGTTATACATTCAGTGAAGGAATTGAAACATGTCAATATATAGGTTTTTAATATATTTTTAATGTGTTTTAAGTAACATCTTTTAAGCAAATAAATATTTTAATATATGTTTTGACTTTTCCATTTGGAATATATATTGTGATATGGTTATTAGTGGACGTAATGAAGACTTATTACTCTTATACTTACATTTGCAGAATTGACATTTCTAATTTCACTAGATTTGTCTACCAGAAGGTTTATTAAAATAAACGTCTTAAGCGTTGGTCTTCAAATGATTAATCAGTGAATTAACTACAACTTTCTGCCTGATTAGTGATTTTTAATTATTTCAAAATTAATTATTTCACAAAAAATGTATATTATTTGTTATGATTTGCAAATTATTAAAATGCAATAAAAATTTAGCGATAATAAAAAATTCTGCTATATTTTTAATAATAAAGCCTTATACTTTAAAAATAATTTTTAATACTTCATGATCCCTTGATTGGTTTTTACCTTTAAAAATCTTACTAAAGCATGGAATGATTTTTATAAAAATAATCCAATTTATTTAAAACACTAGTAATAATTTTAATCTGGGCTCTATACTTTGATAAAAAAATTCTGGATTTAAACTTCAGCATTGAAAAGCTTACAAAATCAAATGAATGATTTTTATAAAAGTAATGCAATCAGTGGCGCCAACTTATATGGGATGCAAGTCCACCCAATAATTTGATCTCTCCGACTACACAGGTTTCATTGATTTATTTCGTTACTTATTTATTTACTTAATCGCTGAAATAAAATTAGAGTTTATTGAAATTCTCAAAATAATTTTGTTTGTGAAAAAAGTAAGGGCATCAGTTAGACTTACAGGGGCACTGAAAGCCCCTTCATCGGATATAAAAATAAATTTCTCTGAAAACAAATTTCCTGCATATTTTGCCATCAGTTTTAATGTCTTGCTGAATCTATGAAGGTGGCTAAAATGACATTTAGTTTTTCTTGATATTTAGTTTTTTGCATTTTTAATAGTTAGCCATTTTTGTCTTATTTATCATAAATATTAATGTATTTATAAGGAAGATAACTTGTACGAATATAATTTAATAAATTATTTATTAAATTATAATTAAATTATAATAATTTTACATTTTACTCAGAAAAACCATAATTCGACTTTGAATTATCATCTTTAGTCATTTGCTTCTCGTCTCCCTGCCCTCTCTCCACACACCAGGGAAAAAATTGTATGTGTATTTTACTCAACATTTTTTGAGCCCACCCAATATTTTTCAAAAGTTCACTGAATGAAATTAATGCTACTCATTTAAAATATTTCTTATAAATAATCCACTGATATTACAAAATAAAAATATATATGCTTACTTAGATACACATACATTTTTACATGTGCTTAGATGTGATATTTTAATAAAAAAGTCATTTACTAATTTTTATTTTCTTTTACCACCAACAGATGACAGTACCAGTACATTTAGCTGGTAATCTGTTCCTTCCTATATGGCTGTTCGGTTACAGTTGAGACTTCAACTTTTTTTGCTCTTGCCGTATCTAGTTAGTTCGTTAATCTGAGGTAAAAACTGAAGATATGGTTGAAGTTAATGTGACATTCTTTGTTGCCATTTGAAAACCAATGGAACAAAAAACATTGATTTGGCACAGGAGCACTGGACAAAAGTATGCGACATGCTACGTCACATATGTAAACACTTTGAATGCAATTGGTTGAAAAAAAAGAGGTAATTTAGGTTTTGGATTTTCAGAAGTGCTGTTCCGCTGGGCTCCAGAGTGCGGTATTTATAAGCTCTGCTGAATTAAAACCAATATTTAAATATTCATTAAAAACAAAAAATGACCGGACCTGTGTTCCTGTGCAAATTAAGCACATATTATATTGTAAATTTTTTTAAAAACATTTTAAGGAGGAGTTTTACTTCATCATCTTTTTTTTTTTTTTTGGAAATTTTTATTCCAAATATAGACAAGCATTTTCTTGAAATGTAAATTAATGCTATTAAAGAATTAAAAGTCACACCCCCTTTTTTAAAGCAAGATCAATGATATAACATAATATTGGAAGATTATAACAGATTAATTATGAAGATTATGATCTTTGTTTAGTTTTACAAACAGCTAACTCAACATTTTTAATGATTTAAGCAATAATGGATATCCTTCAGAATGATCTTATAGAATTTTTTCTGGAATTATTCTTGGCTATCCTTTGACTCCTCCACATTTTCAGAAGAATACTATCAATCAACTCATGTCCATACTGTATTACAAAAATCTATTGTAGATAATCACACATCTTTTTAAATTATTTGGTATTTTTAGATATTTTCTTCCAAAAAATCTGTATAAAACTCCTGTTATTTTAAGGACAAATACCCCATTCCTCAGCAGAAAGGTATAATCTGTGGTATCCCATGTCAACAATGTTATGCAATATACATCACAGAGACTGACCATATCTTCGAGATACAGTTAATAGAACACTAGAATGCTCTCTTAAACTTAAACTCTAAAATTGTATAAGTTATAATTTTCCATTTGGGCAAAGAATATCTATGCCAGGATTCAAACTAGGATCCTGTTTTGCAAACGAATTTAACATTAGGAGTTCCAACTTTTAAATCCTCATAATTGCTAAGCTATTATATCGAATGGATTCCCATTTGGTAGTCTAAGGTAAAATTTACAGAAAAAGCTGAAAATGATGTCAAAATAGTGGACGTATGGAAAATTTCAGAGTTTGGTACAATTTTAGTATGAAGATGACCCTTAACTTATATATGTTGCATTATATAGTCCGTCTCAAAAGTTTATGCACTCTTCAAATATGGTTAAAAATAATTGAAGAAGATGATATATGAAGCCAATTTACAATAAATACTCCATATTTAATCAAAATTAAATAGAATAAGCAGTTTCTTTTTGATAAAATAAAAATTACTTTAATTTTTATTTAATTTACTTTTTTTCTTGAAGAAACACTGTCTCAAAAGTTTAAGCACTTTATGCAAATTTTTTTAGAAACACGGAAATGGATGGGTGTAATGAGGTTCTATGACGTCATTTTCCAATTTTATAAAAATATAAAAGTGAAAAAATCATTTCCATTCTTTTTAAAAATGCCAAAGGGTAAAGAATTCACAAATGTGAGCTTTTAAATATTTTTAAATTAAAGTCACAAAATAAAACTGTTTCTTAAATTAAAAAAAATTAAATTAAAGCAATGTATCTATATCAAGTACTCTCTAAAAATTATAATTTTAACCGGAAACCAAGATGTGGACGACCACGTATGACTGTTGAGACAAATAGGAGAATATGGAGGTTCCTGTTTAGGTAAAATATGCCCATACAGCAAATTAAAAATAATCTTGGTGTACAGATGTTCAAAGATATTGTACATAGACGTATTAAAGAATGTGATTACATCATACTAAAGAAAATGGCTTACAAACCATGTCTCAAACTACACCACTAACAAGCAAGAATGAACTGGGGTAAAAAACACATGTCCCGTGGGGGGCAAGTGGCTTACTAATTTATTCAGTGATTATAAAAAATGGAACTTAGATGGCCTTGATGGGTGGAACATGTATTGGAATGATTTCCGAAAGGAGCCACGGAGTTTTTTCAACAGGCAGCAAGGCGGTAAGCCTGTTATGGTTTGGGGAGTATTCAATTTCAACAGTCTGACTTCTGTGGATTTTCTAAACGGAAAACAGAATTCCAAAAATATCAAGAAACGCTGAACCAACATTTCCCTCCATTTGGTGACATTTTTGGTGGTCCTGAATGGATTTTTGAGCAAGTTAATGCCTCAGTGTACATATTAAATGCGAAATTAAAAAAATTCTTGACACACCAGCTTTAAGTCCTGACATAAACCCAATTGAGAACATCTATGCCGTCATGTTTACAGCAATCGAAAACCATACGACTCTCTTGAAGAATTCAAAGGGGCCATAGTGAAAGCATGGTACTCTTTGCCACCAGAAACCCTAAAAAAAACTATTAATTTCGATGGACGCATGTTTATTTGAACTAATCCGAAATCACGGAAGAATAATTTCCATGTAACAGTTTTTTAAAAATTATAAATGTAGTTGTTTTTGCCATTGTGCATAAACTTTTGAGACAGTTTTGTTGAAACAAATTTTAAATTATTTTTTTTACAAATTTGTTATTTAAATTTTTCTATTTTTGATATCATTTATTTTAATGAAGTTGCGAAATACACACATAAAAAATGCTATTTATTTTAATTTTTTATTATTCACTAAAAATCAACATTTTATGCTTGTGCTTAAACTTTTGAGACACACTATAGCAACATTGGATTACTTTATCGTTGAAATTGCAGTAGTGGTTGTCTCGATATCAGTTGTGGATCACATCCAGCAATAATACCGTAATAGAAGTCCAAGGTTGCTTTTTTGACGTCAAAAACTGGTTTTTGACATGACAAGCGTCAAAAACTGGTTTAAACTGTCATAAACTGGTTTAAAGCGTCAAAAACTGTCATAAACTGGTTTAAACCGTCAAAAACTGCCAAATGCATGTAACACACTAAAACATTTTAACAACAATAGGTAAACATTAAATAAGTCAATGATTTATGTGATCTTTTATTTAAATTTATTGTAATTTAATAATTAAAAAAAAATTAAATTATTAATTGCCATAAAATATTTTTATTTTTTTAAATTTTCAATCAGAAGAAAATCATTTCGTGCAATTAAATAATCTGGATCAATTTTACCCCCAGCATGCTGCAGCACACAATGTGTTCACATTTATTTACACCCAAATGATTCCTGAGTTTAGAGTGTATGAAGCATTAGAAAATAGCCTGTCTCTTAATTGATGCTGAACTAGTCAGACTTTATAGCAAAAACATTGCTAGTTGAGCAAGTTTTGAAGCAGGCTCAAAAAGCTATTGCATTTAATGATACCTTTCCACCAAGTAATGGGGTCCTCCCTATAGCACTGAAATAAGAAGACGGGAAAGGGGATTCTTTAGCTTCATACACAATCAGTTATGGGTAAGCATCCATAAATTCTCTCTGTAGCTCAAGCACGAGCTAAATCAACTGATACATCAGTCAACTCTTGCCCTTGATGGATGGGAGGCAAAATATAAGCCAAACAATGGTATGGTTTCATGATTTGATCCCTTCTATTATGCACTTTTTCAATATGGGGCTTAAGTGAATTTTCTTTTAGAAGAGCGAGCCAATTTTGTTCGGTTTTAAAATCGAAAACATATTTTTATACATTTAAGAGAAAGCTGTTTAACCCTTTCATTCCCAGTGAGTCCAAATGGAATCATGATATTCTTTATTTTTTTACTATATATCTGGATCCTCCCATATTATTTCAAACGACGTAAATAAAAGCTACATATAATCCCTAATAGATAAATATTTTTGTTTGTCTTCAACAGATGGCAGCACTATGCCAAAAAAATATTTTAATATTTCTAATATGAGATTCTGTACATTTCGCAAAACGAGTCATGAATAACAGTCTTTTTTATAAACTTTATAATTAATAAATGTTTTTATTTTTATATATTATATTAAAATATGCTTCAATAATTTATTTTGTCTAGTTCATATGAATATTTTATGAAAAATTTTGTTTGGAATGCTTTTTAAAATGTTACGATTACATTTAGAATCACTGGCTGTTTCGGTCCTGGCTACAACTCAACACACCCTTTCATTCCCAGTGAGTCCAAATTGAATCATGATATTCTTTATTTTTTTACTATACATCTGGATTTTCCCATATTATTTCAAATGACGGAAATAAAAGCTACATATAATCCCTAATAGATAAATATTTTTGTTTGTCTTCAACAGATGGCAGCACTATGAAAAAAAATATTTTAATATTTCTAATATGAGATTCTGTTTATTTCGCAAAACGAGTCATGAATAACAGTCTTTTTTATAAACTTTATAATTAATAAATGTTTTTATTTTTACATATTATATTAAAATATGCTTCAATAAATTATTTTGTCTAGTTCATATAAATATTTTATGAAAAATTTTGTTTGAAATGCTTTTTAATAGTAATAAGTAATGTGTAATAAGTAATCTAATGTGTAAGTTTTAAGTAATAATGTAATAAGTATAATATTCTGGGTTACTTCACATGAAATGTGAGTATTATTTAATAGTAATAATGTAATAAGTAATGTGTAATAAGTAATCTAATGTGTAAGTTTTAAGTAATAATGTAATAAGAATAATATTCTGGTGTGTTAAACTATATTATTTAAATTGATCTTCGCGTTGTTATTAAATAATTTAAGAATTTTTGTTATTAGAAAACATTTCCATAATGTTGTATTAGCAATAAAAATGTTTAATGATATATATAAACTACTCTGATTCACAGTATAAATTTCCTTATATAAATTTTATTATACGTCATGTCCCAAGGATGCCAAATGGCGTCGTAAACTTTTTCGATTGATGTGTTATTTAACTCCCAATGATGCCATTTGGAATCATTTAAAATTTTAATGAAAAAATGAAACAATTTTTTTTGTTTTATTATTTCTTATATTGAGCATAAAAGTAATCTATTTTAGGAATTTCAGAATTTTAGCATAAACAGGTAATTTATGGGACTGAAAGGGTTAAAAAGAATTTTGACTTTAAGCTGTTTTTTTTTTTATTACTTCTTTTATTTTGTAAATGTTTAAGATTAAAAATCCAATTTCAATTTTGAATGGAATGGTTACTGCTTAGACTAGAATAACATTGATGCACATTATCTTGTTATATATACAAAAAAATCTGCACTTTTCTAAGTTTTTATTTCTTATATTAAAAAAAAACCTAGCTAGTGCTTTAAGCTCTCAAAAGTAAGGGAAATTAAAACGAGTTTAAGTACTGTATTTTATGGAAGAAACGCCGTGGCGTTTACGGTTTAAAAGTTAATTTTCTTTCAAGTGCGGCGTTTACACCATGTGCGGTGTTTACGATTTTTTTTTTCGCGTGCATAAAATTGGGATAAAAGTCCCCTGCCCAACAACTTTCTGACTTTGCTGATAATGAAAACTGTGACATTTCTGATGATGATAGCGTACCATACAGCGTGGACGAAGAAAATTTACAACTCTTCGAATAGAAACTAAAGATTGCCTAAAGTAGATACGACCCACTCATAAAAAGCATGCCAAGTATCGCCAACCACTTAAAAAAAACATGGAACGTCTAAGGAGAGGGTCTGAGTTCCGCGCTCTGGGTGGTTTAAATACCAACTGACGTCTCCTTAATTTAAAAATTACATAAAAATATTTTAAACACGATTTAATATTTTAAGTAAAATTTTAGACAAGATATTAAAAATGAGGCACCCTACACTTACACTGTTCAGAAAACTTTGATTAAAGTTAGGTCAATGTGACGCTGTCGACAAAAGTAGCATTGTCACGGGTGCGGCGATTACGATATTTTTAATCTTATTCAGGCCAGTTTTGAGTAGTGCGGCGCGTACGACGGGTTCGGCGTTTCTTCCATAAAATACGGTAAGAGAAAAAATTTAGAGCTCAGGTGAGCTTAATGTCTACTTTTTAGAAAAACATAATTTTACAAAAAAAAAAAAAAAAAAAAAAAAAAATTAAATGAAAATTTTACCTTGTTAAAAAATTACACTTAACAATAATACTTAACTATGTACTAATTATTGATATACAGTAATGTGAATTTAAAATATCACATGTAATGTGTGACATTTAATGTGAATTTTCACAGATGAATTTAGTATTTTAGGTTTTTGATAAGTTTTTTGACATGACGGTTTAAACTGTCATAAATAGACACATGTCAAAAACCTGCCAACCCTCTAGAAGTGATCAGAACAAGTAATTCGATCCTGTTATATTAAATTAACAATTTGTTGTATTGCAATCGTCAAGTGAAGGATATGGAATACATCTTTCTGTGAAGTTTCCCCAGAATAAATTGAAACAACACATAATATCAGATCAGCACTTTATTAGAACATCTTTCGGTGGCGCAGTTTCCACCAAGATTATTAGCCATCTCTCCGTAGTAGTAATTAGGGCTAAAACAAAGTTGTAAATAATCGATTAAAGGGACGGTGACCAGGGGATTGTATGTAAACTGGAAATACGACTCAAATCTTCTGAAACACAGCGAGCATCGACTTTTTGTTCCTCAAGTGTGAGAATACAAATATGACGTAGATAGCGCTCTCAACCAATGAATAATTAAGAATATTACGTCATGAGAAAAGTGCGGATACAGCAAGCGGATGAATTTGAAGGGAAAAAGGATAACCTCAGAAATGTGCGGGAAAGTAAAAGTGGATGCTAAAAGAACATTCTAGAAATAAAAAAGCGCGGAAATGGAACATTTAATTTAAGAATACTAAAAGCGTAATATTTAAGCAATTTAGACAAGTGAGACATCAAATTAAAGGTAATTTAACAAAGTTAACGATAAAGATTATTTAAGAATAAGGATTTAGTGAATATAAAGTAGTAATTTAGAATAAGATAAGGAAATCGTGGAATTAGATCTAATAATGTAACATGTATATGTTTTTGAAAACATAATTTGAAAATGTCATGTTTTTGAGCCGAATAGCTATTTCTGTTTTTTTCTTTGGCGGTTTGGACGTTAAAATCTTTCTTTCTTTTTTTGGCCAACTGCACCTCTTTGAATCATGGAGAAAACTAATGATTTTCCCCCCTGAATCAGTTTTTTTTCTTTTCAGAATACAGGAAGTGTTTATATAGATAATAAATTATGGTGTTAAGTTTTTCTTATACTAAATTAATCTGATATTTAATTGACTGAAAGGATTCAATTCTATAACAGCTTTAAAAGTGGAGTTTTTTTTTCTAATGGGTTAATTCATGTTATTGGTTCTTTTGTGCTTGTTAATACATCTCAGCATTCCTACTCATTTCTCCACACGGCTTGGCAAATGGTATATTCTAGTTTTTTCATCTACTAGTGGAGCACTCACCATTTCTCTCTTTATAGAGTTAATTGCTTTTTCCTCTTACAAAGTGATACAATTAATATGATGCACACCCTATTTGTATTACATCCCAGCAAACACATACCTTTCGGCACACGATCGGACCGCAGCCGGCAGTGTCGGTTAAGTGTCGGCATGGGCACAGTGATTTCGGTGAAGAGTCGGCAGCATGTCAGCAACTGAAACATAAGAATCTGCTTTTTCGACTGCCGGTTACCGTAATCGGTCCACTTACGGTTATATATCGGCAACCGGCAAGTGACGCAGGACCGATATGTGATATCTGATAGTGGCCCGATTAGATTTTCCAACATCTGTCCTAATTTGGAATTTTTAGTCTTAGCCGACGTTTTTTTTTTCTTTTTTTAATTTTGTTTGAATTTGAGTTTCGATAAGATATGTATATTTCGTGTATTTCATATGAAATTCTAACAGTGATAAAGAAAAAAAAAAGCACTTATATAAATATATTTTTAAAAGCTGTTACTGAATTCATTTTAAAAAGGTTTACAATTATTTGAATCATCAAAAGAGTTTCTTAAATCGCCTCTTAAAATTATTATTCGTTATAAAGTTAATCGTAGAAAAAAAAATCATAAATTAATTATTTTCTAACTATATATTCATTTTAAAAGCAACAGCTATGTTTCTTATTTTATTTAAAAATCAAATTATTAAAAAAGTGCTTAAAATTACTTTACAAGCTATAAAAATATAAAAAAAACTACCCAACTTAAGCATTAAAATTTAAGTGAAAGATTCAGAAATCTCCCACATCTAAAAAATTATTTACCAAAAAAAAAAAAAAAGGATAAATTAATATTTTTATTTTATTTGATGATTAAAAAATGTTGATAAATAAAATAATCATTTTTGCTACTTAATCACTAAAAATATATTCTACATTAAATCATCAAATGATAAGAAATGAACTCTTATTCTAATTAAAAGTGATTAATTACCAACTTCTTTTTTTATTAAAATTAGCTTTTCTATATTACAAATATATATTTCCTGAATTAACGCATTTAATTATTCATAATTCCTAAAGAGAAAATTTTATTAAGAGAAAAACCTCTAAAGTCCCTTATTTTATTTAATAAGCATTCTTAAATTTATAAGAAAGATTCAGAAATATCCCCATTTAAAAATTATCTTCCAAAAGAAAAAAAAAATGTAAATTAATATTTTTATTTTATTTTTAAATTAAAAATATTGATAAATAACAAATTAATATTGCAACATACTCATTAAATATATGTTCTACTTTAAATCATCAAAACGACATAAAATGAATTCTTATTCTAATTAAAAGATAATTATTACTAACTTTTTATTTATTAAAATACATTTTTCCATGTTAAAAAAATATATTTTATTAATTAACGCAACGCATGTAATTACATTATAATCCCAATAAGAAAATTTGATTAACTGAACAAGACCTCAAAATATTTTTTTAATACTTAATTATTCTTAAATTTATATCTATTCTTTATTATTCTTAATTATATCTATATCTTAATTGAACTTAAAATTATTCTTAAATTCGTTTGCTTTAACGAATTCGCTAAGATATTTATTTCATTCATTTAAATATTAAATTAACTTTTAAATAAACGCGCGTAAGACAATTATAAATAAATAAATAAATAATAAAATAAAAACAGTTCAAAATTCTAATTTTCCCATCTACCTTTAATGGCACACCATTATGTATCGATCAGACTTTCCCTTATTACCTCATACAATCCTCCTCTGATCAAGTCTGAGTGGTCAAGTGGTTAAGGACTCTACTTCCTGTCCTTGGGTACCCTGGATCAAAACCAGCCTCAGCCAGCGCCCAAATATGTTCTTTTCAAATATGCATTCCGCGATGTCTCATGGATGGCGCCATCAAAAAAAACTTTTTTTTTCAATTGATGCTGGTGTCGGGCTGCGACCGGCATTTGCATGGATAGCTATCGGTGTGCAGCCGGCATAGTGTTTTGCTGATACTGGACCGGCTGTGCGCCTATCTGTCGGGCGTCACTCACCCGGCGTGTCGAAAAAGATACGGAGCCGGTATCGTGCCGATACCGTCGGTAACGGCAAAGCGGCTGTCGGCCGATTGTTTACCGATAGCTCTGTGTTTGCTGGGATATTACAATAGAAAAATAAAAATAAAACTTTCTTTTACTTTTGTACTAGTTCGTGGGACAGCTTTTTTGTGACTGACATAAAGAAAGATTTTTGAGACACGTTACATTATCCTCTTTTTTTATTGTGTATTTAAGAAATGTCTTTGTTATTCGGAGACAAAAATTTAGAAGCTCTTTTTATGTTAAAAAATATTTAGAAAAACAATCTCAATTAAAAACAAACTTTAAAATAGCTTAAACATTAAAGGTTTAAGACCGTGCAAATAACTTCCTCAATCCCCATATAGTTCTTCGCAATTTCAAGAATTTTTTTTTTTATCTTTTTCATCTGCAATTCGATTGAACATTGCATGTAAATGTTTACTTCATTTGATGATTCTCACTATATTAACTAGATTTGTTAAAAAAATATACCTAATTGACTAGTCTTAAAATATCAGAAAATACTGATTAGAAAATATTTGCAATGCCATTCAACTGGACAACATGCAGATATTTTTCTTTAAGTAAATTGAATGCTGCTATCATATATGATATTATATCATATACCTATCATTTCAAGAATTTTTTTCAAGATCCTGACATTTTACAATGAAATAAGAAACTATCCAGTTTTTGGGGTATTTACCCAGTCTTTGAGTATATATCTCAAAAATTAATATTTACTCTATGGGTATTTACCCTTACCTCATCACTGAGTAACCCCAGGACTGATTTAAAACCATTTTTATTTGGGTTAGCGTAACCTCAAGTTAAATGTATTGAAAATTTAATGATGCTTCTAATAATGAAAATAAATTAAAAAAGTCTGACTTTTCAAATGTTTTTTTAACGTACAACTCTAAGTGAAATAAAATTATATCACTGGTGACGAAGTTAAAAAGATAAAAGTTAAAAAATTAAAAATGATGCATTTAAACACTTGTAATTTACAATCTAAATATTTAGAAATGGAATTTGATTAGATAAAACAGAAAAATTGGTAGTTTTGTTCAAAATGTTTATTTAAGCAAAATAAAATGTTTGTAATATCTGACAAAACTATTTTTATTTATTAACAATGAAAATCGAAACATTTTCCACTTAGTGTTTTAATGAGCTAAGCGTTTTTTCAGTTCATTGAAAAACCTTTGTTCAGTTTAATTTTTATTCACCTTTTAAATAATAAATATAAATGCTGTCCTGTCTACAAAAACATCCAACTAAACAGATATTAACGTAGAAAATTTCTATTACATTATGCCTGTTAACTACATTTAAAGATTGAAAATGGAAATTCGTAAAGTCTTTTAAAATTACTATTTTCAAACTTTCTTATATTATGTCACTAAACGTGTGTTATCTCTCTAGTCAGGAGATTGTGAAATTGCTATAATTAATACAATTAGAATAACCAAAATCACATGCAAATAATTTTTACAAACCTGTCAAAGGAGCATCATATTATGTTTCGATCTATTTCTCATCTTTTCTGAAAAATCTAACATTGCAATATTGTACCTTTAAAAAATGATTTAATAGTTAAAGAAAAGAAACTCGTTAAATCTTTTTAAATTGCCAGATTTCCAAAATGCAATTTACGAAACTGGTTAATTTTGAACAGAGATCTAAATCTCTACGAACCTAAATTTACATAATTCGATAAAAAAAAATACTTGGCATTTTTAATCTGCTAAACTTTTTATGTAATACAAAACATTCAAAATATTTTACATCTTAATAATTGTGACTTTTGGAAAATAAAAATCTCTGGGATACCAGGTACTCTAATATCCATAAAATTAGAATATTTTATCTTTGAAAAATCCATTAATTAATTTTTTTATTAATTTTTGCAAAATCTTTCATGCATTTTAGTAAGTTTCTAAATCCATTATATCAAAAATGTTAAAAGAACTATAAGAAATAAAGATGTAAACATAGTTTGGCCTGCCCCTAACAGCTTTCAAAAAATTTTGGTTGTGAAGTGATTGTTGTTATGCTAATTATAGAAATTTAAAATGAACAAAATTGTTAATATGTATTTAATAAATATTCTTATTTTATTAATGACGTTCTTATGTTTCTTCTTGTGTAAACATCTGAAAATTCATGAAGAAATGTGTGGTATGTATACATTTTAATTTATATTTCAGGTGCAGATATTTGTGGTCCATTCTGAATATATAGTGAAAGAACTTATGAAAAGGAATCATGCCCAAAGACTATATACATATATCTAATTCGATAAATTCTCCCATGAAAAAAAAACGTGTTCAGTAAGGATCTTTTTAAGGTTCTGGGCTAGTGCGCAATAGCACGATTTTCTTCATTTCCGCATACAAATTACAGGATAGAATTTAGACAACTATTTATTAAAAGATACAAAATAAAATATTACAGAAAAACGCCCGTATATGATATATATCTTCAGTGTCTTTTCTCTTGTGTCAAAGATCACTTCTCAAAGCCTCAATAAAGAATAAAATAATTTTATGGCACTACATCATTGTTGATATTTCCAAATTTATTTGATAACTTCAATCTTCTCTATACAAAATGTTTCTACTGACAAAGCCTTATTGGAACATTTATTACATATTATTACAGCAAATGTATAGTATATATATATATATATATATATATATATATATATATATATACTCTTATAGTCTTTTATGCTTTAATTAATAAAATGATAATTTACTATTCATTCTAGAAACAAAAAGGGGTGCTAGTTCCAAAAAAGGCACTAGTTCAGTAAAAAGAACTAGTGAACTTCCTTCATGAGTAATTTTGTCTAGTAATGATACATGAAAAAAGTATATAATTTGTTAATATGATAAATAAAGCAACATTAATTTTTAAAGATTTAATTAATTACAAATTGAAAAATACAATTACATAACGACATGATTTAACAGTATCTTGTTTTTTCTAAAGATATAAAGTTCTGTAATTTTTGGAAGGTCGTGGGCACATTGATTTAAAAATACTGTGGTATGGGGAAGTTTTTTATAAGAAATCTCTGGTTACAACTAAAGGTGAATTTCACTAATTTAAAAAGCAGGGTTGTATTTCGCCAATTTTAAACAGAGCAGGGTGCTAAAACCTTCAAAAATGGCCTACATGGAACAGTAAGTAATTGCAGAGTTACTAAAAACAGCAAATAAGTATAATTTCACTGGTTAGTAGCCGAAATAACAAAACAAGCAAATATGATTTGCAGCTCATATTACGTTTGTACTTATTAAAGTTAATATTTATTGCCTAAATCTAAACTTACACAAACGTATATGTAAATTAAGAAAATCTGATTTTTTTACACCCTATATTTTTCACATGTCACCGACTAACCAAAAAATGCCTTAAAATTGATTTATTTAAAAAAATTATGAAAATCAGTTACAGGTAATGAGTAAATATAAGAATAACCAATTGTATCTAAAATCCTCAAAACATTGAAAGCAGCATTCTTATTACTCATTAGGGATTATTACCATTCAGTGCTTCAAAAAAATGCTGCTATTTCAATCCCAACTGATTACTTTATTTGGTGTATATAAGTTCAAAAGTAAAAACATAAACATTTATTCAGCCTCAACCGAAGAAACTCTTTCTGAGCTTAAGAAACTCTTTCTGAGTTTAACATTTTATACCATTTAGTTCTTTTTCTCTTATACATTCTTTTTAATAGTTGTTGAGCAGGTGTTATTCTTTCCTTTTTCCTTAGCTCCAATTTGCTATAAATTTATTATAGCATAATTTGGATAAGAAAACAATATACTGGCTACTTATTCTTTTACTTCCAGAAATTTAATATATTTGCTATGCTTATTTTATATATAAAAATAAATAGTTTGATTAGTTAACGAAAGTAATGACATTGCAAATTACGTATATTAGATAAAATATCATTTTTAAATGAAATGCTTTTTATGACAGATAAAAATTTGCTTTTTACAGACTTACTTTACTAAATTTTTTATAAATCTAAGCTTAGAAACAAATATTTAACGCTCCTATTTTTGGCTTCTGCATAAGGAAAAATACCAATAGAAACTTCCATAGTATGTTCATCTTAGATTTTAATACTTTTTATGTAATTTTAAACATTTAGAAAATTTATGATATTCATCAGATTTAAAAAAATTAGTTGATTAAAATCACGATTTAATCACTGGTTTAGATCAATTAATTAACATCGTTGACACCATAATATGTATATTTGTGTATATTTTTAAAAAATCTACATTATTAAACCAATTACTGTTCATTTGTGGATTTAGACTTTAAATTTTACTATTCATTACTTTAATAAATACGTCTAATTTTAATACTAAAAAAACTTTTATTTTTATTGATTAAAAATTTCTTCTATGTATGAGATAAAAAAAAAGATATCTTTAAAAGTCTAATTTAACATTGAACCAAAGACTTCATTGGATAATATAGCAATAAAGCATCTGTACAGACATTTTGTTTTAAAATGAACCATTTCACTGATGGTAATGAAAAAAATTTCACTTGTGAGATAAGATCAATAAGAGACTTTCTGTCAAATCTGCATTGAATAGTCCCGTTTCACAACCAGCTACTTGTTCCGGTGTAAAACAAACGTTTCTTCAAAGATGTTACTTTAACATCCATCTGTGGTATTCTTGCAAAAAGTCTATTCCTTTGGTAGTATTTGCCAACAGGTTCTCTCCAAAGCATAATATATACATCATTGTGCTTATTAATGAGAAACCTTTCGCTTGTGACATTCATAGTAAAACAGTTTCTCAAAAAACTTATTTAAGTGATGATCTGCGAATCCATACCTATAAGAAACCATTAACTTGTGTTGGGTGCAACAGAAGATTTTCTTATATGTATATATATATATATGCTTTATGCGTCCATCTGCATAGTCATACTGAAGAGACACCCTTTTCCTTGTGAGGTGTGTAACAAAGAGTTTTCTAAAATTCCAATTTTAATAGACACCTGCGAATTCATACGAACCAGAAACCCATATCTTAGGCTGTATGTTAAAAAATTCTTATTCTAAATCTGCTTTAAATGACGACCTGCGTATCCATGCTAAAGAGAAACCTTTCTCTTGTGAGGTGTGCACCAAAGGATTTTCTAACAAATCTCATTTAAATGTCCAAATGAGTCTCCATACTGAAGAGAAACCTTTCTCTTGTGAGGTGTGTAACAAAAGATTTTCTCAAAAATCTTTTTATATGTCCACAAGCGTGTCCATAGTGAAGAAAAAAAAAACCTTTCTCTTGTGATGTGTGTAACAAAAGATTTTCTCGTAAATCTGCTTTAAATGTCCACCTGCGTGTCCATACTGAAGAAAAACCTTTCTCTTGTGATGTGTGTAAGAAAAGATTTTCTCGTAAATCTGCTTTAAATGTCCACCTGCGTGTCCATACTGAAGAAAAACCTTTCTCTTGTGAGGTGTGTAACAAAAGATTTTCTCATAAATCTGCTTTAAATGTCCACCTGCGTGTCCATACTGAAGAAAAAGCTTTCTCTTGTGAGGTATGTAATAAAGGATTTTCTTCCAAATCTAATCTAAATGTCCACCTGCGTGTTCATACTAAGGAGAAACCTTTCTCTTGTGAGGTGTGTAACAAAAGATTTTCTCATAAATCTGCTTTAAATGACCACCTGCGTGTCCATACTGAAGAAAAAGCTTTCTCTTGTGAGGTATGTAATAAAGGATTTTCTTCCAAATCTAATCTAAATGTCCACCTGCGTGTTCATACTAAGGAGAAACCTTTCTCTTGTGAGGTGTGTAACAAAAGATTTTCTCATAAACACGCTTTAAATGACCACTTGCGTGTTCATACTAAAGAGAAACCTTTCTCTTGTGAGGTGTGTAATAAAAGATTTGCCCATAAATCTACTTTAAATTATCACCTGCATGTCCACACTGAAGAGAAACCTTTCTCCTGTGAGGTGTGTAATAGAGGATTTTCTTCCAAATCCAACCTAAATGTCCATTTGCGTGTTCATACTAAAGAGAAACCTTTCTCTTGTGAAGTGTGCACCAAATAATTTTCTCGAAAATCTGCTTTAAACGTTCATGTTCGTGCCCATCTTAAAGAAACGCCTGTGTGTAAAAAAAAAAATATTTTTCCATAAATCTGTTTTAAATGTCCACATGCAAGGCCACACTAAAAATAAAACTTTTAATTAATTTTTGTCGAAATTTGATTTAAATAACCACCTGCATATTCATGCTAAAGAGAAACCTTTCTTTTGGGAAGTGTGTCGCAAAGAGTGTTTAAAAAATCTCATTTGAATGTTTATTAACGTGTTCATACTAAAGAGCAACCTTTTTCTCGTGAAGAGTTGTACCAGAGTGTTTTCTTCAAAAACTGTTTTAAATAGACATAAGACATCCATTCCAAAGGCTTCCCTCTTTAACATACTTCACATACAGTATATTTTAGCAATCATTTTTATGCCTAAAGTAGCCTTGTGGTGATTATGCTTTTGTAAGTGCAATTTAAATTTAAACATGTATAGCCATATTTAAAGAATATTTTCATGTGTTAAATCTGTAATATAATGGCACAGCTCCACTGCTAAATGAAGCAAATGGTATCCGTATATACTGTAGACCATCATCTGTAGCGAAAAACTGTTATTACTATATTGCAGTTTTTCTTAAAGTACCAATCGTGGGTAATCCAGGTTCGTAGGTTCTTGAATATGAAAAAGAAAAGAAAAACACTGCAGATTTATCTTTTTTATATATATTCGTTAACCGAAGGAAAATATGCTCGAACAGTTAATAATTCTAGGATGAGAAAAAGATTTGTTTTTGATTTACTTTATTAACGGCTTTGGGTGAGCTTGGGAAACTTAAGTAACTGAAAAATAATGCACAAGAGAAGAAGAAAGAGATATATTCTTTCAGAAAAAAGAGGAAGTTTTGGTTCAGTTTATAATTATGAAAGGAGAAATTAAATTTTGAAATGGGGAATTTAATTTTACAAAAGAGATAAATAATGATATGTGATGATATGTTATTTTCAACATCACATATCTCTCCCCCCTTTTCCACAAAAACTAGCATAACCCACTGGATTTCTGCTCGACACACCTACATGTAGTATACTAACAACACAATGGCACATACGAAATAGAAAAAAAAAATGCAACTAAAATATATATCATATAGATAAATGAGATCATAAAAACATCCTAAGCATATGCATTTTGATCAATAAAAATATTGAGATTTAAATTCTCAAATATAAAATACATGGTATCCCATTATCAACATAATCGTTGATGAAAAAATATATAAAATCTCTTTATTGCAGTAGGGATCACAATCTAGAAGATTTGCTGTGCACAGAGTAAAAATATTTTAAATAGTTCCAGATCTTTCATCCTGCTTGATTTTCAAGTCCTCAAGCTACAAATTGGGCATGCCATAGAATGTTGGATATGTTCCAACCAAAATATTATGTTTAAATAGAAATCTCAACACAGAAATTTATATGTTATGCTAAAATTAAATTCGTAAATAAACAATATGTATATATACACATGGCATAACTAGGATAGTATAAACATGACAACACGTAAAATATCTAGTGTGGTTATAAACATCAATGATTTAAAAAAAAAAGTAAATACAATAAATGTGCATAATGTTTTCAAAGTTTCACGAAGAACTTTTTTTTTATCTTTAAGAAAAAATATAGAAAAAAATGATCAAAATCTGTTACAGGTAAAATCTCTTGATGTAAAACTCTGAAGCATTCATTATAAAGAAATGCAGTGGTATTGATAATGATAAAATTTATCTTGAATATACAGAAATGTGTAAGTGAAGAGAAGTGCATTTAAAGAGTAAGTTTGTACAGTTAGAATGTAACCATTATTTAGACTTCAACTGAAGATAAAGCTGGTATAAACACCAACAAGGTTGCAATTTCTTTACGACTGTGGATAAAATACTCTCAAAACCAAAAGATTAAAAAATAAACTGTGAACTAATATGAACAAATAAAAAAATATGCCTTGAATAAGAGGAGTAATATTAAACTAAATGTATGCCATAAATGAAGTGGCAATTGCGCTTAAGTGTGGAATAGACATGCAAGGGTGTAAATGAAGTATGTTGATCAGTTCTTGAGAAAAATTTAATCTCAGCAATTAAAATTTAATTTAAAATCCTAAAAATGAGCAAGATTTGGGTTATATTGAAATATCTATAAGTGAGAGATTTGAAGAGGGACCAGTGACATGGAAAATGTTTTTCTTTTTTATATGAAATCAAGAAATATGTAAATGATACAATGTAGTGTTTACACTAGGAATGGTATCAAAATGTCTAAGATATTTGTGTCTATCTGCAGAACGAAATAATTACGCCTTAATCCTTGTAATTTCATTAAAGTAAATGTGCATTATCAGGAGTCTTGATAGATTCCTATTAAATCTTAATATTATAAATATAATATACTCACCATACCGCATGATTTATTTTTATTTCAACTGTAGACAAATTTAGGGAACTATGAGAAAAATATGATGCAAAATAATAATTGATGTGAAAAATGTAATTAAAATATGATATCCGTGGTATTTAAATAAAGAATATTATGTTTATGTGATAAATATGTATAACGTCAAAAAGGAACAGATTGGATAGTATGAAAACATTGAATGGTACAAAAACATAGATTGAAATTGTGTGTAATGAGTGTAGTGTGTTATATGCAAAACTCTAATATAATCTCGACAGAAATTACTCAAAATAGCATGCTCACCATATAAAAGTTTGCAAGTATCACGAAAGGACAGAAAAGGAAAAAATACTGTGTACCATACATTAAAATTAATTAAAAGAATATTGAAAAGAATGAGATAAACAAATATCATTTGAACTTGGCAAGAGTTTGGTGACCAGCGACACAAAGTAACAATCAAGCGCAAAAGATAAACACTTTCACAAAATCATTCCCGGCCGTGAAATAATCAAATGAAAGGGTTCACAACACTCTAAAACTATCATGGTTGAATTACTAATTTAAAAAAAACTTAAAAAATAATTTTAAATGTAAAAAGTTAATCTAAAATTTTAAAAACAATGTATATGTAATAAGGATGGTACATGAATGCTGAATTGTGTGAATGATAGTAAATAGTAAACAATTGTGTGCTGTACTGAAAGGAGGAAAGAAAATGCACGATGAAATGTGTACTAAGTCAACTGGTCCTGCAGTGATAGTATATTTAATAACCTTCAAAAGTATTTTTATAATATCATTTTTTTATTAAAAGGTAACACTGTATACTGAGAAGAAACTGGAAAATATATTAAATGTTAAATATCCATTTATATTAAGCTGAAATTAAACATAAGGTTTTTTAAATGATAAATATAATGTGACTGATAGTGTTCAGTGTATGTATTTAAGATAATGAGAAAACTGAAAAAGAAGCTGGTAAACATTATAGAACTACGCATTTCTAAATGTTTATACCTAGCAAAATATTGTATAAAATTTCTCTAACGCACACTATATATTTAAAAACTTAAAAATTATGTACGAAAGGATTTTCAATTTCAGACCTATTCGTACAATGAATTGAAAAGAAATGCGGAAGTGCAGTACATCAAATTACTGGCAAATTAAATTTAACTTTGAGAAATACGCATCTTAGAAAATATGGTAAACTAAAGTTTAAATTTATGAAGAATTATATGTCTTGTGAGTACAGATGTACGAAAAATAAACGTAAGATAGCAACAAGGGTGATCGTGAATTCAGAAACGAGAGATGTATTAATGAAAATTATTTTAACATTAAAGTATCCAGTGTAAATAAATGAAAAAGAATGTCAGTAACTTATTGAAATGTCTGATTAAATAATAAAAGTGAAAATGAATGTGATTGGCATCAAATACACTAAATTAAAAGACCATGGAGAGAAAAGGAAAAAGAAAACACTTACAATATACTGGACAGCCAGAAGGTCACAAACTGTACATGAGTATAAGTGTTATGTCATGAGTTTACCTAAGCGGTTTATAACTAAGTATGTGTAACATAAAATAATTTTTTTTTTCTTTGGCAAAATGATATTGTTAGTGAGATTCAAGAAAATATTGTTTCATAATAAGGCACCAAAACATATCTAGTAAGTGTGTACATATTATGAACGGAAAATGTAGAATGAATATTTAAAAATTAGAGAGAAAAAATTTTACATAATCTGTGAAAGTATTTAAAAATGTTAAAGTTAGAAGATACAGCGACACGCGTGTAAAATTCTTGAACCTCAATAATAATGACTTCCAACTGTAAACATATGTGTATAAAAAAGTAGGGCATCGCTGTATACAACTAACATACTATAATTAAAGGAAAAAAATATATGTGTGTGTTTATTTTGTAAAAAAAATATTCGTGATGTCCCCTGAGTAGTTTTTATTCATTTCTGTATCACGTATTAGTTTTCTGAGTAGTGCACGTTTGGAAGTAGTCTGGTGATCATAAATCATAATTTTCACACAAAGGTGACACTATTATTAAAAAACTACTTTTCAAACTTCAATCAAAAACTTCATTTTTTAGTGCATAAATAACACTTTTTCTTGAAGAGCTGTTGTCTTAAAACTGCTTTCGAGAAAGATGAAAAACAGTCATAGTACTTGATTCATCGAAAATCATCAAAATAAGAGGATGCGAAGTATGTGAACACTCATGTTAGAGTAAAATCATATTGAAATTAAACTCAGCGATGATCGTTTGAAAAATATAAAATTTTCGAAGTACGCACGGTGAGCAGAAATGCTTCGAATATCAACACGCGAATTAGATAGAGGGAGAGGGGTGACAACGTTTTTTATCTTCTTTGCAAAAGTAGAATAAAAATAAAATCCACTATTTGAAAAACGTGAAATCAATCTGGTTTCATTTCGAAAAATTTTCTCTTCATTTTGGAGAATGCAGAAAGAGCAAAATCCAGTCTGGGTCATAACCGGAGCGAATGAACAAAGATGAGTCAAATATCGGTATGGTCGATGCGGTCAAAGCTTCCGAGATAAGCCTACTACGGGCAGAGATGATCGGTAAAGTTTTCCGCTCTTCGTAAGCGAAGAGTCTGGGAACGAATCCATGTTTTGAAAAAATGGTAGTTCATAGCAATATCCATATAACGTCGTCGGTAGTTTGAAAATATGCATAAGCACATTATACGCAAGTCTCTGCAGCACAATACATTCAGTTCTCACTTTTGATGGGTACCGGATGCAAAAATATTGGTCGTAAGTTTCAGGAGAGTAACGATTAGGCTTCATTCACTTTAAAGTTTTTGATTTTTTTTTAAATTTTAAATAGGCCGTTGTTAAACACAGGGATCCCTCTCTGACAAAATGGAAATTCTTAAGAATTCAAGGACTGGGATAGGCACCATATTTTATATACTGTAGACCATGATCTGTAGCGAAAACGTTTTATTACTATATTGCTGTTTTTCTTTAAGTACCAATCCAGGTTCGTAGATTCTTGAATATTAGGCACAAAAAAAGAAAAGAAGAACACTGCAACTTTAAGACAGGATGGCTTTATTAGCTGTAGACATGAATAATGTAAGTGCCAGAGAGGGACCATTTCAGTTAGCTGTTCACAGTACGATGTATAGAGAAGGAATGAATAATTTGTCAGATATCGTTGGCAATGTGTCGAGCCAAAATCTTGGTATCCTGGACCATTATAACCCCAAAGATATATCACTTAATGCAACTTTGAATTAAAAAATAGCCAAAAGGACCGTTGATTGGTGTTTTAACATTTCAACGTACAAATACGAATGCCAAAGCTAAATGATGGAAAATATGCATTTAGAATCAGCAATGCAGATGCCCGGCGTCGATTTT
The DNA here is from genome assembly GCA_963932465.1 of Maratus speciosus. Classification (NCBI taxonomy): domain Eukaryota; kingdom Metazoa; phylum Arthropoda; class Arachnida; order Araneae; family Salticidae; genus Maratus; species Maratus speciosus. The sequence goes on along the minus strand of OZ010799.1, from coordinate 421,487,125 downwards.
AATATAAACAGAGTATATATTTGCGGCCGAAAAGGCATTTGTATTTACTATCAAACTGAAAATTAAACTGAATGTATAAATAACTGCTACAACTGGAGCATATGGTCAAAGAATATCTTTTTTATTTATATTCGTTAACCGAAGGAAAATATGCTCGAACAGTTATTGATTCTAGGATGAGAAAAGATTTGTTTTTGATTTATTTTATTAACGGCTTTGGGTGAACTTGGGAAACTTAAGTAACTGAAAAATAATGCGCAAGAGAAGAAGAAATAGATATATTCTTATTAGAAAGGAGAGGAAGTTTTGATTCAGTTTATAATTATGAAAGGAGAAATTAAATTTTAAAATGGGGAATTTAATTTTACAAAGGAGATAAATAATGATATGTTGTATCAACATCACACCTGCCTCCTTTGAAAATGAAAAATAATAGCACACAAAATTCAAATTAATCTGGAGGTTGGTTGGTTAGTTGAATTTCGTGTTTCGTGGCCATTTTTTGACATTTGTAAAATGAATATGGTTGCAGTCTTTCAAGTTAATATACTAATTTTTTTCATCAGAAAATTTGTATACGATTTTTACAGTTTCTTATCGTTTCGCAGCTTCTTTTTGAAATTAGTAAAAGAAAACCGGTTTCAGTCTTTTAGCTCAGTGCAGTAAATATTGACGAAATTCGCGATTTTTTCTGCGATCATTTCAAGATATTCATAATTTTTTTTCCAGAAATGTTTGACGAAATTCACGCCTTTCAACGCAATTTTTTTAAAAGAAATCCGCATTTTTTACCGATAACCTTTGACAAGATTCGTGATTTTAACGCGATCCTCTGATGAAATTCGGATTTTTTACCGCAAACCTTCGACGAAATTGGCATTTCTTTAACGTGATCCTTCGATGAAATTCGCGTTTTCTTTCCATGATCTTTTGACGAAATGCGCATTTTCTTTCTGCAATTTTTTGACGAAATTCGCGTTTTCTTTCTGCGATCCTTTAACGAAATGCGCATTTTTACCGCGATCCTTTGACTAAATTTATTTTCTTTTGCGACCGATTGAAGAAACTGATTTTTTTAAAGGGGCCATTTGTCGAAATTCCCGATAGTTTTGTGCGACCGATCGGGAAAATTCTCGATATCTTTCCGTACTAATTAATAAAATTTTCCGCGACCTTTTAACAAAATTTGCAACAATCATTTATCGAAATTCGTGATTTTTTTGTGCAATCGTTTGACGAAATGTGCGATTTCTTCTACACCCTTTTATGGAAATTCACGATATTTTTCCGCGATCGTTTGAAGAAATTCTCAAATTTGTATGAGACCGACTTGCGAATTGATTTCGAGAAATTCCGTAAAAGAAATAAAAATCTAGGACTTCAAAGAAATTTTTAAATACTCACTGAAGAATCACAGATCTGTTAAAGAATTTGGTGGGAGAAAATACTGCATAGCATTTTTTATTATACGATACTTTGCTTTTCTACGGACAAATCACGCGATCCAGCACGATATTTCTAATCCTGCGTCTCAAAGAAAACTTCATTACTAGTGGAGCTTAACTGGTTGTTTTTTTCAAATGGACATAGAATTAAACAAATCTGGGATTGGGGGGGGGAGGGGGGTGCTGCCTTCGGCAACGTACTCCTGAGTAAGCTACGTAGAGATGTAAATTTTCCGGAAAAATTGAAGAGGCAGAAAAAAACCGGTTTTTCCGGATTTTTTCGGAAAAAATTGGAAAAGTTGGAAAAAATTATTTTTTACAAATGTTTCTCCCAAATAAATTATATTTTATTTAGAAAATATTAAGTAATAAGTATTTTTTTTATTTATCCACACTAAAAGAAAATTATTTTCACTTTATATGACTATATTACAAAAGAAAAAAAAGCGCAAGGCTTGCTTTAAAAAAAGTTAGTTTTTCTGTCTCAGAATTTTCACAGTAACATTCACGCTTTTTTAACGCTGTTGTTTACTATATCATGTCTCTGCTAAAATGATTTTTTTTAGTTACATTTGTTTAATTACCATTAGAGCTATTCTAAAAACCTCATAATTTTCAGCCAATATCTCTGCAGTTTCAAATCAAATGTATTATACATCCCATCTGCATGGTATTGATTTTTAAGTATATAAATGATGCTAATTTAAAGAAACAAATTGTTGCAGTTCTGTTATTACTTACCCATCATACGTAGTATAGGGTAAGTCTTGTAATTGTTTTAAATCGAAAAAAAATTTTCTGACGGATTTACACGGTTCAGACACTGGAGATTCCGAAAAACATATTTTTAGAAAAAAAAAAATGTGTCCGTCCGTCTGTATGTGCGCGTGTCTGTAAACGCTGTATCTCCCGAACAAATTGAGATAGAGACTTGAAATTCGGTGTGTACTTAGGGAGTAATATTGGAAAGAAGCCTATTGAATATCAGTAACCTCGATTAACCGGAACTATTTTTTTCGGACTCCTAAAATATTCGTTCTGATAAATGTATACAAAAATTTCCGAAATTGTTCAATTGAAGGAGTGAATATAAAGAGAATAAAGAAACATAAATTTTGTATCATGAATGAACTCAGATCGGATAATTAGTTGCCGAGATATTTGTAAATCTATTTTTCACACTCTTCGATTTTTCATGACCCGGTATTTCATTCAAATTTCAATTCAAAGATATATTTTAATTCGAAATGAGATGCTTAATTCGACGCAGTAAACTGTTAGTTAATAGGATTATAAGTTTCCGAGTTATAAGAATGTTTCTTTTACGCAATTCGGTACTACTCGATTATCCCACCGACCGAAAAACTATCGCCAAACTAAAAATCGCGCCAATATATGACATCTATGTCGAATTGATGCCAATAATGGCTTATCGTAAATGTCAAGCATTTAATGCCTCTCTATACCTATAAGGGGGTTTACATAGGGGGGACCCTGTTCTGTCGTCAAATACCTCCAAGTTTGTCGCCAACTTGGCGGTATATCGCCAAATTTGGCGGCCAAAATGAGTCGACAAAAGCGACGCGAAATTGGCGGTATCTCTAATATTTCGCCAAATTCCCATAGACTTCTACTGTAAACCAATAGCGTTTACTTGCTTACAGAAAATCGACAAATTGAGATATTTTAATGCAAAAAAAAGTAATATTAGCTTAAGGGGTGATATTAATTATATTTAAGGAAGTCCAAATAAATTAAATTATGAATAAAAGTAACATGGTACAATGCTTAGCAAATATCACATGTTTTATTTTCATATTTTATATTATGTATATCCTTGATGGGTAAGTATTACGGTGGCCCCCAACGACTAGTTCTTATACATATCAGTATTCAAATCTTCCATTGTTTAAAGAATAGTAATTTTTGCAATATTACACTTTTCTTTCTCGCAGTTATACTTTTAATTTCCAGTCAATATATATATTTAGTTTTGTATAGCTTTCTATTCTAAATTCAAACCAAGTATAAAAAAGTTCTGGTTTAGTTTTACAGTCTAAAGTCAAACCAAAACTAAGTTTTAGTTTAAGTTTGGATTACACAGGTCTGCAAATAAAAAAATGCTTAGAATTTACAAAAAATTCAATCACATCAGTTTTATCACATCAGCAAAACTTATGTCTTAGTTTAATTAAAGCGTAAAATATCTCTTTTTAACCTGAAATCTGGTATCCCATTCTCGAGTAGAAAACCATATCCAATAACGATTCCATATATACTAATTACATATCTCTTTCAGTGACACTCAAGAGATATGAACTACGAAACATAACACTACAAATAGAAAATGCGTGAAGAATGAGGAACGAACTAAAACAGTTACACACAGACATAAGCTTCTACTACGATTCACACAACTACTGAAATACAAAGTGTGAAAAGCAAGGGGGGAAGTAATTTGAAACACAGTTACTTATAATAAAATATTGATTTTTTTCATGGCAACTGTGCTTTTCTAATGTAAACTCCCCTTGTTTTTCAACGATATTGTATGTGATGGAGGGAAATAGAGATCATTTTTGGATTCAGCACAGTAAAAAACTTACAATTAACGAAACCTATCCCATGCAGCCGATTTTTTTTCAGACCTATGTTATAAAACTAAACAAAAACATTTTATACATACTTTTCCAAACATTTAGTTCAGACTAGAGACACACAGTGTTAGCAGTGCAGAATCAGTTAATTCAGATTCCGACTCGGAATAAAGACTTTAATAAAATCAACTGTAAATTTTGTAATAAGTCTGAAAAATTAGAAACTAAAAATGTTTCTCTCTCTTTAATATGAAAGTAATAAAAATACAATAAAATGTTTTAAGTGAAAGTTATAAAAGCAGGTGTATTTCTTGATAAGTATAAAAATTGCCTTCAACAAAATTTTGCTCAGGAAATTATTTACATTTTCTTTGAAAAATTTATTTAATATACTTGTGTATATGAAAAATATAGAGAGAGTTAAATACACCTGAGAATTTATATTTTAAGTAAAAGTAATTGAACACAGTAATTTCAAATGCATGTTGTTATTTAATTTTTTTTCCTAATTAGTTAAATATTTTTATCAATTTCCATCTGATTACATGATTAATTGCAGCTATAGCATGAATGCATGTTTCAAATTTTATGTTAGATTTTCAACTTTACCATAGAATTGAAATAATTATAAATTATTGAAATAATTTTACACATGAACTCATTTTTAACAAGGGAAGTTGAATTTAATTATCTTACCAGGCATCTTTCTGCATTTTTCCCACATATTCCTGTTTTTGTGAAATCGTGAACATTTTTATGTACTCATGCTGTTTTATATATACTGTACAAAATGTAATCCAAATGTGGTGAATTAGAAATTATCGTTATATTTAGGTTCCTATTTAGAGATTTTTGATAAGTTCCTCCATACTTGTATACAACTAGATAAGATTCATTTGTTAGCGCCAACTGTTATACGACATGAAATTTTCTTTTTCTTCAATCATTCCATTTGTGAAAGATTCAATTAAAAATTTTTCTGGAATATCTATTTTTAAGAGAAATTTTTATAAAGAGTCTTGTGTTTTAAGGTAAAAAAAATTGTGAAAGATCCTATACAGGACTCAAGTTTTCTTAAACAGATTTCTGCTAAGAGATCAGATATCCCACATTAATGTCTTCATGTGAGACACTTAACATAAAAATAAATATAATAAAAAGTATCAAAATGTAGCTATTACAAAATTTTGACAATATTATTTTATAAATGAAATTTAAATTTTTCCAATTTGGAAAAATTGAAATATAACTCTTCGGAAAAAATCCGAAAGAACCGGTTTTTCCCCATAATTTCCGGTTTTTTCCGAGCATTCCCATCTCTAGCTACGACCACTTCCGTCTCTGTCTTGAATTATTGCGTTTTTTTTTATTTCGTGCCAAATTAAATTGAAAATTTCAGCTTTCTTATAGGAACTAGTTTGACATTCTTCCAATTTGAATTTAATTACGGCAATAGCAAAAATTATTGGGGTATTTGTCCTCTCCAATAAAAAATGATAAAAAAAAGTAAAAAAAAAAAAAAAATTGCCTCAAATCACTAAACACCCCGTTAAAAATCAGAATTGCATTAAAAATTCGGAAAAAAATTAAAAACTGCAGAGAACGAAATTAACTAATTGGGTAAAAGATTGATGTCGGATTCCTTTTAGGAATGTCAAAAATTATCGCGATATGCGAAAAAAATCACATAAAAATTGAAAAAACTTTATTGAAAAGAAGACAAAGTTTACTGGATAAAATATTGAAATCGGATTCTTTTTTACTAATTAAGAAAAATTGCCGCAAAATATGAAAAAATTTTCAGAAAAAATTAATTAAAAATTTTCAGAAATTGTCTCGATATGCATAACTTCAGGAATACAGGTACTTTCTTGTCAAATCTTGCTGCTGTGCGGGCTACACTGGTTTCAGCGTTCAGTGCGCATGCGTACACACACACACGGACAGACAAGTGCCTATCTTTATTATTACAGTCGTGTCATGATAGTATAATTTTTTTCATCCTGATAAAATTTAGTGTATATTATCATGAACTGCTTTACCTAATATATTCCACACATTCTGAGGTAAAAACATGAATTATTAATGAAAGAATACTCTTTATAATTATTTATAGTGAAATTTATTGCATTACCAATTGTTTAGCTGAACAGCCCAATGTTGTTCAAGACACAAATTTGTGTCCCAAATTTAAAACAATGACCGAAAAAATCTTTGACCCACCTATCGTAGACTTTCCTCCAAAATTTCCCCCCCGGTGACCCCTAAAAAGTCATGGAGTGACATTTTGAAAAACTTTCGTGCTTATATACTGGTGTAAGGCTAGTATTATCTGAGATTTATCATCCGTGAAAACTTCCTTATGCAAGCCTTTGACTGAGATAATTTTAGTTCCCATGCAGGTTTGTTTCCCCTGCGCTTATAGAAGTTTCCAGCATGATTTACCTTTTTTAATCTTTATAAGAAGTTAGGGTGCCAAAATGTTTTACACTTGTGTCAACACTTAGTCAATGTCTTATGTCACTGCTGCAAGGAGATTTATCTATCTTTTTTTAGCATTATATTTAGTTTTAAACACTCCCACGCAAACAAAAATTGTGTTTGGGCCCTTTTTAAAAGAAAAATTACACAATTATACCTTCTAAAAGGAAAACCTTTCTTAAACGGAAATTCAACTGGTATCATAGGGTTTCGTTTCAGCAGGTTTTAACTACATAAAATATTGTTTGTATCCAACATGTTCAAGGTAAAAAACCTGGGCACTCCCAAGTCTGAGCCGAGCGATTCTTTGGAAAAATTGAACTAGCAATAAACAAAACTCTAATCTGACACGACACAGAAATGAAAACAATTAACCTGATCTACGACAAAAGATTTAGAGTCAATGGCCAACACGTTCAGGTGGAATCGGGTTATCTGCCGGATGCCAGAGTTTTTGCTATAAATATATATATATATATATATATATCTTCCCACACTTTACAATAAAGTATGTATCCACATAATTATTTTCCGTATCTCATCTACATATTAAATATATTATTATACAATGAGATTCTACTGTATGTTGAAATTACTGAACAAAAAACTAATTTTTAGTTTGATACTAAGTTAATTTGATTAATACAAAAAACCTCTTTATTTCTTGTTCATTTAAAAAACACCCACCTACTCCTTTTTAATAATGAAATTGAAGTGAAAAGATGAATTTTCGCAAGTCTCCTCTCATCTAGGACCTTATTTTGTGTAGGTGTCTTAAGTTTGCGGTCAACTTAATAAATATTGAATTGGAGTGCACATGTTTAAGACAAATTATAAGGTATTCAGTAATATCCGGCCATTGTCAAAACGGACCGTGACCGACACGTGGTTGAAATCTCTCATCTCAGACAAAGGAATAGAATTTTAATAAAGATTACACTCATAAAAATTGACATAATTTAGGTATGATGAAGATTTAGAGTTCCACAGGATGGATCTAGAGATCCCTGAAATCAGGAGACCTGGCAACATTACTCACAGCTAAAAGGTTTCTTATTTGCATGCATAAGAGAATGACTATTCAACTGACCTTTCTGAGAAAAAGTTTTACAACATACCTCACATATGAAAGGTTTTTCGTTTGTATGCATGAGAAAATGTGTATTCAAGTTACCTTTTTGCGAAAACTTTTTATTGCATACTTCACAACTGAAAGGTTTCTCATTTGTATGCATGAGATATTGTGTATTCAAATTACCTTTCTGAGAAAAAATTTTATTGCATACTTCACAACTGAAAGGTTTCTCTTTTCTATGCACGAGTAGATGTTTATTTAAGTTCCATTTGAGATGAAAACTTTTGTTGCATATCTCACAACTGAAAGGTTTCTCATTTGTATGGATGAGAAGGTGATTTTTCAAGTTACTTTTGTTAGAAAATGTTTTTTCGCATATCTCACAACTGAAAGGTTTTTCATTTGTATGGATGAGAAGGTGCTTTTTCAAGTTACTTTTGTCAGAAAATGGTTTTTTTTGCATATCTCACAACTGAAAGGTTTCTCATTTGTATGGATGAGAAAGTGCTTTTGGAAGTTACTTTTGTCAGAAAATGTTTTTTTGCATATCTCACAACCGAAAGGTTTCTCATTTCTATGCATAAGTGTGAGTAGGTGTGCATTCAAGCTACTTTTGTGAGAAAATTTTTTATTGCACACTTCACAACTGAGAGGTTTCTCATTTTTATGCACGAGTAGGTGTGCATTCAAGCTACTTTTGTGCGAAAACATTTTATTGCATATTTCACAACTGAAAGGTTTCTCATTTGTATGTATGAGATGGTGTTTTCTTAAGCTACCTTTGGAAGAAAATTTCTTGTTGCATATTTCACAATTAAAAGGCTTCTCATTCGTATGCGTGACAAGGTGTCTATTCAAGCTACTTTTATCAGAAAATGCTTTGTTGCACACTTCACAGCTGAAAGGTTTCTCGTTTGTATGCAGGAAAAGATGTTTATTCAAGTGACTTTTCTGTGAAAATGTTTTATTGCATAACTCACAACTGAAAGGTTTCTCATTTGTATGCACTAGAAGATGTAATTTCAAGTTACCTTTCCGAGAAAATCGTTTGTTGCACACTTCGCAGCTGAAAGGCTTCTCACTGGTATGCAGGAAAAGATGTTTATTCAAGTTACTTTTCTCATAAAATGCTTTGTTGCATATTTCACAACTGAAAGTTTTCTTGTTCTTATGCATGAGGAGATGTTTATTTAAGTTACGCTTCTGCTAAATGATTTCTCATTTCTCATTTGTATGCACATTCAAGTGACTTTTATCATGAATTTTTTTTCTTGGAAATAAGGACTATTCGTATGCACGAGAATGTGTTTAGTTTTGTAAGAAATTTTTATGTGGCATATCTCACAACTAAAAGGTTTCTCAGTTGTATGCACGATCAGGCGCGGATCCACGGGGGGGGGGGGATCGCCCCCCCCCCCCCAAATTATATAAATCCACTGATTATCGCAAATTTCGATAAATAATCGCCGAAAAAAATCAATTTCGTCAAGCGTTCGCAGGTCAAAGGATCGCAAAAGAAATGCGAATTTCGTCAAAGGATCGCGAAAAAACGCAAATTTCGTCAAGGATTGCGAAAAAACGCGAATTTCGTCAAAATAGCGCGGAAAAATGCGAATTTCATCAAAAAATTCCGTATTTTGTCAAAGGGCCACAAAAGAACGCAAATTTCATGAAAGGATCGCAGAAAAAACGCGAATTTCGACAAAGAATCGCAAAGAAAAGCGAATTTTGCCAAAGAATTCAGGAAAAAACGCTAATTTCGCGAAAGAATCGCGCAAAAAACGGTAATTTCGTCAACAGACCTCTGAAAAAATGCGAATTTCGTCAAAGAATTGCGAAAAAAATATGCGAATTTCGCCAAAGAATCGCTGAAAAAACGCAAATTTCGTCAAAGGGCCGCGGAAAAAACGCACAATTAGCACCGGGAGGAGATTGCCCTAAGCCCGCATACACGCGAGGTGAGCGGTTCGATCGGGGCAAAAAAGGGAAGAACAAATTTACCAAGTTGGTTTTTAAGAAATCAACACACTGTAAGCATTTTAGCTTCTAACTGACTAGGATCAGGACATAATCCTTTTTTATTCATTCGTCAAATACCCCTTGAAATTTACCAATGTGGGTAGCAATAACAGTGCAATTTTTACACATTAGTGTCTTTCTTCAGAAAACATTAAGATGCTTGAATTTTTCAAAGGAACTTTCTTTTTCTTGTTTCTTTCTTTCTTTGGAAATTGCAATGAATCCCATTCTTTTCTCAAACAATAAAGCAATCCTCAAAAATTTCGTTTTACAGAAATTAGAATTGCAGCTTCTTTGAAAGAGCGAAAAGTTTCAACACCTTGAAGGAATACGCATAACGTTGTCAATTTCTGTTGTAGAGATTCAACAAAAGTACACGAAGTGGCATCGTCTCCCACCTCAACCCATAGTGTCAAAAATTATAGCGCCATATGCGCTTTGACAGGACATAATCCTATTTTGTTCACTAATTTCAAGAACGTCAGTGAAGTTTACCATTGACACCCGAAAAGTGTTTGGTTTTCGTTTGCTTGTCTGTCTGTTCCGCGAAAACTGCCGTTAAAAGCGTTGGATTTATATTTGGGGGGGCGACCGCCCCGATAGAGCCCCCCCGTAGATGGGGGCCTTGGGCAATCTCCTCATGGTGCTAATTGTGCGCTTTTTCCACGGCCCTTTGACGAAATTCGCGTATTTTTTAGCGATTCTTTGCCGAAATTCACATTTCTTCCGAGATCCGTTCACAAAATTCGCAATTTTTGCGCGATTCTTTCGCGAAATTAGCATTTTCCCCCGTAATTGTTTGGCGAAATTACCGTTTTTTCCTGCTATCCTTTGGCGAAATAAGCGTTTTTTTCTGCGATCCTTTGGCGAAATTCGTATTTTTTGCGATCCTTTGGCAAAATTCGCGTTTTTTCTGCAATCCTTTGACGAAATTCGCGTTTTTTCTGCCATCCTTTGACGAAATTCGCGTTTTTTCTGCGATCCTTTGACGAAATTGGCGTTTTTTCCTGAGACCCTTTGACGAAATTCGTGTTTTTTTCTGCAATCCGCTTACTAAATTCACGTTTTTTTTTCGTGGTCCTGTGACGAAATTCGCGGTTTTTCCGTGGTCCTTTGATGAAATGCTCTATTTTTTGACGAAATTTGTGTTTTTCGCGCTTCTTTGACGAAATTCACGTTTTTGTGCGATCCGTTGAGGAAATTTGCGTTTTTTGAGCGATCCTTTGACGAAATTCGTGTCTTTTGCGCGATCTTTTGACGAAATTTGCGTTTTTTTGACGTGTGAACGGTTGATGTAAATGATTTTTTCGGCGACATTGTCGACGGGGCGATCTCCCCCGTTCCTTGGATTCACGCCTGTGAAGAGGTATACACACCACTTAGATGACACATTATAACTTTCAAGGATGTTAAGGCCCCTTCAGATTTTGGAAGGGGATCCTTTTTCAGAGATTATCCTCTTTCAGAAATCTGATATTAAAAAATGGATGTGATGGTTGCATTTTTTGCGATCCTTTGGCAAAATTCGCGTTTTTTCTGCGATTCTTTGACGAAATTCGCGTTTTTTCTGCCATCCTTTGACGAAATTCCCGTTTTTTCTGCGATCCTTTGACGAAATTCGCGTTTTTTTCTGAGACCCTTTGACGAAATTCGTGTTTTTTCTGCAGTCCTTTTACTAAATTCGCGTTTTTTTCGTGGTCCTTTGACGAAATTCGAGTTTTTTCCATGGTCCTTTGATGAAATGCTCCATTTTTTGACGAATTTCGTGTTTTCGCGCTTCTTTGACGAAATTCGTGTTTTTGTGCGATCCCGTTGAGGAAATTCGCGTTTTTTGCGCGATCCTTTGACAAAATTCGTGTTTTTTTTACCTGTGAACGATTGGTGAAAAGGATTTTTTTCAGAGACATTGTCGACGGGGCGATCTCCCCCTTCCTTGGATCCGCGCCTGTGAAGAGGTATACACACCACTTAGATGACACATTTTGACTTTCAAGGATGTTAAGGTCCCTTCAGATTTCTGAAGGGGATCCTTTTTCAGAGATTATCCTCTTTCAGAAATTTGATATTAAAAAATTAATGTGATGGTTATCTTTTTCAGCTTTCGATAATTGGTTCTTATGTATTTTTTAGTGCTGAATCCAAAGATTACCTTCATTTTTTACCATACCATCACTTCACAAATCGGAATTTTTTAAAAAGTCGAAATATTGCGAAAATCTGCTACTATAAAATAGACGTAACTTTTTTTCACAATAATTTATTCATTTTTTTTGCTTATGCTTCGGATTTTTACAGTTAAACATGTAAAATATTGTGTATTTAAAATCTTTATAATTTTATTCCATGCGTGGAAGTTTCTTTCAACCGCTCATGCTCTGTTTCCCGCTTTTCTTTTAATTACCTCTATGGGGTTCATCTCGGTATCCTCTTTTATTTTGGTGCTCGATATGATAAGGCTGGGAAATCTATCGCAGATGCATTTAAAACATTTACCTTCTTTTGTTAAGGCATTTTTCACAAATTGCTTTGTAGGTCATTCCATGTCAGTTCAGGCAGGCATGTAACCCACCATCACAGATTTTGATGAAATTGCATGTGTTTGTTCCTTTTATTAAGATATGATTCCCAGTATTTTTTTTTACTCCCTGGTCAAATAGTTTCTGAGAAAAAAATTGTCAAAATTTTGAAAAACTGCCGTCAGTTGGCATTCTTGACTGCTCGATTTTCAAATGTAGCATGACATAAATATGATCATATTTCAAAATCTATTCTACAAATCATCTTCAAATAATTTATGCATAATATATAGGGTACGCAGTTTATGAAATATAAATACTGTTACGCTTATAACATTTTAAGTGTGGCTAAAAAAATGTTTAATCTTTGAAGTCGTGATTTTTTTTATGAAAAATAATGCATTAACTAAAATAGCATTATCAACAAAAGGCGGCATTTTTATTAATTTTTTTTTTGTGGGAGATATACTTAAAGGTGTCCTTTATCTGATTCTGAAATAAAAATAGTGGGATTTTGGGTGTTTTTAGTAGTATTTCCTACTTAAAAATATTTTGAGGCGTATTTCAAATCAAATCAAGCAGAGTCATTCCATGTCAGTTCGCCTAAGACATTTAATTCACTGTCACAAATTTCAATGAAACTGGGTATGTTTATAGCTCATTTTAAGACGTAATCACCTTTAATTTCCTTGATCCTAAGTAAAATATTTTTTAAAATAAAAAAAATAATCTAAATTTTGAAAATTTTTAAAAATTGTTTTTAATGACAGATCTAGAGTCAAAGACTTGCATAAAAAAAAGTCATTTCAATATAAAATCACTAAATAAGTTTCAAATAATCTATATGTGACAAATAATGTAGGCAGATTATTATTTATTGTTGTTTGTCATGTTTAAACGCTAAGAGTGTGTTTAATCTTGTGAATTCTTAAAATCAAGAATTTTGTGAAAAATAATGTGTTAATCAAAAATTTATAATTAACCGAAGGCAGGCTGTTATTACTTTATTTAATTGTACGTAAAAATATATTTTCAATAGTTATAAAATAAAAATAGTGAAAATATGAGCAATTTTAACAAAATTTTCATAAAATGTGACTGTTTAATGATAAATATTGAAGCTTTTCATTCTAAGATGTACTATAATGACTACGATATCGTGTATTGCTACTCTTGCTTAAATATAATACATACAATAATAAAATAGCAAATATTATTTACAGCAATAAAAATTAAATTAAATAGTACCAGTTCCTTTACCAACACTAGATTGCTCAACAGCAGACTTAAAAACAACAGTCCACTCTTATTGAAAAATACTTTCAACTGTTCCAATAATAAATAAACTACATTTAAAAATCTTAATATCAACTTGTTATCTTAAGACGATAATAATAACTAAACAACATGATGAATTTATAAATCAGCTTTTAATTGAAAAGTCATGAAATGGTCCCTTTAAATGTTGTTGTTCATCGAGTCAATCAAAACAAATTATAAAAAAAAAATAGTGAACCTAATATGCTGACTGCAATGACACTTCTAACAAAACTAATTAATTCATTACCATCTGAAATCAAACCCGAAAGATCAAAAAGAAAAAAAAAATCAGCTGTAGTGTGAATGTGACATACTCAATGGTTGTTGAGATAGGATTGTCTTTGTGACATTTTCACCTGTACTTCAATAAAATATAAACATGTAAGCTTTTTTCATTCATCCAAATTAAGTAAAACAATTATAAAATTTTGTTGCCATTACACTAGATGTTAAATTTTTCGTTACATAGTATTAGATAAGTTCTTTACTTTTAGACATTATTGACATATCATAAAATTTACTATATGTATTTTCTATAAGTGTATAAACAATATATATATGCTTTATTAAACATAAATGAATAATTTTTAAATAATTTGTTTGAGAACAGGGATATATATACACACATATATATGTTGTAAATCCATCTTTCAGCAATATTGTGATGAAATAAATCAAATTACCGTAATTTCCGGTGTATAGCCCGCGGATCAAACAATCGTGTTTCGACCCAGAAATTTTTAAAAATAAAATGTAACTTTTTAGATCACAGTAAATATTGGTCTTCAAGTACTGAATAAAATTTCTGGGTCCAAACTGAATTGTTTGATCTGCGGGCTATACACCCAAAATTACGGTACATATCATTAGAAACTGAATAAAGTTACAAAAGTGCAACTCATTAAGTTTTAAATACTTTTTTAGACATAGTTATTTGAAAGATATAAATATAATGGATTATGCATTTTTTGCATATATTTAAAGCACAATATGTCAAAATTTTCTTCAAAAGAGTGAAATTTGGTATTTTTTTCAATATTAGCAGCTCAATGCTAAATTTTCAATATTAACAGCCAAATATGAATTTAAAGATTAGGAATGTCATTTTGAAAATTTCTATTGGGCGGTGAGGAGCTAGTTATTTTTCTCTTTTTTGGAAAGGGATAATTGCTCTTCGCCCTAGAAGTTTTACTAAAAGACAATATTGTTTATTTTTTCCCTTAAGAAACGAACATAAAAGATAATTTGAAAAATAAAATAAATGTATAACTAAAAATATTTCCAGGGATGATACATTGGATAGATTTTACATCTGAAAATATTGATAATTTTAAATATGATTTAAATACTACTAAAACCAACCAAAATCCCACTATTTTTATTTCAGATCCAGTTATAATGTAGTATTATGTACAATTTAAAATTAAAAAATTAGTCATAGAAACTCCGCCTCTGATTGATAAAGATTTTTTAGTAATTTCATTATTTTTTGTAAAATATTTTTGATTTCAAAGATTATACAATTTTTTAGACACATTTAAATATTTTTTAACATTACAGCAATATTTTTTTCATAATCTACATACTTTATTTACCTTGCTTAAATTATTCGAAGATTTCTTTATTAGTTATTGAAATATGATTTTATATATAAAATGAGGCCTTTGAAAATTGAACAATCATTAATAGCAACTCGTGGCATTTTTCTAAAACTTTGATAATTTTTTCTCATATTTTCAATATTTTTATTTTATAACCATTTAAAAGATATTTTTACGTACAATTAAAAAAAGCAATAACACTCTGCTTCGGTTAATAATAAATTTTTGATTAACACATTATTTTTGACAAAATTCTTGATTTTAAAAATTCACAAGATAAAAGACACTCTTAGTGTTTAAACATGACAAAAAACAAAAAATAATAATCTGCCTACATTATTTGTCACAAATACATTATTTGAAACCTATTTAGTGATTTTATATTGAAATGACTTTCTTTTTTTTTTTTTAAATGTAGTCTTTGAATATCGAACTGTCATTAAAAAAATTTAAAACAATTTTTCAAAATTTTGATATTTTTTATCTTAAAAAATATTTTACTTAGGATCAAGAAAATTAAAGGTGATTACTTATATATAGCTATAAACAAACCCAGTTTCATTGAAATTTGTGACAGTGATTAAATGGCTTAGGGGAACTGACATGGAATGACTCTGCTTGATTTGATTTGAAATGCACCTCAAAATATTTTTAAATAGGAAATACTACTAAAAACACCCCAAATCCCACTATTTTTATTTCAGAATCAGGTAAAGGACACCTTTAAGTATATCTCCCACAAAAAATAAATTTAATAAAAATGCCGCCTTTTGTTGATAATGCTTTTTTTGTTAATGCATTATTTTTCATAAAAAATTCACGACTTCAAAGTTTAAATATTTTTTTAGACACACTTAAAATGTTATAAGCGTAACAATATATTTTTTTCATAAGCTGCGTACTCTAAATATTATGCATAAATTATTTGAAGATGATTTGTAGAGTAGATATTGAAATATGATTATATATATGACATGCTACACTTGAAAACCGAGCTGTCAAAAATGCCAACTGACGGCAGTTTTTCAAAATTTTGACAATTTTTTTCTCAGAAACTATTTCACCAAGGAGCAAAAAAAATTACTGGTGATCATATCTTAATAGTAAGAACAAACACACGCAGTTTCATTAAAATCTGTGATGGTGGGTTACATATTGATATTTTACTGCCTGATTTGATGTGGAATGCCCCTTGTGGGATTTCGCTATTTCTTACTTTTTAACTTTGAAATTTACGATTTCCGAAAATCGTGACGTGACGGTTAAAAATGAAGGTCATTTTCGGATTCAGTGCTAAAAAATACATCAAAATCAATTATCAAAAGTTAAAAAACACAATCATCGCAGGCTTGTGTTATTAACGTTGTTCACTATAACTAAAAGAACAAAAAATAAGATACATAATTACCATAGTAGAAGGGTAAAAAGAAAAAGAAATATAATAAGACATTTAATAAATATATTCTGTTATAACGTTTTTAATTTTACGACCTAATAAGTAACAATAAATCATATTTTGAGGAGAGGGCGGGATTATATAATAAGAGTGTTGGATAACTGAGTGTTTCGGTTAATCGGATGTCGGATAATCAAGAGTCTGTAATATTTTCAAATCACATTAATTATTTCATATTCATTTAATAATTAACTGCAAGGAATGATTTGAGCAACAGAAGTTATGACTACGTTGATTATATGTCACTCGGGATCGCCCCCCCCAAAACGATTCTCTGGATCCGCCCCTGTATCCGACTCACCGAAACACTCGATTATCCAACACTCTTATTATATAATCCCGCCCTCTCCTCAAAATATGATTTATTGTTACTTATTAGGTCGTAAAATTAAAAACGTTATAACAGAATATATTTATTAAATGTCTTATTATTTTTCTTTTTCTTTTTACCCTTCTACTATGGTAATTATGTATCTTATTTTTTGTTCTTTTAGTTATAGTGAACAACGTTAATAACACAAGCCTGCGATGATTGTGTTTTTTAACTTTTGATAATTGATTTTGATGTATTTTTTAGCACTGAATCCGAAAATGACCTTCATTTTTAACCGTCACGTCACGATTTTCGGAAATCATAAATTTCAAAGTTAAAAAGTAAGAAATACCGAAATCCCACAAAGCAATTTGTGAAAAATGCCTTAACAAAAGAAGGTAAATGTTTTAAATGCATCTGCGACAGATTTCCCAGCCTTATCATATCAAGCACCTAAATAAAAGAGGATACCGAGATGAACCCCATAGAGGTGATTAAAAGAAAAGCGGGAAACAGAGTATGAGCGGTTGAAAGAAACGTCCACGCATGGAATAAAATTATAAAGATTTTAAATACACAATATTTTACATGTTTAACTGTAAAAATCCGAAGTATAAGAAAAAAACTGAATAAATTATTATGAAAAAAAGTTACGTCTATTTTATAGTAGCAGTTTTTCGCAATATTTCGACTTTTTAAAAAATTCCGATTTGTGAAGTGATGGTATGGTAAAAAATGAAGGTAATCTTTGGATTCAGCACTAAAAAATACATAAGAACCAATAATCGAAAGCTGAAAAAGATAACCATCACATTAATTTTTTAATATCAGATTTCTGAAAGAGGATAATCTCTGAAAAAGGATCCCCTTCAGAAATCTGAAGGGGCCTTAACATCCTTGAAAGTCAAAATGTGTCATCTAAGTGGTGTGTATACCTCTTCACAGGCGCGGATCCAAGGAAGGGGGGAGATCGCCCGGTCGACAATGTCGCCGAAAAAATCATTTTCATCAATAGTTCACAGGTAAAAAAAACGCGAATTTCGACAAAGGATCGCGCAAAAAACGCGAATTTCCTCAACGGGATCACACAAAAACACGAATTTCGTCAAAGAAGCGCGAAAAAACACGAAATTCGTCAAAAATAGAGCATTTCATCAAAGGACCACGGAAAAAACTCGAATTTCGTCAAAGGACCACGAAAAAAACGCAAATTTAGTAAAAGGATTGCAGAAAAAACACGAATTTCGTCAAAGGGTCTCAGAAAAAAACGCGAATTTCGTCAAAGGATCGCAGAAAAAACGGGAATTTCGTCAAAGGATGGCAGAAAAAACGCGAATTTCGTCAAAGAATCGCAGAAAAAACGCGAATTTTGCCAAAGGATCGCAAAAAATGCAACCATCACATCCATTTTTTAATATCAGATTTCTGAAAGAGGATAATCTCTGAAAAAGGATCCCCTTCCGAAATCTGAAGGGGCCTTAACATCCTTGAAAGTTAAAATGTGTCATCTAAGTGGTGTGTATACCTCTTCACAGGCGTGAATCCAAGGAACGGGGGAGATCGCCCCGTCGACAATGTCGCCGAAAAAATCATTTACATCAACCGTTCACACGTCAAAAAAACGCAAATTTCGTCAAAGGATCGCGCAAAAAACACGAATTTCGTCAAAGGGTCGCTCAAAAAAACGCAAATTTCCTCAACGGATCGCACAAAAACGTGAATTTCGTCAAAGAAGCGCGAAAAACACAAATTTCGTCAAAAAATAGAGCATTTCATCAAAGGACCACGGAAAAACCGCGAATTTCGTCACAGGACCACGAAAAAAAACGTGAATTTAGTAAACGGATTGCAGAAAAAAACACGAATTTCGTCAAAGGGTCTCAGGAAAAAACGCCAATTTCGTCAAAGGATCGCAGAAAAAACGCGAATTTCGTCAAAGGATGGCAGAAAAAACACGAATTTCGTCAAAGAATTGCAGAAAAAACGCGAATTTTGCCAAAGGATCGCAAAAAATACGAATTTCGCCAAAGGATCGCAGAAAAAAACGCTTATTTCGCCAAAGGATAGCAGGAAAAAACGGTAATTTCGCCAAACAATTACGGGGGAAAATGCTAATTTCGCGAAAGAATCGCGCAAAAATTGCGAATTTTGTGAACGGATCTCAGTAGAAATGCGAATTTCGGCAAAGAATCGCTAAAAAATACGCGAATTTCGTCAAAGGGCCGCGGAAAAAGCGCACAATTAGCACCATGAGGAGATTTCCCAAGGCCCCCATCTATGGGGGGGGCTCTATCGGGGCGGTCGCCCCCCCAAAATGTAAACCCAACGCTTTTAACGACAGTTTTCGCGGAACAGACAGACAAGCAAACGAAAACCAAACACTTTTCGGGTGTCAATGGTAAACTTCACTGACGTTCCGGAAATTAGTGAACAAAATAGGATTATGTCCTGTCAAAAGGCATATGGCGCTATAATTTTTGACACTATGGGTTGAGGTGGGAGACGATGCCACTTCATGTACCTTTTGTTGAATCTCTACAACAGAAATTAACAACGTTATGCGGATTCCTTCAAAGTGTTGAAACTTTTTGCTCTTTCAAAGAAGCTGCAATTCTAATTTCTGTATAACGAAATTTTTGAGGATTGCTTTATTGTTTGAGAAAAGAATGGGATTCATTGCAATTTCCAAAGAAAGAAAGAAACAAGAAAAAGAAAGGTCCTTTGAAAAATTCAAGCATCTTAATGTTTTCTGAAGAAAGACACTAATGTGTAAAAATTGTACTGTTATTGCTACCCACATTGGTAAATTTCAAGGGGTATTTGACGAATGAATAAAAAAGGATTATGTCCTAATCCTAGTCAGTTAGAAGCTAAAATGCTTACAGTGTGTTGATTTCTTAAAAACCAACTTGGTAAATTTGTTCTTCCCTTCTTTGCCTCGATCGAACCGCTCCCCCCGCGTGTATGCGGGCTTAGGGCAATCTCCTCCCGGTGCTAATTGTGCGTT
The DNA here is from genome assembly GCA_963932465.1 of Maratus speciosus. NCBI lineage: Eukaryota > Metazoa > Arthropoda > Arachnida > Araneae > Salticidae > Maratus > Maratus speciosus. Next base: position 421,467,295 of record OZ010799.1, on the reverse strand, counting down.
TTTTCCGCGGCCCTTTGACGAAATTTGCGTTTTTTCAGCGATTCTTTGGCGAAATTCGCATATTTTTTTCGCAATTCTTTTAAGAAATTCGCATTTTTTCAGAGGTCTGTTGACGAAATTGCCGTTTTTTTCGCGATTCTTTCGCGAAATTAGCGTTTTTTCCTCAATTTTTTGGAAAAATTCGCTTTTCTTTGTCGAAATTCGCGTTTTTTCTGCGATCCTTTCACGAAATTTGCGTTCTTTTGTGGCCCTTTGACAAAATACGGAATTTTTTGATGAAATTCGCATTTTTCCGCGCTATTTTGACGAAATTCGCGTTTTTACGCAATCCTTGACGAAATTTGCGTTTTTTCGCGATCCTTTGACGAAATTCGCATTTCTTTTGCGATCCTTTGACCTGCGAACGCTTGACGAAATTGACTTTTTTCGGCGATTATTTATCGAAATTTGCGATAATCAGTGGATTTATATAATTTTGGGGTGGGGCGACAGTCCCCCCCCCGTGGATCCGCGCCTGGTCGGATAATCAAGAGTCTGTAATATTTTCAAATCACATTAATTATTTCATATTCATTTAATAATTATCTGCAAGGAATGATTTGAGCAACAGAAGTTATGACTACGTTGATTATATGTCACTCGGGATCGCCCCCCCCCCCCCAAAACGATTCTCTGGATCCGCCCCTGTGCACGATAAGATGTTTAAAAGTTTTAGTTGTACATTTCACAGCTGAAAGGTTTATCATTTGTATGGATGAGAAGGTGTTTATGAAATTTTTCTCTCTCAGAATATCTTTTGTCGCGTCAATCAGAAATAAATAGCTTGTCATTTGTGTGTAAACAACGGTGTGTTGTATAGTTACTCTTTTCAGAAAATCTCTAGCAAAACTCGCAAACGAAAGGTTTCTTGTTTATTTGCATAATAATGTGCGAAATGAAATTACTTATTTCTGGACCTTTTGTTGTGTCGCTTGAAAATGTGTCTTTTCTTTTAGCATGTGTCAGAAGTTGATTATTTAAGCCAGTCTTTCAAACCGTTACAGCTTTTTATGAAGATTTACAAAAATACTCGCTATGGAGATGTTGTTTGAAATAATCTTTGAAATTTATTGTTGTTACATTTTTCACAGTGAGAATGCTCTTTCATAAGAATGCATGTTTAGTCACATGTTAATTCTGCTGAGTAAATCTTTAATTGTATTTCAGTTGTGTGTCGATGTGAAAATATAATTTCATAGAAAATTTCAGTTCACTTATAATACCTAAAGGGCTTTACAGAAAAAACTGTGTTTAATTTTTAACAAAGAAAGACACTGATTTTGTGTCGTATTGTTGTTAAAAAGAGATACACAAGACGTAAATAAACGATTCAAGTGAATGAAATATAATATGTACAAAGCAGGTGTTGCAGCTTATGGGTGGGTTGACAATCTGACCAATTTTGGTGACTAACTGTCTGTTTTGCCACATTCACAATTCTTTTTCTGATGCAGATTTTCAGTGTATTTATCATCATTTGCCTCTAATTTCTACTGATAATTATGTCATGATTATGATATGATTTACCTGAAATGAATAAAAATACATTAATGCAAATATTTTTATATTTTAATTAAAAATAATTAATATGAAGGATTTATTATATTATGATAAGCAGTTCGAATTAATTAACAACAATAGAAAAAAAATGAATAATTTAAATTAGAATTCCACAAGATAGTATAAATCAAATGATTAATTACTATTGTAAAACAAATTAGTAAGTATATTATGATGTTCAAACGTTATACATTTGGAAGCCATGCAGTTCCTTTGAGTGTTTTCGAATCAATCTGGCTTCGATGCAGCACGATGACTGAAAGTTCAACCTTTAATGACATGCTTCGATGCCAACCATTTTTAGAGGACTCCTGGAATAAGGTCCCAGCCGGGTACATGAATCTCTATATCACCACGTCTGAAAAAGGGTCATGTTGGTTCAACAATTCTGTCCTAGGGTAGCAGTGTGCAGAATTTCTTTTTCCCCTCAACGTCAGAGCAGCCGGTATCACGCTTTGTATAGAGGAAAGCAGGTGGTTCCTTATAGGGCTGATGAGCTGACTGAGGATAGATTACACCAAACCCAATTTTTACTATCATATTCTACCTCCTATCTCATTTCTTTCGTCCTAGTCAGCAAGAGTTGGAGGAGTACATATTCTGTTTTTTGTGTGTGGTCTATCTTTTCAATTATTTTTCTGTTTTCTGATTTTAGTCCGGTAAGGAGCAATTAACAGTCTTTGTAGGCATTTCATATTCCGAACTAGCAGTTGAGTAAATCCATGGTTGGGGACCCATGCTAGTCTTTGTAGGCATGTTGGCTGTTATGGGTTCTCACGTTTTTTGTGGTTGATAATGTGTCTGACCATTGCTCGGAAAATGGATCTGCACCGACCCTTCTCAATTATTGGGTGGCAATTCTATCACAGCGGTCAGCCTTCACAAAATAATTTAAGTTGTACAATATCGAATAAGGGCAGAATCTAAGGTTGTTTATGTATTTGGAGACAATTATTTTTTTTTTAGGTAGGGTATTACGCTATTATTACAAAAGCTGAAAAAAATTGATCACAGTTTGTAATACCACGCACACTTTCACAAAAAATCGTCTAAAAACGGAAAATTGCTGGCAACACAGTTGCCGGTTAACCCCTGTGAATTTCAGGATAATTTCCGTCATGGAAATATCCGTGTTTAAAACGAATATTTCCCCGTCTCTTCCCGGATTCTCCGTAATGGAAATTTCCGTAAAAAAATGGGAGTGTTTTTAAAAACTTTCAAACAATTGTATGTTTTGATTCATGAAATTTAAAAAATGGGATCAAGAGTTATGAAATAAAAGCTGAAAATTTCCATACAATAATAATCAAAATAGCACTTCTTCTCTTATTTATTTATTTATTTGTATGGTAATCTTCAGCTTTTATTCAATAATACCACGGAGATCTCACTCTAAAAATTTTAGGTTTTTAAACTTGTAATATTACAAAAAACATAATTTTTTTCAAATTTTTTAAGAAACACTACCTTTTTTTATATTAAAATTTAAATTATTTTTTTTAACCAAGCATAATCAACTTGCATATCAATGTAAACCGGATGAAATTCTGTTTAAAATGAGCAGTCAAACAATTCTCTACGCTGGATAGAACTAGAGAAATTCAAAATTTGAAACACTTATGCAAGTCAAAAACTGATGATTTTTTGAAAAAAAAAAAAATATTATATAAAAATCTGATGAGATTAAAAAGATATATTATTTTTCTCATTTATATCAGGAGGTAGATCAATTCCTTTAAGAAATCTGATGTGAAAAAAATATTCCATATTTTAATGTAATAATGGGCAAGTAATTTACAATTAATTCTCTAATATCAATTTTATCTTTGTTGTGTAAAAATGAACTCACATACTCTTAGTAATAATATATTATTATTTTTCATTGGAAAAGTTTCAGGACTTTCGAAAAATTTGTCATTTTGAACCCGAGTCAAAACCAAGCAACCGGAATTCAAACATGCAAAATCAATCGATGTTCGGGAAACATCAACGTAAAAATGTGCGTCAATTCACAGACTTTTTTGAGAGTGCATGAGTGCAAGAATCACGCACAAAGTAGAAAAATAAATCATAATAAAAATGGTATGAGGGATTTCACCTTAAATTTTTTTCAGGTGTGGATTAATTTGCAATTTGTTTATTTTTTGCTGAGTTTTGCAGATTGAATTCTTGAATCTGTGAGGGAAAAATAGCGAACTTAGCAATCAGTAACATAACTGGCCGCGAAAAAGGTAAGCTAGTTTTTCCAATCGGTCGCAGAAAAAAAAACACGAATTTTGTCAAATGAGTACTAAAAAATTGTAAATTTCAAAAAACGATCACACAAAAAAAATTTCTTACACTGGCCACAACTTTCTCTCCATAAGACTTAAAACGATAGACTTGCAAAGTTTCCTTTTTAGAAAACTGCATATTGTGAGGTATCTTTGCAATCAGACAGGAATGGAAAGACAGATTCACTTTTATCTCAAGATATCAGTACTTAAATCCGCTTTTAACAATGGTTGTCCATATATTTTTGAGACAGCATTTTTCTATTTTTATTTTTTTATAATAAATCTATGACTGTTAAAAATGCTTTGAGTATTTTATTACTTTTATTTCATCTTTATATATTTTTATATTAAAAAGCAGAAAAACCAACGTTTAAAAATGTTCAAAAAATACATGAAAAACAGCAAACAGCTGTTTCGAATCTACTAGCGACATTCTTCTTCAGTGCAAGATAGGGAAAAAGGAACAGCGTGCTAGAAAAAGCAAGGCTGAACAAAATGATAGACAGAGACGCGCTGGTTTATATACCCGATGCGGGTAGCGAAGGCGCCAAAAACAACCAATGAAAGAGAAGCAGTGGAAACGACTGGGTGAACAAGTAGCGACATGTACCAGAGGAGGAGAGAAAAAGAAACCAAAAAAGGGAGTAAATTAAATTAATGCTTTCCAAATACTTGGAAAATCAGGAGTACTAGATAAGTCATTGACTAAAGAGTGAGAATTTTTAATGATGTGGTAAGCTTCCCAAAAATCAAGATCGAGGTTAGAAGAACATTTTTGGATAATGATGGCTGAGGAAAAATCGAACCTATGTTGAGAAGACCAAGAATGTTGAGCAATAGAAGAACGTTTAAGCTCCTGATTTTTAACATAACCTTCATACTCTTTTAAAAGAAATCTAAGAGCACATTTAGTCTGGCCAATATAAGTAAGGCCATACTGACAAGAGATTTGGTAAATACCCCAGTTATCTAGGTGATCAATGGGGTGTTTGAGATTTGAAAAAGTGATTTTATTAACAGGAGAAAAAATAACATTAAAATCAAACCTTCTTAAGATTTTAGCAACTTGCTGACTGATTTTAAGAAAAAATGGTAACACAACTGAAGTATTAGAGTTGGAATTTGAATGCTTGTCAGAATGGACTGATTTCGTCAATTTCTAATATTAGAGGAATAACCACGATCAACAGCAATAGCTTTGAGGTATTTAAGTTCAGCACTAAGTAGCTGAGGAGTGGAACAAATATTGGTAGCCCGAAAAACAAAAGTATTGAAACCAGCGAATTTCTGGTTAGGGGGATAGGAAGAATACCTGTGAGGGGGACGAAATCAGTCCATTCTGAAAAGCATTCAAATTCCAACTCGAATACTTCAGTTGTGTTACCATTTTTTCATAAAATCTGTCTGCAAGTTTCTAAAATCTTAAGAGGGTTTGATTTTAATGTTATTTTTTCTCCTGTTAATAAAATCACTTTTTCAAATCTCAAACACCCCATTGATCGCCTAGATAACTGGGGTATTTACCAAATCTCTTGCCAGTGTGGCCTTTCTTATATTGGCCAGACTAAACGTGCTCTTAGATTTTGTTTAAAAGAGCATGAAGGTTATGTTAAAAATCAGGACCTTAAACGTTCTTCTATTGCTCAACACTCTTGGTCTTCTCAACATAGGTTCAATTTTTCCTCAGCCATCATTATCCAAAAATGTTCTTCTAACCTCGATCTTGATTTTTGGGAAGCTTACCACATCATTAAAAATTCTCACTCTTTAGTCCATGACTTATCTATTACTCCTGATTTTCTAAGTATTTGGAAAGCGTTAATTTAATTCCCCCTTTTTTGGTTTCTTTTTCCCTCCTCCTCCGGTACATGTCGCTACTTGTCCACCCAATCGTTTCCACAGCTTCTCTCTCATTTGTTGTTTTTGGTGCCTTCGCTACCCGCATCGGGTATATAAGGCTGTCTATCATTTTGCTCAGCCTTGCTTTTTCTAGCACACTGCTCCTTTTTCCCTATCTTGCACTGAAGAAGAATCTCGCTAGTAGATTCGAAACAGCTGTTTGCTGCTTTTCATATATTTTTTGTACATTTTTAAGCGTTAGGTTTTCTGCTTTTTAATATTGTTGCACAAAGGCTTTATTTGCTAATTTCAAACTTTTTACCTAATACAGCAAATTCTGTTATTTTAAATGTTTGTTAAATTAACAATTTTGAATTTTACCAATTTTTTATGGAATAATTAATGTAGTTTTTAGCAATTTTTGAAATTTTGTATCAATTTTTTGTCTTTCATGAAAGATTTCATATAACAATGTTTTGCTGCATTATGGTAATTTTTTAATATTTAGCATTATATGGAATATTAAGTTAGAGATGAGGCCTTTCTTTTTCCTCTCACCAAAGTCTGACTCTCCAAGAATTTTATGAAATTTTTCATATGAAAAATCAATATAATTACATAATTATTACGATTTTAAAGATATTTTTAAAAATCATGCTGGAGCTTAGATCATATCATTAGTACATAAGAAAAAACAGAAAATCTTTAGGCAAAGTGTCCCTTAAACCTTTAAGCATCCTAACCATGTTTTTCTGCCATGTAACTTTTGGAATCACAGGCTGATTTTACACGAAATTTATATTAAAGATTAAGGATAATTATTAGAAGTGAATGAGATAAATATGTACGGTTATCAAATGAAAAATTTCAACTTTTCTCAACAAAATTTTCATAGCTACTACTTAAAAAAGCGCTAAACAAGAATGGAAAATTCTGCAGGACGCTTAAAGGATTAAACATTGAATATTCTTTGAATATTTTTTTTTTTACTTCGACCATCTTTAATTATAAAATTAAAATTATTAAAACATAAAACAGACATTTGTCAAGTAAAATAAATTATGTATAAGACATTAATTCTGCTTAATTTTCTTCTATGATTTAAAAAAATCTTAATGTGAAATATTTTAGGAAACGACCTATCATGCCATAAATTTTTTCCTAATTGCTCATTAAAAAATTTAGTATTAATTCTTTGCCCAAATAAAATCGTTGCACTGTTTTTAATATTAAACACAGAGTAATACCACTAAACTGAAATTAAATTAATCACTTTCGATTAGCAAAATTTTGCTGCAGTATTCGATACTCAACATATCCACGATATATTCAAAGTAATTTTTGTGTAAATGATATTTAAAAGTAAAGAAGTTAAAATTAAATTTTTAGTTAGTTGATTTGTTTAATTTAAGAGGACTTGGTAACATTTTAAGTTTCTTCTTTATTATTATTTGAGTACTATTTTGCAATATCTTATTGACATATTATTGTGTGTTTTATGACAGAAAATTAACCAAGGAAAAATGCAATTTTTGTTGCAAATGTTAAAAACTGTAATTTTAAAAAAATGTATGAAAATTTTAAAGCCACACTTCTACAATTTTGAAGATTTTTAAATAACATTTGTTGTGTACACTTATCTTAGAAGTGTGCTCCATAGCTAATTATTTCCAAAAAGTTAGTTTAAGAAAAAAATAAATGTTGTGTCATATGGGGAAAAAAGTATTTACTTAACATGCTTTTAAAAATAAATTAATGTATATATGGAAAATTGTTAATTTCATTAAATACACCTTAAGGGTGTTTATCAATGAGATCTCAAGTAATGTTTAAACATATAAGCATGGGATGCATTGGGAATTTTTTTTAAAATATCTTCTCAGGAAATTAACATTTTACCCTTTTTTTAGTTGTCAAAATATGTATAAAATACCTACTTAATTTTATTTCAAGTATTAAAATCTCATTTAATTTCTTTAAGATTTTAAAATATGGAATTGTTAATTAAGTACCGAAAGTAACCTCCCCCCCCCCCCCTCGATATAAGACATTTTTTTTTTTGAAAAAGTGCCATTTATAAGCCCTCTTCTTCCAGTTTTATTTTATGCAATAAGTTTATTAGATTATTTATACTGAGTTTTAGTTTTATAATTTTTGTTCCTACTTCTTTCATATCTAAATTAATTACTTTATTTAAATTTGTTTCATAAATTTATTATTTTTGTATTAATGGAAACTACTTAGCTTGTATAAAAGGGAATTTTATAACCAAAAAATGTTAATTTGATCTCATTTTATTTTACGAATTGTATTAATCCTGTGAAATAACTTCAAATATACCTCCCCACACTCCCAATTTTCTCCTCATTTTCATAAAAGTTCCAGTTATAAGCCCCATTAAAATCATCAGAATTTCCCGTCTGTTAAAGGGGGCCTTACTTTCGATACTTTATGGTATATACTTTAGAAGTACTTTGAAAACAAAAGAAACGAGACATACTTTAAGAAGAATACACAGAAAAAATAAGTTTAAAATACTACTAATTTCCTAAAAAGATTTTTCAAAAATTGGAATGTGCATACATGCCCAGATGTTCAACATAAGTGAAGGGAATTTGAGATTTCACTGACCAACACCGTTAAGGATCATTCAAAAAATTTAAATATTGCAACTCTGAATCATTCAAGTGCAAATGGATGGTGTAAAAAGTACACAGAAAGGTAATGGTGTAAAAGCATATTTTCAATTACTGGACCTTTACAGCACTTTGTGAGAATATTGCTACATATGTCTAAACTCATTTTTTGCAAAACGAAGTGAACCGATTTCATTTAATCTTATTTAAACTTTCAGCTGTGAAGCTTTGAGCTTTTCTAAGAATTGGTTTCTGGAAATTTTTTTTCACCTTTTTTTTTTGTTAACTTTAAATTGTTTTTCTTTGTTTTGTTTTGGTAATCTGCAAAGAGTTAATTTTTCAGCAAGGAAGCGAATGTTATAGATAGAAATATTGACTTAAAGTGCAGATTATGTTTATTGTAAGCATATAATGAAACTGGTCCCTGATTATATGAATAACTTGAGCTGATATTAAAAGTTTTTATGTATTCATGTTATATTATTTCACTTACAACAGAAAATCAAATCAAATAGCTACATTCTCTCTACCCCTCCTCAAAAATAAAAAGTGATTTCAAAGTAATTTAAAAGAAAAGTACTAATAAATAAAATTTATATATATATAGTATATAGGTACGTTCCAAAATTCCGTGAAATTATTTTGGGAAATTTTAACTCTTTGTACTCTGTTGTCGCCACTGTGGCGACATGGTAAGGTAATTGAAAAACTCTGTTGTTGCCGCTGCGGCGACATCATCTTTCCTTGCAAAATGTCTCTTTTGCACAAGTAATAAAGGAAAATAAAATTTGCCTTATTTAATCAGGTCATTTTTGAAATTGTGTACTGGAAGGAAACTTCTTTTTAAAAAGTTGTGTCGACCAAATAAAATAGTTGTGTAATGATGCAGAGTTGCTGGTAGCCCATACTCAAAATGACACGGAGTGCAAAGTGTTAAAAAAAGAAAATTTGAAGAATGCTGCAAAGAAATAACTTAAAATTCATTTATTCTTCATGTTACCAAAATTAAAATTGTTAACATTTTAATGAAAGGACTTTCAGTTAAAAATATTATATACAGTAGACACCCTCAAATCTGCATAGCTTGGGACCAGAGGTTGTGCGGATTTTAGAATTTTGCGGGTTTCTGATCATTGATTTATTTACATTTTTGAAGCATTAATTTATCAGTAGTTAAGCAAGAAAAATTATAACGAATGCTTACAATAAAGTGAAACATTAAAATAAGTAAAATATTAAAATAATTTATTAGTTTAAAAATGAGTAATAATTAAAATAATTATGTAAAATAAAAAATTTTGAAAAATATTAAATTATTACCAGTGAAATCGATTCAATTAGATTTCAAAAGTCATATGCTGCCATCTAGTGGTAAAGCGATCATAAGATCGATACGTCATTATGCTATTATCAGTATATATATATCTTATTGCGCTCTCTGTAACTTTTTTCATTGTTATTTAGTGTCTTGAATGCTTTTCTTATACTGCTTTGTATGTTTAGAAGTAAATTTGTCTATAATTAAAAAAAAAAAAAAAAATCCGCTAAGAATAATTGTAAAATAGCATTCCGGTTCTTGGATTTTTCCATTTCGAATCCTGGAATTTTTTTATGTAGATATGCTAATTTATATCAAAATCAAAAGTAATGTAAATTTATTTAATAATAAATCAGCTGTAATAACCAAAAAAGAATGATTAACAAAAAATTTAGTAAAAAAAAAATTGCCGTAGTCGCTGACTTTGGCGCCATCTTGAATTTTGTTCCTGCAACTTCTTGTAAATTTTATTGTTTACATCTGAAAAAATACGCGGATTTTAGGCGTTCGTGGATTTTAGGGTCGCGGATTTAGGGGAGTGTATTGTATTTACTATTTAATTATATTGAATGCTTATTATTTCATTTTTTTTCTGGTGTTTTTTTCATAACACAGTTAAATTTTTTAGATGGGTGGAGGGGTAGAGAAACCTTAAATTAAACAGCTGTTCTGATTTTAGAGACATTAGCGATTTTAGAAATAGACTTTTGCTAATTTTTTTGTAATTAATTTTTATATACAGTAGACGTCCTCAAATCCACAATCCAAAATGGGCATACGCTTAAAATCAGTCAAAGATTATCATGTAAAATTATTGCAGAGGTAAACAAGAAAACTTTCAGTTGAAATGTATGAGAAAAATTCATTGTTTTTATGTTATTCCGTACACATTTTAATATGAAATTCTGGTTAATATGACTGAATTCATGCTTCATGAATTAAGTATAAATTTCGGAAAAACTTCAAGATTGTGCTGATGATATCAGTGGTGATCATAATCTTTTTACCATTTATGTATTAATTTTTTTGGTTATAAAATCTGGATAAACTTGAAATAAAATTTCATTATTTTATGATTTCAATGTAAATTTTTAATGTACTTTTATAAAGTGAGTTTCATTGAATAATCGAAGAGAAATGTATCTCAACATTATTATGCATATTGAATTATGCATTATTAAAAATGTACTTGACCGTTCCTTTTTATATTTTGATCATTTATTAAATTTTCTTAATTTTTATTACTTTATTCAATTATTTTAAAATTTTACTATATTGCAAACATTCATTATGATTTCAAATGCATTATTACATTCAAACTACTGTTTAAAAAATGTAAACAAAGCAGTGACCAGAAAACCACAAAATTCTAAAATCTGCACAACCTCTGGTCCTAAGCTACGTAGGTTTGAGGGAGTCTACTATATAACATTCCTTTTCTGAATTGGCAACTTTTAAAACCAAAAACAAAACTGTCACTGTGTCTGTTGATAGATTAAATCCAGCATACTTCTTGCAAACATCAAACTTTCCTACAAAATAACAACTAAGGAAACACAGCCTGCAAAATAACCACAGGATTCACATCCTCAAATCTAAAAACTTCCTGTAAAACAGTCACATACAAGATGAACAATCCTGTGCACTTTCGAGATTAGCACATAATTTTAAAATTTTTTCTGGATGTAAATTTTAACGTAACTTGTTACTGCGAAGAGAGGCTTAAATGTATGTTCTTTTAAACAGTTCAGTATTGTAAATATTTTTCTCAAAAGCCTGTCATTATATTATGTATAGCTCGTGGTATTGTTTTTTTAGTTAGCTTTTATATGCAATATTGCTGTCTGAATCGATGACATGCAAAGTTTTAGTTTTTGTTTTAAAAACAAATATTTAGGCTCTATGAAAATCAAAATCTGCAAAGAGAAAAAAGATTTCACAATGTTAGTCGTTGTTATTTACCAACCCGCGAACTAGAATAGTAGAAAATAAAATAGGAAAGTCACCCAACAGAAAAATGAGTGAAAATCATCACAAAACGTGTCACAAATTGATCGAATCAATGCCCAAACTTTTATACTCTATAATTGAAGCAAAGGGTATGCATACGAAATACTAGGACTGCATTTTTACTTTTAAATATTTACTGTAGGGTAGATGCTCCAGTTTTGGCCGCATTGGATCAATTTGTCCAATATTTAGGCTGTGAATTAATGCTAACAATTAATATGCATTCTTACACCTTAAGCAAACTGTCTTTTATCATTTACAATATCAATTGTTTATTTTTTCATAAAATGTGACTTTAAAAAAAAATAAATGTGTGAAACTGTAGTGTGTACTTGCATGTATTAAGATTTTTGCTTAGCTGACAAGTTTTCAGAATCTTTCAACATTAGGCACTTATCGGGTTTTATTTGTTCTGAAACAAATTGCTATTAGGTTTTATGAGGTAAGCTTTCTCTCTACTGCAATTTCACATTTAAATTAATTATTTTAACAGTTTAATGGGGGGTGGCCAAAACAGGTGCATTAAAATTGCTATATGTACCAGTTATGGCCATGGGGGTGGCCAAAAAGGGTACAACATATGCTCCACTTATGGCCACATGATTCATTATTGAGGGAATTTTAGCCATTTAATAAATTTAAGAACATCTGGATAAAACAATCAATTTAGTTTTGTTTTATATAGTAATGGCTTCAATAATAAAAAAAAAAAGCAAGGCTAATAGCAGTTCTATAAAAGAGATTTTGTTATTCTCTGTCAAATAGATAATTCACTTTAGAAAGAAGGACATAGTGCTAGTCACTAAAGAATGACATTGCTAAAGAACATATAGTATTGTGTTTAGTATTGATAAAACAAAAGGGGAGGTAATATATAATGTTTAGATATGATAAATAAACTAAAACATAAATTTTGAAAGATTTTACAACTTATAAATTAAAAAGTTCAATAAAATTATAGCATGATTTGATTGCTTGTATTTTTTCTAAAGAAATGAAGAAGTTCCATAATTTTTGCAAGATTTCTGGCACACGGATTTAGAAATACTAAATATTGTGAAAATCTTTACTAGAGATATCTAAGTACAAGTAAGAATGTATTTCACATTATTTAAAAAGAACAGGATTCATTCTACCAAGTTTAAAGAAGACAGAATTCTGTTCTCTTAAAAAATATGCTAGGGGGAACACTGCTCTAAGATAGGAAGTAAAATTAAGGCCATTCAAAATATAATACCAGCACTACAAGCTAGCAAAGTTTTGGAGTAACCCGTTCTGCCTTACATCACAAGTTTGCAGGACAGACACCACTTTTCTCTAATAATGTTGGATCTCAAGTAGTAGATCTAGGTACTAGGAATTGAAGTTAAAAATCAATTTGAAAAGTGGGTTTTAGCTATTGTCAGAATACTATTTCCTATAAAAATGGAACAAATTTAAGATTCTGTCCAGAAAATTGTAGCCGGCAAGATAGAAACTCCATTTCAAGATGGAAGACCACGCATGAAATGGTACGATTTCCTTATGAAATCACATCCTAAAATAACTTGTAAAGAAGCAGGATACATAAATAAGGCACACGCTAATATAAATCAAAACAAAATCAAAAGATGATTTCAAGAAATATAACTCTTTGATGAAAATCAAACCAAAATCAGAAAATGCTTTCAAGAAATATAACTCTTTGATGAAGATTCAAGTGTTCTAAATAAGCCACAATCCATGGATAATTATAAAACTGATTAAATAGTTAATCGTTATGTCCTATAGGCACTGTTGTCTTTTTTATGAATCAAATTTAAGCATATTTTTTGTTTTTTAATTGAAACTTTCAGTTAAAATTAACATAAGTATATTTTACTTGACGTTTTTATAAATTCATAAAGAAATTTGCACAATTCTCTTAATACAGCAAACAAATACAGTAGAAGATCTTTATAACGCAATTCCATATAACGCAATTCTCCATATAACGCACAACTTCTCAGATGTAAACAATGATTTTTGCAGTTAAAAAGCACCTACATTTTCACATTGTAAAATATTGCTACTCTCTAGAGGACTCAATTTGATACATTAGTTCAACTTTATCTTCTAATTTAAGACATTTTTACTGAAAAAAATGTTATTATTACAATAAACATTTTTGAAAATGTCTAATGTAAGGGATGGTTGTGTCTGTTATATTTAAATCATGTTTATAAAGTGAATTTAACAATGTCTGACCTATATTATGCAAAAATTTATAATTTGGATAATTCTTGGTAACAAGGAATGCAGTAAAAAGATATTCTAATGTATTTTGATGTGTTTCAGACATATTTGGCCATGTTTACAAGGTGAATTTAATGATGAGTTCCATATAACGCAAAATTCTATATAACGCACAACTTTGTGTTTTTAGGTTTGCGTTATAAAGATCCTCTACTATATGTGTGGTAAAATAGATGTTGCATAAAAAGGCTTTTTTTTTTACTTATTATCAATTAAAATGTTTGTTAAACTACATGATATTGGAGTGGCCAAAACTGGTGCGTAGGGATGGCCAAAACTGGTGTAGGGGTGGCCAAAACTGGTACAAATTGGAATAAATTACTTGATGAGTTATTGCTCACAATCTAAAATATTCTGTAGAAAGTCATTATAGTTAAGAGAAAGACAATTAAATTTACTAAAGAATGATGCTATTATGATTTAATATGCTTCAATCGGTTAAGAACTGTAAAATTTCTATTTTAAATTTTCTCTAAAGGTTACCAAAACTGGTGCATCTACCCAATAGTAATTCTCACTCTTATGGCGCAAATACTTTTTTTTTGCATCACAAATGTTGCTGCTTTATATTTTTTAATATAAATATCAAATCAAATGTTAAATATGTTTATTTATTAATGAGTATTTTTCATTCGATATTCATTTTGAGCGTATTTATTTGAGGTATAACGAATTCACCTGATGTGCAAATACCTGTTTTGCTCACTGTACATTTTTTTTTTTTTTTTTTTTTTTGCGCATACTTTTAATATTACGTGTTTTAAAGTATATCATAAAAATATATCGTACAAATCGCACAGTTTTCCAAATTTGATATTTTGCCGTGATAAATAAACTTACCTTAAAAAGATATTTTGATAAAAGCATCGAATACTGCAATAATGTATTTTTAAGAGAAGCCAAATGATTGATTCAATTTGAATGAATCAGACAGGATTCAGCTAAGAATATGCGGTTAAAAGTAATCGATTATTTAAATAAACTAAATTATCGATTTATTTTTCAGATTGGGAATTCTTATTCAAAAGTTTTTTTTTTATTATTTATGGCTTCTAAATTGTCTTTTCAGCACCACGCCATGTTCCCCAAAACAAAAACGCTTCCGAAAAACAAAATCGGTTTGTTATTGATTTTTAAAACGCGCATGCGCTTTTTCCAAGTAAATCCTATGGTCATTGTATTGAATATGATTCATTTACATTGAATCAATCATTTGGCGTCTCTTAAAAGCAGTATCATAGATTGTTGCAGTATCTTATGTTATACTTTTTATCAAAATAGGTTGTTTAAGGTAAGTTTATTTATCACATACCTGCCAACCAGAAATCTGTAACCTTGAAATCTGTAAGATTTTTACGATGTATATTTACGAAGTGCTTAAAAATACGTAACACTGAAATTATATGCAATGAAAAATGTATAGTCTCAAATTATCTGAATGTTTTATTATAGCAAAATGTTATTTTATATTACTCCTACTTCCGTGAGAAAGTGATCGGTATTCTTATACAGGAGATTCCGTTATACACGAGAATTGTTTGACGTATGATTCTATGAAAACTTGTTTATACTTCTTCGGTTTCGCTTTTTCAATCTCCATTCATTTCTTTTCATTCAATCAAGAAATAGTACAATTAAAAGAAAATTAGCAAGAATACAAGGTTTAAGAGACAGAGTTTCTTAACAATGTACTTTTTATGTAAAAATATATCTACCCTATATATATAAAATCCTAATGAAACGAATTTATGAAAGGGCTTAAATGAAACGAATTTATGCAGGGCCGAAACTAGCCTTGCTCCCGGGGCAAATATGGGTTTTCGCCCCCCCCCCCCCTCCACCACAAAGTAAATTTACAAAAAGAATTTTACTAAGTATCTAATAGACAACTTATTTTTAAATTTAAAATATATAAAACTGAACTACGTAACCAGCTTTGTCAAACATTGATTTATTTAAAACCTTGAAAATGGAATCAAAAGGAACCAAATTGCATTTTAATCTTTTTTAAACTTTTTTTTTCTGTATAGGCTAAATATCTAAAAAAAAAAAAAAAAAGGGTTTCACTAAGAATTTTACTTTGTGCATTCCCCCTCTGGTTTTTTTTTATTGTCCCGGGCAGTCATCGCCCATGGCAAGACAGGGGGAAAAAAAAGAAAGGAAGCTCAACGCTGCTCAGCGGAAAAAAAGGAAACAGCTTTCATGGAATTTTTTTTATCTAATAGAAAAGTCAGACTGAGGGGTCGCTTCTCATTTGGTAGTTACCCGTAGGGGGGCAGTGTACCACAATAGAGACTGACTTTGAAAAACGGTAGTGATTTTCTTACACAGTAAGTTATTTAAAAGATAGAAGTCAAAGGCATAGACATGATACTTTTGAAATGGGAGAATGAAAAAAGCCTAATAGGACAATTCTTTTTTCTTATTCATTTGCAATTTTGTATTGTAGATGAATCTTTTTATCTATTTGTAAAGTTTAATGCATTTGGTTCAGTTTTCCTTTTAAATTTTCCGCCTGCAAGACATTTTTATGCAAATTTCGTATATACGTACATTCTTGTATCAAACGTCAAACAAAATCTTCATTTTGGCACCCCCTTCACCTTCTGTTAAAGCGGCGCCCGGGGCACGTGCCCCCTCTGCCTCCCCCCCCCTAGTTTTAGCCCTGAATTTATGAAACGACTGATTAAACAACTGATTGTGTTTCACGTCGATTTTTCCTAAAATATGGAATACTTTGCAATGAAATTAACTACAATAATCCGTATTCATCTGCAGATCTCAAAACTGGTACAGTAGACTCCCTCAAATCCACACAGCTTGGGACCAGAGGTTGTGCAGATTTTAGAATTTTGCGGATTTCTGGTCATTGATTTGTTTACATTTTTTAAACTTTAACTTGATTAGTAGTTAGGCAAGGGAAATTATAATGAATACTTACAATAAAGTGAAACATTAAAATAAGTAAAATATTAAAATAACTTATTAGTTTAAACGTAAGTAATTATTAAAATAATTATGTAAAATAAAAATTTAGAAAAATATTAAATTATTACTGATGAAATCGATTCCAAAAGTCCTATGCTTCCATCTAGCGGTAGAGCGATTGTAAGATCGATGCGCCATTATTCGTTCTTAGCACTTTTAACTTTAGTAACTTTTTTCATTGTTATTTAGAGTCTTGAATGCTTTTCTTATACTGCTTTGTATGTTTAGAAATAAATTTGTCTATAATTTTTTTAAAAAAATTCCACGAACAATAATTTTTAAATAGCGTACCGGTTCGTGGATTTTTCCATTTCGCACCATGGAATTTTTGATATAGATATGCTAATTTCTATCAATATCAAAAGTAATGTAAATTTATTTAGTAATAAATCAGCTGTAATAGCCAAAAGAAAATGATTAACAAAAACTTTAGTAAAAAACACGTTGCGGTAGTCACTGATTTCGGCGCCATCTTGAATTTTGTTCCTGTAACTTAACTATAGATTTCATTGTTTATATCTGAAAAAATATGCAGATTTTAGACATTCGCTGATTTTAGGGTTACGGATTTAAGGGAGTCTACTGTATTAGAATTTTTAAATTCAAATTAGTTTTCAAAATATTGATTTTTTTCTAATTTTAAATACTTTTTTCTAATGATGGCAACTCAAATTTTAATCATAACAGATATTTCTTTTCATATTTCAGAAAAGGTTATTATTTTAAACTAATTTGGTGACCAGTTTGGCCTCCCTTAAATGTATGCTAAGGAATATATCATGTTAATTTTATTCATAATTCAATTTACTTGAACAATCTTTCGCCAAATCAAAAGATTCTGATAGAGAAATCTAGAACTCTGTATTTTTATGTTAGTGAGACGCAGGTGATTAATCGCCAAACATTTTTCCCATCGCATTTTTTTATATTTCATTAATTTCATTTAAAATATAATCCTGTCATTCATTTTATTTAAAATACAAAACTTTCATTTTAAACTGAAACGTTTAAAATTGATGGCTTTCACTTCTTTCTCTTTTTTAAAACAAAACGAAAAGAAAAATATTAGGCACAGATGTCATATACACACTACCTAATTGGCGCCAAAATGGCATTATTTTGATTGACATGGTAATCTGGCTATTGTTGTTTATTTAATAATAAATGTTTATTTACTTTTATTTCTTTCTTAAAATTATATAAATTATTTTGTTCTGTAGTTATCAATTTTTTTTGTTATTTCCTTTTGAAAATAATTAAAAAATACGGTACTACTTAGTTATTCAGTTGACCAATTTCGCTAAGTTATATAAATTGCCAAATCACTTAACAAATTATACAAATTGACATAATTTTAAATAACAAAAGAACAAATAAATTAGTATAACATTAATAAATATCGAAATAAAAATCACTTCATGACGTAAACATGTGTAACTTGCTTAAAGTCAAGTGAATGTGACATTTATGATCAACCATTATTGGCACTTAATCTTATAGTTTGGTGATAGATTTTTGGTCGATGGGATAACTAAGTAGTATAAAAAATACATATGCAACTGGTATTCAAAAACGAGGTTTATCCCAAATTTTCATAAAAAAAAAAATTCACGCCAAACCTGCGGTGCATATATGACATCTGGCCAAATATTAAACAGTGCAACAAACCATGACATTTAATTTCAACTTCAAATCAATGTTTTAATTTAACACTCGAAAAATAAAAAAAATGCTAACTGGCGAGTTGAAAAAAGCTATTGGCGAGATTTGCACCCAGCTAGCGTAACAGTACCAAGAATTCTTTGCGACCATGGCAACTTTTATGTAGTTTTATTCAAAAAAAAGTTTTTGATTTTTTAATCCAAATGGAAAACTTTCGGCACAGATGTCATATATGGCCCCATATTGGTGCGATTTTTTTCTGATGCCAATGTCATATACACAACGGGTCTTAACTGCTGCCAAAGTATCGTTATTTTGCTTGATATGGTAAGCTGGATGTTGTTGTTTATGCTGACCCCAAATTAGCGTCCGAAAAAAATCACGCCACCATGGGGCGTATAAGACATCTGTGCCAAACTTTCATATGAAAGGTGAAGGGATCAGATCGTATTTGTTTTTGGCAGTTGATGACTTGAACTATTATAATATAGATGAAATGATGGCGATAGAATAATATTTGGTGACTTATCACCTGTACCTGGCTAATATTAAAGTACCAAAATGGCCCCTAGAGTATAAAAAGCGAAGTGGTCTGCCTGGAACTGTTGATGATAGTCACATGACTTAGGCTATTGTTATAGAGATTGTTTTAAAATACCAGGAGACAAAGACTCTGTATACTTAATTCATTTTATTTTAGCTTCTTTTCAAATGATTAACTGATCCTCTTTAATCAAAAAAGAAAACAAACATTAGATGTCTTAACTGCAACTGATTCGGCCTTAAATTTTTACAATCAAAGGAATTGAATGGAAACCCATTTACAGGGAGATCTGCACAGCTTTTTCAATATAATTCAATCTTCTCTAATATTTTAAAAACCCATCAGATTAGCATATTATTAAATTCTGCGATGTCTGAACGGGGGTTGGTGAGCGTAGCTTGCAGGGGGCGGAGCCCCCTAATATTTATATTTTTTTAAAGGAGTTCAAGAACATCATTGCATGAATTAATGTTTAATGTTTAACACAATTTAACAGTTTCTAAAAGTTATGCTCTCTGAGTCTTGACGAAATTTTAATGTTCATAAATATATGCAACTTAAAATAATTAAATGGCAGATTGTAGGATATAAGATATTATGTAAAGTTGTATAAAAATAGCTGGCGATGAGTCATTGGTCGGCAGATTTTCTAGTATGTTATACATCATAATTAATCTTGATACAGATGTATCAGATGCACTGGAATACGTATTTGCTGCAATTTTATTCTTGGGCAACCCTGCAATTTTGGTGATATTTGCTTCATGTGGTAAGTGGGCTAAACATATTGTGTGTGTTGTATTTTAAATTAAGCATTGTGTGTTTTATACTAAAGTAATTTATATGTTTGATCATAAACTTGTGTTTTCTACAAAATAAACTGTTTCATAATAAAATAAAACTAACTAAAACTAACATGCTGCTCCCACAAGTTAACTCTAACAGGTACATGAAAACAGTATTTTCTTCCCAGATCTGAGATATCTGTGCCCTAATCATTGCACAAGAACATTCAGAGTTACTGTTCACTCTTTAGAACTTTACATATAGAACACTGTACAACCAATCTGTACAAGTTGGCAACTAATGTAATCATTGTTGCAATTGGTAAAGTGTTTTTTCTTCACTGTCTTGTGTTTGGTTAAACTTTGCATATTAACAAAGTATACATTAAGAATAGTATAAGATTTTATGAATGTGGGATCTTGCATTTTAAGTACAGTATACTCCCTCCAGTCCGCGAACGCCTAAAATCCGCGTATTTTTTCAGATGTAAACAATGAAATTTACAGTTAAGGTGCAGGCACAAAATTCAAGATGGCGCCGAAATCAGCGACTACCGCCATGTTTTTTTTTATTCAATTTTTGTTAATTATTCTCTTTTGGCTATTACAGCTGATTTATTACTAAATAAATTTACATTACTTTTGATTTTGATATAAATTAGCATATCTGCATCAAAACTTCCAGGGTTCGAAATGGAAAAATCCACGAACCGGAACGCTATTTTAAAATTATTTTTCGCGGAATTTTTTTTTTTTTTTAATTATAGACAAATTGATTTCTAAACATACAAAGCAGTATAAGAAAAGCATTCAAGACTCTAAATAAGAATGAAAAAAGTTACAGTAAGTGCAATAAGCTATATATACTGATAATAGCATTAACACTGTTCTCCTTGCTATCACTAGATGGCAGCATAGGACTTTTGGAATCGAATTTAATCGATTTCATTCGTAATAATTTAATATTTTTCTAAATTTTTATTAATTACTTACTTTTAAACTAATAAAATATTTTATTATTTTACTTATTTGAATGTTTCACTTTATTGTAAGCATTCATTATAATTTCCCTTGCTTAACTACCGATGAAATTAATGTTTCAAAAATGTAAACAAATCAATGACCAGAAATCCGCAAAATTCTAAAATCCGCACAACCTCTGGTCCCAAGCTGTGCGGATTTGAGGGAGTCTACTGTATATTCGTATAAGCTTTTCAATAATGATTATTAAAGGTAGTCACATTTTCGAATAGATAGATCATCTCGTAAAATGCAAAGTTTGAAATGGTACTACAGTAGAGGATCTTTATAATGCAATTCTATATGATGCTATTCTCCATATAACGCACAACTTCTCAGATGTAAACAATGAATTTTGTAGTTGAAAAGCACCTGCATATTCACATTGTAAAATATTGCTACTCTCTAGAGGATTAAATTTGATACATTAGTTCAACTTTATCTTCTAATTTAAGACCTTTTTACTGAAAAAAAAATGCTATTATCACAATAAGCATTTTTGAAAATGTCTAATATAAGGGATGGTTGTGTCAGTTATATTTGGATCATGTTTATAAAGTAAAGTTAACAATATCTGACCTATATTATGCAAAAATTTATAATTTGGATAATTCTTGATAACAAAGAATGCAGTATAAAGATATTCTAATGTATTTTGATACGTTTCAGACTTATTTAGCCATGTTTACGAGGTGAATTTAATGATGTGATCTATATAACACAAAATTCTATATAACGCACAACCTTGCATTTTTAGGTTTGCGTTATAAAGATCTTCAACTGTATAATGATTTTTTTAAATACATACATTGGTATAAAATGACCCAATTGGTATAATTTATAAATTTTTGGGAATCCCCTGCTCTTCGAGAAGTACTAAAGTAATATTTTTAGAAAATTGCTATTAATTTTGTACTTGCATATTATCTGGGCCAGATATATAGATCGCCAAAAGTGATTGTCAATCGCCCATTTTGTTGATTCTTGCCAATCACCAATCATGGTCAAATTAGTAATTTAATATGCAATTAATAAAGACATGGCATCATTAAAAAGGATAAATAATATAAAAGCAAGCTATAATAACATAAAACAGTAATTTAGTGTACATTTGTAATACAGGGGTGGCGAATTTTCAGAAAATCTTACAACCCAAGGATTTATTATACCAGCCAACAAGATACAACATGCAGTTGAAAATTGTTAAGACAAAATATACCCGATTACAAAAATAGTTAATTACTATTAACATAATGAAGGATTTTTGTAATTTTCTCTATAAAATTACAAATATATAGTGCATAGGAAAGTTTAATATATAAGATAAAACTTATTACAGTTGAACCTCAAAAATCCGAGCATCTAATTTCCTGAAATCTCCAAACATTTCACAAATCTCTAGACATATTTTCACTTTCAGTTTTACTATTTTTCAAAATAAGATATGCTGTAACTTTCATATTTCTCATTGAATGCAGTTAAATTCCTTTAACTGAATACTTGATAAATATTGATATATTCTGGTATATTCTTATAAATTGACTGTTAATTAAAGACTTATAATTATTACGAAAACTGGAAAATTGAAAAACGGCATAAAAAAGGAAAACTTGACCTAATACATTGATGACTGGAAGCTTCATTTATTTTAATTTTAATAAAATCACTCAAGTACGTATTTTTAACTAAAGAAACAAACATGCAATTTCATTTTCTTTTGATTGGAGTAAAAGATAAACACACTTGATATTCACTCTATTAACACCTGCTCCTTCTCCAACAGAATGATCAACCTGGTGACACTTTGCCCTATGACCTTGATACGCACATTGGTCAATGCCAATATGTTGTTTGTTTCAGTTTTGTTTTGTTAAACAGAACTTTGAATGCAGTTGGAAAATAAGAAAACAAGATGAGTTTTTTTTTTCATGTCTTTTTGACAAAATTCTTTTTCTGCAATCCTTTGCAAAATTGGCAATATTTTCTGCGATCGATAGACAAAATGGATTTTTTTCTTTGTGACTATTTGTCAAATTTCGGGCCATTTTTCCCTAACATACTGACAAAATAGACTATTTATTTTCTCAATCTTTTGACGAAATTTGTGATATTTTCCCTTGTTTGTTTATCGAAACTCTGATATTTTTTTTTTTCCCACAACCGATTGACAAAATTTCTGATTGATCGGAGCGACCAATTAACAAATTTCATTTTTTTTCTGCAATTGATTATTCAACTTTTCCCAGTGAGCAACTGAAGAAAATCTTTAGTTGTTTCTTAGATATGTGACGAAATTCATATTTTTCCACAGTCGTTTGAAGAAATTAACTTTTTTTCCCACTGCCGACTCAAGAAATGATTTTGTTAAATTCCAAAAAAAAATAAAAATAAAATTGCAGATGTATGCAAAAAAAAAAAAAAAATTCTTTGAAGAATCAAGCAACTTTACACATTATCTCAAAGAACACGCACCCCCCCCCCCCCACCCTTCAAGAAACTTTAGAAATGGCACTTAACCTTCTGAGAACAGAATTTCATATAACTGTTTGCAGAAACATGATTCACTCCTATTTTAACATCCATTAAGAAGGTTTTATCTTAAGAAGTTTGTTTTCTTTTACAGATTTTTTTTCTGGGGCCTTTTTTTTATGTCTGCTTTAAAGTTTTGGAATCGAATGACTTAAATTTTTGGAAAATTTGGAATAGAATCACTTCTATATTATCTATGGTGTACTATTTTTTAATTTATTGTGTTTTAATTTGTATATTTAATTTCAGTATAAGAGTTATGTTTTAGATTATCATTCCTATTTTATTATTTAATTTGGCAATTTGATTGTCGTTTATTTGCACTAGAGAAAAAAAATGCATATTAAATGCTATTATATTGTTATAAAAAGTATTTTTTAACAGAGTTCCAAATCCTAAAAATTCGAAAATCCCGAATCGCCGCGGATTCCTGATTTTTGATGTTCAACTGTACCATGTTTACATCATGTAAATTTGGAATGTTGCAAAATACAGCTAATTAGTAAAAAAAAAAAAAAAATAAAGTTTTTTCATATCTCTATAGCCTGCAATTTTTAAAAGACAAACAAGAAATTCACTCGCCCCATCAAAAAATTCCTTCGCTAGTGACGAGTAAAATTATGTCTTTCCACACCCCTGTTTGTATCTAGCATCAATTTGACAAGTTTTGGCAATAAATGATAACAAGAATGCCAGTTTTATTTCCAGCAGTTTGTTTTTCCCAGCAGAATGAATATAATATAAATATACTGTATCAATCACTATATTACAGTCAACTCCCTCTAATCCACACAGCTTGGGACCACAGGTTGTGCAGATTATGGAATTTTGCGGATCATTACTTTGTTTACATTTTTTCTCCTCTAATTTTACAATAATTAGTAATGTATAAATTAATTGGTAAAAAACAAAGATGATGTAACACATTGTGTTATTTAATGAAAAATGCATTATATTTAACGAAAAAATATTTAAATTTTATAATACAATTTCTTCTGTTTGTTTTTATAATTTTCAAACACAGTATCAAGTATCATTGTTTGAGAACTTTTGGTACAGTATTTTTTTCTTGCAGTCTATAGTCATTATTTTTTGTTCTGAAACAAAACTCTGTTTCCGAAGAAAATGTAGATATTTACAGTACCTTAAAAATGGCTGTAATTAGTTTGATTAAATTTTGCATCTTACCATTTTCGGCCTCAAGACCATTGGGCTAGGTCACGTGTTCAAGAAAATTTAATTAGTGGATCAGGGTTAAGCTAATTATATAAAAAAATGACTCGAATGATTTTGACTAACTTTTGTATCTTACTGTTTTCAGGCATGATACCATTGGGATAAGTCACATATTTGAGAAGATTCAAGTAGTGTGTCATTTTTGGGTCACTACAGGTCAGTGCATTGCAATGGGAATAAAAGTTGAAACAGTTATTGATTTTTTGAACAATGAGCACTTAACAAAATCACAAAGTCGGCAACATTTCAACAAATTTGATGATATTTGACAAAATGTTGGCGACATTGGCGAGATTTGGTAGAAAAATCACCTTTCTACTAATGTCAAAATATTTGCTTGGAGCCAAATGAAAGAAAGGGTCACTAAGTTTGCAAGTTTTTGCTAAATTTTGACTTTTGACGAAAAAGTTGACTTTCAGAATCTGAAGAAATTTTCCAGAAATTCTCAATTTGAGCCAATATACATCATTTAACCAATCAGAGTCCATAAAATGTTCTTGAACAGAAATGATGTTGTTCCATATACCCATGGAAGAAATACAACTGTCTGATCAACATCGATGTTTTATCGAGTTGAACATAAAGCTAATTTTAACCAAGCTTAGCTTGGTCTTCTCCACTGGTTAATTAATAATTATGTATATTTAATGTACTAATGTAAATGCCCGTCCTAGGACGGTGGGTAAAAATTGTGTTTTTCACTTAAAATTTGAAAAAAAACTGATGAAAATAATTGACAATATGGAAGCGTTTAGATGAGCAAAGTTCGGCTAGTTTGTGTTCTAATAAACACACTGTTAGCATATACAATACTTCTGGGTAAACCAGGCTTTCCGGCTTTTATACCATAATAGTGGGGTGAAATAGCTAAAAAAACCTTCACATCTGGCAACCAATGCGCCACTTTGGATTCAGATAGTGTATAGATAGATGAGTCTAAAAAGCCCGGGACACAAATTTTCCTGGCCGTCTAGCGGCGTTGATGACATAATCAATATGGCCGCCGAAGTTTTGTGACGCGCTTCTACATTTCTCTATATAACTCGGGTTAATATTTTGATACTAACCTTTATAGTTAGTGATTATTAATCCGGAGAAAACGCGCTTTCCAACTGTATGTTTGACATCATTGTTTAGGTTCGTAATACCACAAATATTTATAACTATTAAAAAAAAATTCAAAACATTTTGCTAAATAACTTGGAATCTGTTGCATGTAGCTTGAAACGTGTTGCATATCTTTTGTTCGTCAGAAAATTACCTTTCAAACGGTATATATGACAGTGACCAACCATATGACTGTGACCGTCATTACATGTGACCAACCAGTGTATGCTATTGAGAAGCAACTGCAATGGAGATTTCTTAACAAGTATGGCGAGGATCGCATCATACTCATGATGAGTGGCCTCCACATAGAAATGATGGTTATTAACTTACTTGGCAAGTGGTTAACTGAACTGGCAGTGGATGGGCTTAACTAGTGACAACCGCTGGTATTGCAAGTTCTGGTATTGCAGAATCCTGCATAACATCGTCGCATGTAAAAAGATCTCGGTATGCACATGAAGTTACTTTAACTGCTCTGCATTGTCTACAGGTAAAAGCATTCAACAAAGCATGTGAAACAAATTCCAGCATCAGTAGCGAAGACATTGAGCTGTGGATTTTATCGAAAACATCTGAATGTCCTCAGTTTCAATATTGGAACACAGTCATCAAACTGGAGTCCCTTCTAGTATAACTTGTATTGAGTATTCGTACATCTAACTTTACAATGTACGTCGATACTTTGGCTCAGTTATGTCCGTGGACATTTGCGTTGAACGCATTCCACTATTCTCGTTGGTTAACAGCGTTCGTGCGGACTCTACAGGACCTTCCAGAAAACATCCAGATATACATGCTGAATTTTTTCGTGGCAACTTTACGAGCAGCAAAACTGCTACACCGTTTTCTGCAATATCTGACAACCAACTTCATAAACACAATAACAAAGTCATAAAGGATGAAGGTCGTGCTATTGGAATCCTTGATAGTGAAAATGCTCTGCTTAAGTAGATGGTAGTAGACCTTAGGATCAGTTCTTTAATTGAGGAATTTGAAGATAAATCAAATTTAAAAGATGACAAAAACGTGGGAGCAAAGCATCATGAAGATAACAATGCTCATGAAAAAAGATTCTTGGCCCATGCCAAAGAAATGATTAAAGTTTTATCCGAATAATAATTACCTTTAATTTTCCTCAAAATACTTGGAAAGTTTGCAAATATTTAAATGTAAAATGAAAATAAGTAAAATATATTTAAAAAGTTAAATACATTTATGTGACAAATTTTGCATTTGATGCTTTCCTTGATTTAAATAAAATGAAAGAAAGTTTAATAAGCCTTTGACTTAAATAAGAAAATTCTAAAGATTTGTCAAAAACTGCATTATCTATATGTCAGTTTTCTGCAACATTTCAAAAAGCTGTAAACAAACTGGCATAATTCTCATCACTTATTAATTCAATTGCAATGAGGAGAGTACAATAATCATTTATGAATTTGATGCAGTTTATTTAACGCCATTTTTGTGAAATACAAATTTCATGTGTCGATTTCAGTTTAATTGCTCTGTTGCAGATAGTTACATTTAATTCTGTTAATAAAATTGAAAATCATAGGAGCCTGCTTCTATTAAAAATAACAATAATAAATATGTGAATTACATCGAAAAGTTATGAAGAGATAGATTACAGATATTAAAGAATAAGTAATAATAAATAATATATGCAAACTTTAGGTTAAGAATTGTAATGTATCACTAAAATATGTTTAAGGAATAGATTTTTGTTCCTTTTCTTCCCACCGCTCACTTTTTTTTTTTGAGATACACAAAATACTTAAAAGTTTAAATTATTCTTTCTTCTTTACTGTTACAATATCAGATTTTTTTTTTTTTTTTTTCAAGGGCTTAAGTACTGAAGTATTAATTTAATTTGTTTCATTTTAAGTAAGGATTGTTTTCTTTTTACTCGATTAAGTTAACTATTTTTATCATATACTTTAGTATGTCACAAGCATAGTTAAAAATAAACCAAATATGAATATGCAAGCTCTGGCAATCTTATTGGCATTTTACTGAATGAAAAATATTGCTCTTTAGGTACATTAAACATCTTTGAAAATCAACATTGTGCTCAATCTCCCTAGCCATGATTGTCTTATGAAATTTACTAAAAGTTAATATTTTACTAAAAGTTTCTCTTCTCCTCCTTTCCCCACTCAAAAAATTAAGTTTATGTTGTTATGAAACAAAAGCAGAAAACTTTAAAATATTAAGCATTCAATATAATTAGAAAATATGTCACATTTCAATGAAAAGAAAATAAAAATCTATTCATTCCGATTATTAAACAGTTTTAAATTTAATAATAATAAGTAGACTCCCTCAAACCCGCAACTCTAAAATCCACAAATGCCTAAAGTCTGCACATCATAACAGATGTAAACAATAAAACTTTCATTCAGATTTAGAATAAAAATTACAGCTTTTTTAATTTTTACATCATTCTGTATGTATTTGAGGATGGAGTAGCACAGTTGACGTTTATACCAACAGAGCGAAAAATGTCCAGACCAGGAATAGCCTAACAGGTAAGGCATTGGCACGGCCGCCAAGTATCCAGGTTCGATTCCTGGTCTGGACATTTTTCACTCTGTTGGAATAAACGTCAACTGTGCTACTCCATCCTCGAATATGATTTAATCCAGTTGGATAAAATATTTGTTCCCTTCATTATGATTCTGTATGTATTTTAAACATAATTCTCATTAATATGACTGAACTCATGCTATTTCATGTAAGAAGTATGAATTTATTTTAGAAAAAAAAAATCAAGATATTACTGATATCTTTGGTAATCCCAATCTCTTCACCAAATATATTCATGTATTAATCAAGTTTTTTGGTTATTAAATCAGGCTAAACCTGAAATAAAACTTCCTTACTTTATGATTTTGATGTGAATTAGTAGGGTACTTTTATGACGAAAGTTTCATTGAATAATTCAAGAAAAATGTGTCTCATCTTTATTATGATATTAATTATTTACTTGACCTTTACTAATTACAACAAATAGACTAACTAAAAAAGTGGTTTTAATTTATTACCTTTTAAACTATGCCTTAAATAACACAAAAAGTATTTTGGAATGTATCTTGGTTATGTTGAGTATCGAGCGTTGCCCCAAAATTTTGCTATTAAAAAAAAAAGTCAATTAATTTCAGTTTTTTTTATCCCTTTTTGTATTAAATCACTAAAAACCAATGTTTGAACACACAATATATAAATCAAGCACTGTGAAAATAGCCAGACGTATATGTCTCATGAGTACTGTGACTCACATCATTAGTGTATAAAATCAACATTCCCCCAACTACACCCAAGATGAAAACCCAAATGTCAGTAAACAAAACACCGAACGACGATCATGTTCCAGCAACCAATGAGATCAAACCAGAAGTGAAGTATCATGACATAACAAATCCACCTAGAAGGGTGAGATGTAAGGTCCACTCGAAAAATCATTAACCAAGCAGTTTCTAAATTTATGAATATGAAGAGCTTCAAAAAAGTCTGAATCTACAGGAGTGTTGCATTTCTTGATAATAGTGGTCAAATCAAAATAGAAATTTCGACCCTCCCCACAACAATGAAAAGCAATAGAGGATTTTTGTAATTTCTTTTTCTTTACATAGTTTATATGTTCCTTGACGCTCAAAAAGAATTGTAATTTTGCTTGTCCAATTTAGGACAAACCACATTGGCATTGTATGTTGTAAATACCTCAGAAGTTTTTAGGAGGAATTTTATCTTTTAGCTGTGAAAAATTTGTTTATTAACTGGCTAAAAAATAACTTTAAAATAATAATTATTTCTTAAAATATTAGCTATTTTGAAGCTAATACTATTATAAAATGGTAAAATGATGGGGTTAGAAAAAGAAACCGGAGGAACAGAAGAGTCAGAATTATTAACACATCTATTAAGGCTGCGAGAAATTAAATGCTTTATAGTATAAGATTAACTAAATCCATGACTGATAGCGACTGATCTAACATAATTCAACTCTGCAACAAAGGTTGATGTTATTATTAAGCTTGCTCTATTGATCAAATAATGAAAAGCTGAAGCTTTTTGGGAAGGGAGGTGACATGAATCGAAATGGGGGGGGGGGGGGGGGGAGTGTGTGCTTTTGTGACAGGAAAAATACTCTAACTAACCTAATATTTCATTTCATATAACATGCAACCCACAAAATACAAGTTACGTTACTGAAATTATCGATACAGATCAGCATGAAAGATTAGGAATCGAACATATATCGAAAAGTGTTTTGATATCATCTCCGTACTCCGTCGATCGGAAATTTAATCGTAAAATTGTTTTATAGCTTGTTGCGTAAATTTTTATTTGACTGCTTGCTCCCATCATTCACATGGCATTTTTACTAGTTGCAGTATTAAAAGAGTATTTCTGTGTCTGATTTACTTTACTTCTCTTTTAATTCCAACATAACACAAAATTTCTAATATTTAAAATAAAGATGTGATTTACTGTGTAGTTGATTTAGGCCTAATGATCCTCTTTTAGGCAACATTTTCTTTGAAGGTAACTTATGTAAAGGTATGACATTTATGTTTATCTAATATATTTTCTTATTGCTGTTTTAATGCAACATTTATCTATTTTAATTGCTTTTTTTTTGCAGTAATTTAAAAATGTCTATTTATTTTATATGCAAAAAATGCTTTTTTTCCCAGTATTTTTTAAATCCCTATATACTTCAGATATTTTCGATGCTTAAATTACGTTTTTGTTTATTTTTTTTAATTATCTTTTTAAGATGTAAATTATTTGTGTTCATTCCTCAGTTCCTTTTAATAGAATTTTAATACTGATATTTAATTTCTGTTTTTTGAT